>CM059810.1:35879949-35969949 GCA_030435695.1 Brachymystax lenok tsinlingensis | reverse complement strand
ATTTTGGACGGCGGGTGATTTTATTTGTAAATCTGGTCCAAAGTATTCTCACACATAATAGAGACATATGTGATCGTTTACACATGTAAACACAGTTTGAAAGGACTATGTACTGTATCAGGTCAAATATTCTATCTGTTTTGGCTTCTTGCGGTCAATTTGCAGTCTACAAATGATACGTGATTATGTTCCGGCCCCTTGACCATCTGCTCCAGAAAAATCAGCCTGTGGCTAAATCTCTATAGTTGATGATCCCTGACCTGCCTGTGTGTGAAACCTCTGTGTCCCTTTGGGTAAACGCTAAAGTTTCACTAGTCAGTCGTAGATGGAGGGAGGGAGGGAGGGAGGGAGGAGAGATGGAGAGGTGTGTATGTCTCCACAATTTCCAGGAGTGTATGTGTTTCTTCAGAAGTCCTCTGTGTAGACAGTAAGGTTGATCTAGTCAGTCATAGATGGCACACAGATCAGGCTGACGCTACGTGTGTGTGTCTCTTCAGAAGCCCTCTGCCCCCAGTGTAGACAGTAAGGTTGATCTAGTCAGTCATAGACGGTACGTGTGTGTGCTTGTGTTGGTGAATGTGCGTCTCTACCTAACCGTGTGTGTGTGTGTGTGTGTGTGTGTGTGTGTGTGTGTGTGTGTGTGTGAGTGAGCCCTTCACATGTTTCTCTAGGTTAGTCTCCCCAGTGGTTCTAATTGAGAAACTGCTTCAAGCAGGCTCAGGGCCTCAGGGCTCAAGGCAGCCTCTCACTGACTCCTAAACACACCACACACACACACCACGCACACAAGTAACTCTCACACTGCGAACCCTTCATCGTTATAGACATCTGCTCACTCTGGAGCGATGGATGGAAGGTTAGAAGACAGGATAAAAGGGAAGAAGACGGAGGAAGGGAGAGGGGGTGGGATGGTGTTAGGTCAGGATATGTTTGACTGCTCTAGAGAAGGAAGGAGGATGAGGGGGGGAGAAGGATGGGGAGGGGGAGAGAAGGAGGGTGAGGGGGAGGAGAGAAGGAGGGGGAGGGGGGGAGAAGGATGGGGAGAGGGAGAGAAGGAGGGGGAAGGGGGGAGAAGGAGGTTGCGGAGGAGTGAGGGAAAGGAAGGAGGGAAAGGAAGGAGGGAAAGGAAGGAGGGAAAGGAAGGAGAGTGAGGGAAAGGAAGGAGGGTGAGGGAAAGGAAGGAGGGAAAGGAAGGAGGGAAAGGAAGGAGAGTGAGGGAAAGGAAGGAGGGTGAGGGAAAGGAAGGAGGGTGAGGGAAAGGAAGGAGGGTGAGGGAAAGGAAGGAGGGTGAGGGAAAGGAAGGAGGGAAAGGAAGGAGGGAAAGGAAGGAGAGTGAGGGAAAGGAAGGAGGGTGAGGGAAAGGAAGGAGGGTGAGGGAAAGGAAGGAGGGTGAGGGAAAGGAAGGAGGGTGAGGGAAAGGAAGGAGGGAAGGGAAGGAGGAAGGAGGGAATGGAGGAGAGTGAGGGAAAGGAAGGAGGGTGAGGGAAAGGAAGGAGAGTGAGGGAAAGGAAGGAGTGAGGAAAGGAAGGAGGGAAAGGAAGGAGGAAGGAGGGAAAGGAAGGAGGGTGAGGGAAAGGAAGGAGGGTGAGGGAAAGGAAGGAGGGTGAGGAGGGAAAGGAAGGAGGGTGAGGGAAAGGAAGGAGGGAAAGGAAGGAGGGAAAGGAAGGAGAGTGAGGGAAAGGAAGGAGGGTGAGGGAAAGGAAGGAGGGTGAGGGAAAGGAAGGAGGGTGAGGGAAAGGAAGGAAGGTGAGGGAAAGGAAGGAGGGAATGGAGGAGAGTGAGGGAAAGGAAGGAGGGTGAGGGAAAGGAAGGAGGGAAAGGAAGGAGAGTGAGGGAAAGGAAGGAGGGTGAGGGAAAGGAAGGAGGGTGAGGGAAAGGAAGGAGGGTGAGGGAAAGGAAGGAGGGAATGGAGGAGAGTGAGGGAAAGGAAGGAGGGTGAGGGAAAGGAAGGAGGGTGAGGGAAAGGAAGGAGGGAATGGAGGAGGGTGAGGGAAAGGAAGGAGGGAATGGAGGAGGGTGAGGGAAAGGAAGGAGGGAATGGAGGAGGGTGAGGGAAAGGAAGGAGGGAATGGAGGAGGGTGAGGGAAAGGAAGGAGGGTGAGGGAAAGGAAGGAGGGTGAGTTGAAAGGAGAGAAGAATTCCTATATAGTGTTCTACATTTAAACAGCTCCCTAAAGGCCCTGGTCAAACGTAGTGCACTACATACTATAGGCAATAGGGTATAATTTGGGACGGAACCCACAGTAAAGATATCTATATTTCTCCAATCTAAACTCTGTAGCTAAAATAACTACACCTCTCACTTCTTTAAAGGGGGTCAGGGTTGAAAGTCGGGGTTGAAAATGAAATAGAGGTGAAACGTTGTATTTTACGTTTTCTTTCTTCTGTCTTTGATGAACACGAAGTTGAAGGTTTTTAATTGAATACTTCTTGTTGTATACCTTAGCCTGTATCCACAAAGCATCTTAGAGTACAACATTGGTCATAAGTACTGAGAATAGAGACATTTTACTCCTACTCTTATGTGTATTAAAATAACTATGCATAAAGCCTCTTTAGTCATAAAAGTCCCACCTAGTCGACATACAGCGCATTCAGTGGTTCCTGAATATCTTCAGACCCCTTGACTTTTTCCACATTTTGTTACGTTACAGCCTTATTCTAAAATGGATTCAATTGTTGTTGTTTTTTTGCCATCAATCTACACACAATAACCCATAAAAACAAAGCAAAAACAGGTTTTTAGAAATGTTTGCAACTGACTCTGTTTATGGAATCCATAAACAGAGTCAGTGGTTCCTTAGCAGAGACAGGGTCAGTGGTTCCTGTAGACAGGGTCAGTGGTTCCTTGTGGAAAGGGTCAGTAGTTCATGTAGACAGGGTCAGTAGTTCCTGTAGACAGGGTCAGTGGTTCCTGCTCCATAGGCAGAGTCAGTGGTTCCTTAGCCATAGAAAGCGTCAGTGGTTCCCTGTAGACAGGTTCAGTAGTGCCTGTAGACAGGGTCAGTGTCTCCTGTAGACAGGGTCAGTGGTTCCTGTAGACAGGGTCAGTGATTCCTTGTGGACAGGGTCAGTGGTTCCTGTGGACAGGGTCAGTAGTTCCTGTAGACAGGGTCTGTGTTCCTGTAGAGGGTGTAAGTAGACAGGGTCACTGGTTCCTGCTCCAGAGACAGGGTCAGGGGTTCCTGTAGACAGGGTCTGTGGTTCCTGCTCCATTGACAGAGTCGGTGGTTCCTGTAGACAGGGTCAGTGGTTCCTGCTTCAGAGACAGGGTCAGTGGTTCCTGTAGACAGAGTCAGTGATTCTTTTAGACAAGGTCAGTGGTACATGTAGACAGGGTCAGTGGTTCCTATAGACAGGGTCAGTAGTTCCTGTAGACATGGTCTGTGGTTCCTGTAGACAGGGTCTGTGGTTCCTGTAGACAGGTTCAGTGGTTCCTTTTGACAGGGTCAGTGGTTTCTGCTCCACAGATAGGGTCAGTGGTTCCTGTAGACAGGGTCAGTGGTTCCTATAGACAGGGTCAGTAGTTCCTGTAGACATGGTCTGTGGTTCCTGTAGACAGGGTCAGTGGTTCCTGTAGACAGGGTCAGTGGTTCCTGTAGACAGGGTCAATAGTTCCTGTAGACAGGTTCAGTGGTTCCTGTAGACAGGGTCAGTGATTCCTGTAGACAGGTTCAGTGGTTCCTGTTGACAGGGTCAGTGGTTTCTGCTCCATAGATAGGGTCAGTAGTTCCTGTAGACAGGTTCAGTGGTTCCTGTTGACAGGGTCAGTGGTTTCTGCTCCATAGATAGGGTCAGTGGTTCCTGTAGACAGGGTCAGTAGTTCCTGTAGACAGGGTCAGGGGTTCCTGTAGACATGGTCTGTGGTTCCTGCTCCATTGACAGAGTCGGTGGTTCCTGTAGACAGGGTCAGTGGTTCCTGCTTCAGAGACAGGGTCAGTGGTTCCTGTAGACAGAGTCAGTGATTCTTTTAGACAAGGTCAGTGGTACATGTAGACAGGGTCAGTGGTTCCTGTAGACAGGGTCTGTGGTTCCTGTAGACAGGGTCTGTGGTTCCTGTAGACAGGTTCAGTGGTTCCTTTTGACAGGGTCAGTGGTTTCTGCTCCATAGATAGGGTCAGTGGTTCCTGTAGACAGGGTCAGTAGTTCCTGTAGACAGTGTCTGTGGTTCCTGTAGACAGGTTCAGTGGTTCCTTTTGACAGGGTCAGTGGTTTCTGCTCCATAGATAGGTTCAGTATTTCCTGTAGACAGGGTCAGTAGTTCCTGTAGACACCATCAGTGGTTCCTGCTTCATAGACAGGTCAGTTGTTCCTGTAGAAAGGGTAAGTGCATTCTACTCCATAGATAGGGTCAGTGGTTCTTGTAGACAGGGTCAGTAGTTCCTGTAGACACAGTCAGTGGTTCCTGCTCCATAGACAGAGACAGCAGTTCCTTTAGACAAGGTCAGTGGTACATGTAGACAGGGTCAGTGGTTCCTGTAGACAGGGTCAGTGGTTCCTGTAGACAGGGTCAATAGTTCCTGTAGACAGGGTCAGTGGTTCCTGTAGACAGGTTCAGTGGTTCCTGTAGATAGGGTCAGTGGTTCCTGTAGACAGGTTCAGTGGTTCCTGTTGACAGGGTCAGTGGTTTCTGCTCCATAGATAGGGTCAGTAGTTCCTGTAGACAGGTTCAGTGGTTCCTGTAGACAGGGTCAGTGGTTTCTGCTCCATAGATAGGGTCAGTGGTTCCTGTAGACATGGTCAGTAGTTCCTGTAGACAGGGTCTGTGGTTCCTGTAGACAGGTTCAGTGGTTCCTTTTGACAGGGTCAGTGGTTTCTGCTCCATAGATAGGGTCAGTGGTTACTGTAGACAGGGTCAGTAGTTCCTGTAGACAGGGTCTGTGGTTCCTGTAGACAGGTTCAGTGGTTCCTTTTGACAGGGTCAGTGGTTTCTGCTCCATAGATAGGTTCAGTATTTCCTGTAGACAGGGTCAGTAGTTCCTGTAGACACCATCAGTGGTTCCTGCTTCATAGACAGGTCAGTTGTTCCTGTAGAAACGGTAAGTGCATTCTACTCCATAGATAGGGTCAGTGGTTCTTGTAGACAGGGTCAGTAGTTCCTGTAGACACAGTCAGTGGTTCCTGCTCCATAGACAGAGACAGCAGTTCCTTTAGACAAGGTCAGTGGTACATGTAGACAGGGTCAGTGGTTCCTGTAGACAGGGTCAGTGGTTCCTGTAGACAGGGTCAATAGTTCCTGTAGACAGGGTCAGTAGTTCCTGTAGACAGGGTCAGTGGTTCCTGTAGACAGGTTCAGTGGTTCCTGTAGACAGGGTCAGTGGTTCCTGTAGACAGGTTCAGTGGTTCCTGTTGACAGGGTCAGTGGTTTCTGCTCCATAGATAGGGTCAGTAGTTCCTGTAGACAGGTTCAGTGGTTCCTTTTGACAGGGTCAGTGGTTTCTGCTCCATAGATAGGGTCAGTGGTTCCTGTAGACAGGGTCAGTAGTTCCTGTAGACAGGGTCTGTGGTTCCTGTAGACAGGTTCAGTGGTTCCTTTTGACAGGGTCAGTGGTTTCTGCTCCATAGATAGGTTCAGTATTTCCTGTAGACAGGGTCAGTAGTTCCTGTAGACACCATCAGTGGTTCCTGCTCCATAGACAGGCCAGTGGTTCCTGTAGAAAGGGTAAGCGCATTCTACTCCATAGATCGGGTCAATGGTTCTTGTAGACAGGGTCAGTAGTTCCTGTAGACACAGTCAGTGTTTCCTGCTCCATAGACAGAGACAGCAGTTCCTTTAGACAAGGTCAGTGGTACATGTAGACAGGGTCAGTGGTTCCTGTAGACAGGGTCAGTGGTTCCTGTAGACAGGGTCAATAGTTCCTGTAGACAGGGTCAGTGGTTCCTGTAGACAGGGTCAGTGGTTCCTGTAGACAGGGTCAGTGGTTCCTGTTGACAGGGTCAGTAGTTTCTGCTCCATAGATAGGGTCAGTAGTTCCTGTAGACAGGTTCAGTGGTTCCTGTTGACAGGGTCAGTGGTTTCTTCTCCATAGATAGGGTCAGTAGTTCCTGTAGACAGGTTCAGTGGTTCCTGTTGACAGGGTCTGTGGTTTCTGCTCCATAGATAGGGTCAGTGGTTCCTGTAGACAGGGTCAGTAGTTCCTGTAGACAGGTTCAGTTGTTCCTGCTCCATAGACAGAACCGTTGGTTCCTGCTCCATAGACAGAGTCAGTGGTTCCCTTTAGACGGAGTCAGTGGTTCTGTAGACAGGGTCAGTGGTTCCTGTAGAAAGGGTCAGTGGTTTCTGCTCCATAGAAAGGGTCAGTGGTTCCTGCTCTGTAGACAGGGTTTCTGGTTCCTAAACCCATTAATAATATAGATGTACACGACAAACCCATTAATAATCTAGATTTTCTTGATAAACCCAATTATATTCTGAATTCATATGATAAACACATTAATAATCTAGATTTACATGATTAACCCATTAATAATCCAGATGTACATGATACATTTATTAATATTTTAGATTCACATGATAAACCCATTAATAATCTAGATTTACATGACAAACCGAATAATAATCTGGATTTACATGATATTCCCATTAATAATCTAGATTCACATGATAATCCCATTAATAATCTAGATTTACATGATAAACCCATTAATAATCTAGATTCACATGATAATCCCATTAATAATCTAGATTCACATGATAAACCCATTAATAATCTAGATTCACATGATAATCCCATTAATAATCTAGATTTACATGATAATCCCATTAATAATCTAGATTCACATGATAATCACATTAATAATCTAGATTTACATCATAAACTCATTAATAATCTAGATTCACATGATATACCCATTAATAGTCTAGATTTACAGGATAAACCCATTAATAATCTATATTTACATGATAAACCCATTGCTAATCTAGATTTACTTGATAAACCCATTAATAATCTAGATTTACTTGCTGAACCCATTAATAATCTAGATTCAAATGATATCCCATTAATAATCTAGATTCACGTGATAAACCCATTAATACTCTATATTTACATGATAAACCCATAAGTAATCTATATGTACATGATAAACCCATTAATAATCTAGATTTACTTGATAAACCCATTAATAATCCAGATTCGCATGATAATCCCATTAATAATCTAGATTCACATGATAAACCCATTATTAATCTAGATTCACATGATAAACCCATGAATAATCTAGATTTACATGATATACCATTAATAACGTAGATTCACGTGATAAACCCATAAGTAATCTATATGTAAATGATAAACCCATTAACAATCTAGATTTACTTGATTAATCCATTAATAGTTGAGATATACTTGATAATCCCATTAATAATCTAGATTCACATGATAAACCCATTATTAATATAGATTCACATGATAAACCCATTAATAATCTATATGTACATGATACAACCATTAATAATCTAGATTTACTTGATAAACCCATTAATAGTCTAGATTTACATGATAAACCCATTAATAGTCTGTATTTACATGATAAACCCATTAATAATTTTGATTTACACTATAAACCCATTAATAATCTAGATTCACATGATAAACCTATTAATAATCTAGATTTACTTGACAAACCGAATAATAATCTGGATTTACATGATAATCACATTAATAATCTAGATTTACATCATAAACTCATTAATAATCTAGATTCACATGATATACCCATTAATAGTCTAGATTTACAGGATAAACCCATTAATAATCTATATTTACTTGATAAACCCATTGCTAATCTAGATTTACTTGATAAACCCATTAATAATCTAGATTTACTTGCTGAACCCATTAATAATCTAGATTCACATGATAATCCCATTAATAATCTAGATTTACATGATAATCCCATTAATAATCTAAATTCACATGATATCCCATTAATAATCTAGATTCACGTGATAAACCCATTAATACTCTATATTTACATGATAAACCCATAAGTAATCTATATGTACATGATAAACCCATTAATAATCTAGATTTACTTGATAAACCCATTAATAATCCAGATTCGCATGATAATCCCATTAATAATCTAGATTCACATGATAAACCCATTATTAATCTAGATTCACATGATAAACCCATGAATAATCAAGATTTACATGATATCCCATTAATAATGTAGATTCACGTAATAAACCCATAAGTAATCTATATGTACATGATAAACCCATTAACAATCTAGATTTACTTGATTAATCCATTAATAGTTGAGATTTACTTGATAAACCCATTAATAATCTAGATTTACTTGCTGAACCCATTAATAATCTAGATTCACATGATATCCCATTAATAATCTAGATTCACGTGATAAACCCATTAATACTCTATATTTACATGATAAACCCATAAGTAATCTATATGTACATGATAAACCCATTAATAATCTAGATTTACTTGATAAACCCATTAATAATCTAGATTCGCATGATAATCCCATTAATAATCTAGATTCACATGATAAACCCATTATTAATCTAGATTCACATGATAAACCCATGAATAATCTAGATTTACATGATATACCATTAATAACGTAGATTCACGTGATAAACCCATAAGTAATCTATATGTACATGATAAACCCATTAACAATCTAGATTTACTTGATTAATCCATTAATAGTTGAGATATACTTGATAATCCCATTAATAATCTAGATTCACATGATAAACCCATTATTAATATAGATTCACATGATAAACCCATTAATAATCTATATGTACATGATAAAACCATTAATAATCTAGATTTACTTGATTAATCCATGAATAATCTAGATGTACTTGATAAACCCATTAATAATCTAGATTTACATGATAAACCCATTAATAGTCTAGATTTACATGATAAATCCATTAATAGTCTGTATTTACATGATAAACCCATTAATAATTTTGATTTACACTATAAACCCATTAATAATCTAGATTCACATGATAAACCTATTAATAATCTAGATTTACTTGATAAACCCATTAATAATCTAGATTTACTTGATAAACCCATTATTAATCTAGATTCAAATGATAAACCCCTTAAAAATCTAGATGCACATGATAAACCCATTAATAATTTAGATTTACTTGATAAACCCATTACTAATCTAGATTCACATGATAAATAATCTAGATTCACATGATAAACAGTTGTCCTTTTGACAATGATTTCACGAGGCCTAATTGACATGATATGCCTAAATATGTATAACCGCAAGGATAATAAATACTCACATATATTTATTTAGATTATTTTATTATCCTACATCATTTTGTTTGAAGTTATTCCTTTGGAGCGCAATATCTCATTTTTTTAAATATGCCTAATTTGGTCGCGCCTATAAATTAGGCAATTGACAGCATCTATGGACTATGTGTTTCGGTGATTAATGACCTTTCAAACGTTTAACGACCTTTCAAATGTTTAACGACCTTTCAAAGTGACTTGATGCCGACTGTGCCAAAAGCGATTTAGAGTAGTTGAACGGAAGTGATGAGTGTGTTGATAAAACGGTAATTTTATAAAAATTGGATTTTGACGAACATCATACTGATTCAGCACAATATGTCTATCACGTTGTTCAGAATAGCAGAATTAATACATATTAAGGGGTTAGGCATTCCTAAAGATTAGGCAGTAATTAAGTGAAATTATATCAAAGGTTTTACCATTAAATTTGATTTAGGCTAGAATCATATTCATTGGTAGTCTGGATTGTGCTATAGAGTTCACAGCTGGCCATGTCTTTTTATTTTGTTTTACCTTTATTTAACTAGGCAAGTCAGTTAAGAACAAATTCTTATTTTCAATGATGGCCTAGGAACAGTGGGTTAACTGCCTGTTCAGGGGCAGAATGACAGATTTGTACCTTGTCAGCTCGGGGAATTGAACTTGCAACCTTTACTAGTCCAACGCTCTAACTACTAGGCTACCTTGCCGCCTCATCACGATTGGTTATCATTTGCGACAATGTCAATGAGCGTCTTGACTATCTTTCTTTTGCGGTACCTCAGACTGTCGTGATTACTAGCTAAGATAAACCTTTCTGAGTTGAAGTTTTCTCCTGGTTCAGTTTGTCTAGTCAGTCTTAACACCATCCTATAACCTACTCTGAGCTGGGAGTTCTGTGTTGTTCTGAACAGGTTTTAAAGGATTCCTAGGACCTTTTCTGAGAGTCTTTGTGAATACAGGCCCTGATGCGTTGAACTCTGGGGCCTACGGAGGACTTTGATAAGCGAATAAATACATCTATACCACTCTCTCTCAACTCCTCTCCTCTCCCTGCTTTCATTTTGACTTGGCCATGTGTGAACAGTTCTCTTCAGTAAAGTCCACATCCATGGCTAGATCAATAGGAGAAGACAGTAGGTTGCAGGGAGCAGGCATCACAACACAACACTGAAAGAAGTCAAACACACACAGACACACGCACAGGCACACGTACACACAGACACACAGAGAGAGAGAGAGAGAGAGAGAGAGAGAGAGAGAGAGAGAGAGGGTGTGGGGGACACACACAACACGACAGTTCAACACTCAGTTTCCCGTCCACCTTGTTGTGTGTGTGTTTGTGTGTGTGTGAGTGGACATCTGATTGTTATAGCTGTGGAGATCTCATGAGAGAAGGAAGTCAGTGAAGCACTAGAATACGTTCTTCTTCCATTCTGTTTCAGTTTTCATCAAGTTTTACTACCTTCTCTTCTGTTAACTTTCCCTTATACCTTTAGATACCTCTCCATCTCCCCTGTTCACCCTCCCTTCTTCTGTTCAATACCTCTCCATCTCCCCTGTTCACCCTCCCTTCTTCTGTTTAATACCTCTCCATCTCCCCTGTTCACCCTCCCTTCTTCTGTTTAATACCTCTCCATCTCCCCTGTTCACCCTCCCTTCTTCTGTTTAATACCTCTCCATCTCCCCTGTTCACCCTCCCTTCTTCTGTTTAATACCTCTCCATCTCCCCTGTTCACCCTCCCTTATTCTGTTTAATACCTCTCCTGTCCTATAGTACATGTAGGTGTTTCTCAGTGTGTGTGTATAGTACATGTAGGTGTTTCTCTGTGTGTTATTCCTGGTGTGTCTGCTCGTGATCTTTTCATATCCATTAGAGTTGTTCTTCTGGTTCATTCCTAAACTTTGTGTCACACTGCACTAAGCACTGACTCCCTGTGTGTGTGTGTGTGTGTGTGTGTGTGTGTGTGTGTGTGTGTGTGTGTGTGTGTGTGTGTGTGTGTGTGTGTGTGTGTGTGTGTGTGTGGATGCTTCATTTGTCTCCTGAATGAGACCAGAGTCTGTTCAATCTCACTGAATTCTCCCTGTACAGAGGTGCTGCTTCACCAGGCACCTTTAATGACAGCAGAAGTCTGTGTGTGTCAGAGAATAGAGAATAGAGAGAGAGAGAGAGAGAGAGAGAGAGAGAGAGAGAGAGAGAGAGACTAATGCACTCTTTCTCTCAGTGAATCAGAAAGAGCTTAAGGGGCCTGGAGTCACTAGAGAGGAGTCTGTCTTTCTGTCTATCTGTCCGTCCATCTACCCGTCCTTCCCTGCCCGCCCGTCTGTTGGTCCGTCTGCATGTCCGTCCGTCCGTCTGTCTGTCACACACCCATACACACTGTCTTACATTCTAAATGACTCAAGGAAAACGGACGATGACGTTTTGTGCTCATTAACAATAAACCAAAACGTACATCTTCTTCCAAGCCTAACATGTGGCCCTACAAAGTGTTGCTGATGCTAGTTAACACTTGCCAGTAGAGTATTTTGTCATTTGTCTTGTAAGACCAGTTGAATTATGTCCGCATCCAAACTGACAGCCTATTACCTACATAGTGCACTACTTTTGACCAGATCCCTATGAGCGCTGGTAGGAACTAGTGCACTATATAGAGAATAGGGTGGTATTTGTGACTCAGATATCTTTTGTTGTGCTGCCAGCTTCCAGCAGTTTGGTTGTGTTGTTGCTTTTCCTTTCTCAATAACAACCATGCTAAGAAAACTGGCAACAGTTTTAGCAAACAAATACAAGACCACATATCCTTTCCTAATGTGTCATTATCATGATTAGTGTGTGTTTGTGTGTGTGCTGTAATGATAGTCATTAATAATGCATGCCAAATGATGTTTTTCATTCTATTTCTCTGGTTATTTTCGCCAAACAACATTACTGCAAGGTCCTTGGGCTTTTGACTGTAAATACATAAAAAATGAATAGACTTTAAAGATGGAATCCGCAGTTGGGGAACAGCGCCACTATCTGCCCCACGGCTGTTGTTATTGTTTTGGTTTTGTTGACGAAGCGCATCGTGGTAATAACAGAATCCTGCTGTTCTAGAGGGCTACAGTGATGTCCGAGGGGGGGAAGAGATGGTTGGATGCACTTACTTCTTTGTTGTTCTAAAAGAACTAACGGAAGTAGTAGTTTCACCATGAAGGATTCCAGCTTTAACTAAGGCCAACAACGCACAAAAGACTGTTCACAAGACTTTCAACCAGCTATCTTTAAACACTGATCTAAGACCAGGTATCTTTAAACACTGATCTAAGACCAGTTATCTTTAAACACTGATCTAAGACCAGTTATCTTTAAACACTGATCTAAGACCAGTTATCTTTAAACACTGATCTAAGACCAGTTAGCTAAGCTGGTTAAAGGGGCTACCTCTTCATCTGCTTCCCCAGAGCCAGATGAACTCATGGATTTGCATATGTTTACCTTTACGTCCAGTATGAAGGAATTTAAAGGTTGTTTTAGCCAGCCAATGCTAATCAGCACAATGAATGGAAGTCTACTGTATCTACCAGCATGCTAGTAGTTGGCTTCCTGAGTGGCGCAGTGGTCAAAAGCACTGCATCTCAGTGCTAGAGGCATCACTACAGACCCTGGTTCGAACCCGAGTCGTGTAGGGCGGCGCACAATTGACCCAGCATCGTCCGTGTTATTGGAGGGTTTGGCCGGGTAGGCTGTCATTGTAAATAAGAATTTGTTCTTAACTGACTTGCCTAGTTAAATAAATACAAAATAAGACTTCCAGTCATTGGCTAGTTAGCAATTATGCTAATGCTAGTCAGCAACTTCCTTCAAACTGCATGCAGTGACATAACAATGGCGTTCATCTGACTCTGGGGAAGCAGATGAAGGGATTCATTGTCAAAATCCTGAAGTGTCTTTTTGAGCAGATTTCCACTTTTGGAAATGTACACGTGTGGTTGTGTGTGTGGCCTCTATGACTAATACTCTCTTTCCCTGTGTGATCGGCGACCTTGTCTTCTCTCATCTCCCGTTGCCGGTGACATTAGGCTGCCCTGGGCCCTCTCTCTCTCTCTCTCTCTCTCTCTCTCTCTCTCCCTACCCCACTCTCTCGTCCTTTCTCTCTCTCTCTCCCTACCCCCTCTCTCTCTATCTCTCTTTCTTTGTCTGTTCACTCCAACGCTCATCGAAGACCCTGAGCTTCCTGTTTTAGCGCCGTGGGCTTCCTCTTGTGACATTGGAGGATTGTGTGTATGTGTTTGTCTAGTCACTAAGGTCTAGTGAGGGGAGTCTACCATATAGTGAAACAGAGAGAATCCCCCTGACGCATGGTGAGATGCTATACCTGCTCATCTTCCAGTAGTATGGGGAATCTGAGCAGGGGACTGTAGCACAAAGACAACCATACACAGAACACGGCACGTTCTACACATGCTAACATGACAATGTCTTCTTCTCTCTAACTTATTCATGACCTCTCTTATTCACTTTCACTTTGCTACACATCAGATCTGGGTTCAAATACTATTCAAGATGTTTAAAATACCTTGAGCGTTCGCTCTAGGCTGGCCGCCTTGCCAAATGGGCGGGGTTTGCAGTTTTGAGACTTTTCTGTTGGTCCATTAAGCCAGGAAAGCTCAATCAAGCATGTGCAAAGGTTTTCAAATCTGATTTGAACCCAGGTCTGCTACAGAAGGTCAGTTTGTTGCTGCTAAATGTACTCAGCTAGGGGGACATAGACATAGAAAGGACATCACTTTGCCACCGGCAGGAACATCACCACAACAATACCCCCTCTCTCTAAACATCATCAGGACAACAACAATACCACATTTATTCTGTCCTCGGAACACTAGAACACGCTCTAACATTGTGATGTCACCACGGGCCACTCTAGAAGGCAGTTTGAATTTGTGTTCTTTTTACTGGTACCCTAGCTAATTATGAGGAGGGCTCCCCTGGTGAATGTGTGTGTGTGTGTGTGTGTGTGAGTATGTGTATGCTGGTGTGTGAACAGAAGTGTTTTAGCATGAAAGACAGCTAGTATGTTTAGAGTAGAGCCTCTCAGCTCAATAGCGTTGATAAATTAGACTACGGTACATTTCCCAGAGGTCTGAAAGTGATGTCAACATCAATACATTTTTCATGTTTCATCGCTCATACTCTTTTACACAACCAAAACATAAACAGTCAAAACACATTTCCCATTTCCTGGGGATTTGCATAACTCCACTTGCCTGTTTCATGAAAAGTGCCGATTTGCAATCAAATGAGTACGTCAGTCTCTCATACCTTTTTTAAAAACAGGAATCGTAATATTTCCAATTGAAGTGTAATTTCCTTTTATGTCCAATCCCATGTCATCATATTCCCTATTTGTTTCCCTGAAATGAGCCATGAGAGAACTAGCTCTGTCCCAAATGGATCCCCAATCCCTATATGATGCACTTCTTTTCACCAGAGCGTTATGGGCCCGTGGAGTGCACTATACAGAAAATAGAGATCCATTTGGGACTTAGTCTCGAAGCATTATGAATGAGAAATTACTTTTCAACAGTGAAACAGGGGGAAGGTATTTGTTAAATGTCTTCCAGGTTATTGAGGGATTAGTCTAGAATATCCTGGGAACGGAATGTAATTCAGGAACTGTTATGACTCAAAGTCAGCCGCGGGGGTTACACTATTAATGCTCCCCCTGTGAAAAACGACCCCCGGTACAGTGGTTCCTGCACTGGCAATATGCATAGGAGTGCTCGGTGGAACAGTTTAATAAATGCAAAAATTATTTTCAGAATCCTGGAACTGTTTTACTATTTTATAATAGAAAGTGGATCTGCATTGGTTAGATACCCTGGGGTCATTTAAGTCAAACTTGTTTTCCTGCTGCCTCTATTCTCCATGGCCAAATGAAGTTACTTGAGTGGTTTTGGGAAACTCTAGAACTATATACAAACAGTCTCCCCATAACGTTGTAATGCTTACAGTTCTCCCAATAAGTAGCGCGTGTGTGTTGAGGCAGGACTTTGTCAGCAAAGACATTGTGTAGACATTGCTATGGTAATGACTGAATGGAAGCCCAGGATGTGTCTTTGAAGATGTCTCGCTAAAGCACAGGTCATAATGACGGCTGGGGTAAATCTAGCAATCAGGAGACCAAGGGGATTCACGATCAATAATGATAACTGAGTTAATGACTTGTTGTGTTAATGGGGTACGACTACCGCCAAGGTTGTGTTAACCTTAATCTGATGGGGTACGACTACCTCCCAGGTTGTGTCACCTTCATCTAATGGGGTACGACTACCTCCAAGGCTGTGTCACCTTCATCTAATGGGGTATGACTACCTCCCAGGTTGTGTTAACCTTCATCTAATGGGGTACGACTACCACCCAGGTTGTGTTAACCTTCATCTAATGGGGTACGGCTACCTCCAAGGTTGTGTCACCTTCATCTAATGGGGTACGACTACCACCCAGGTTGTGTTAACCTTCATCTAATGGGGGTACGACTACCTCCAAGGTTGTTTCACCTTCATCTAATGGGGTACGACTACCTCCAAGGTTGTGTCACCTTCATCTAATGGGGACGACTACCTCCAAGGTTGTGTCACCTTCATCTAATGGGGTACGACTACCTCCCAGGTTGTGTCACCTTCATCTAATGGGGTACGACTACCTCCAAGGTTGTGTCACCTTCATCTAATGGGGTACGACTACCTCCAAGGTTGTATTCAAATTAGACAGCTTGATTGGCTCTGTGATCAATCAAGACGAAATAATTGTATATCTTAACTCTTGATAAGGCAGACTAATATGATACTTCAGATGCATCCGGTTTGCATTATCAGTACCATTAATCAAACCTCTCCTTGCCAAGTACAGAAACAGGTACGGAAATACCCGGAAATCCCACATTTACCAGAAATTATTTTGATCAATTTGTGCGGAATCATGTTTTAAAAAGAGACAGGAAATGCACCAGGGGAATACGGAGAGAGACAGAAGGGACTAGAGTTTCCAGTGTGACAGAGAGACAGAAGGGACTAGAGTTTCCAGTGTGACAGAGAGACAGAAGGGACTAGAGTTTCCAGTGTGACAGAGAGACAGAAGGGACTAGAGTTTCCAGTGTGACAGAGAGACAGAAGGGACTAGAGTTTCCAGTGTGACAGAGAGAGACAGAAGGGACTAGAGTTTCCAGTGTGACAGAGAGAGACAGAAGGGACTAGAGTTTCCAGTGTGACAGAGAGAGACAGAAGGGACTAGAGTTTCCAGTGTGACAGAGAGACAGAAGGGACTAGAGTTTCCAGTGTGACAGAGAGACAGAAGGGACTAGAGTTTCCAGTGTGACAGAGAGACAGAAGGGACTAGAGTTTCCAGTGTGTCAGAGAGACAGAAGGGACTAGAGTTTCCAGTGTGACAGAGAGACAGAAGGGACTGTTAAGCTGAATCCTCCTTGATCTTTGAGTGATTGGCAGAATGCTGTGGCATCAATCAAAATAATGCCACCCGATTAAATCCACTATCCCCCCCAACATCTATTTTTAGAAATAAATATTTCTCAGAGAGGGAGGAGAGTGAGAGAAATGAAGAGAGCGAGAGAGAGAGAGAGAGAAGCGCTAAACAGCTACTTTGTCTTTTTCAGGTTCAGAGTGAAGAGATGAGGAGAGAGAGAGATTGAAGGTGGATGTATATTATATCAATTCTGATGTTCTATCCATCACCAACAATAAATCAGTTGTCTAAAAGGTTACTTTGGGTGCTTCCCAAATGTCATCCCATTCCCTTTGTAGTGAACTACTTTTCACCAGAACTCCATAGGCAGTATGTATAGTACCAGGTATATATAGTACCAGGTATATATAGTACCAGGATATATAGTAACTGTATATATAGCACCAGGTGTATATAGTACCAGGTATATATAGTACCAGGTATATATATATATAGTACCAGGTATATATAGTACCCGGTATCTATAGTACTAGGTATATATAGTACCAGGTATATATAGTACCAGTATATATAGTACCGGGTATATATAGTACCCATTATATACAGTACCAGGTATATATAGTACCAGGTATATATAGTACCAGGTATATATAGTACCAGGTGTATATAGTACCAAGTATATATATATATATAGGACCAGATATATATAGTACCAGGTATATATAGTACTAGGTATATATAGCACCAGGTGTATATATAGAACTAGGTATATATAGTACCAGGTATATATAGTACCATGTTTATATAGTACCAGGTATATATAGTACCAGGTGTATATATAATACCAGGTATATATACTACCAGCATTTTTACTATTTTCTACATTGTAGTGAAGACATCAAAACTATGAAATAATACATATATAATGCAGTAACCAAAAAAGTGTTAAACAAATCAAAATAAATGTTATATTTTAGATTATTCAAAGTAGCCATCCGTTGCCTTGATGACAACTTCACCTGGAGTGTTATTCCAACAGTCTTGAAGGAGTTCCCACATATGCTGAGCACTTGTTGCCAACTTTTCCTTCACTAAGCAGTCCAACTCATCCCAAAGCATCTCATTTGGGTTGAGGTCGGGTGATTGTGGATGCCAGGTCATCTGAATGCAGATCTCCATCACTCTCCTTTTTGGTCAAATATCCCTTACACAACCTGAAAGTGTGTTGGGTCATTGTCCTGTTAAAAAACAAATGATAGTCCCACTAAGCGCAAACCAGATGGGATGGTGTATTGCTGCAGAATGCTGTGGTAGCCATGCTGTTTAATTATGCCTTGAATTATAAATAAATCACAACAGTGCCACTAGCAAAGCACCTCCACACCATCACACCTCCTCCTCCGTGCTTCACGGTGGGATCCACACATGCAGAGATCCATTCACCTACTGCGTCTCACAAAGACTAGGCGCTTGGAACTCAAAATCTCAAAGTTGGACTCATCAGACCAAAGGACAGATTTCCACCGGTCTAATGACCATTGCTCGTGTGTCTTGGCCCAAGCAAGTCTCTTCTTCTTATTGGTGTCCTTTAGTAGTGGTTTCTTTGCAGCAATTCGACCCGGAAGGCATGATTCACACAGTCTCCTCTGAATAGTTGATGTTGAGATGTGTCTGTTACTTGAACTCTGTGAAGCAATTTGGACTGCATCTTCTGAGGCTGGTAACTCTAACGAACTTATCTTCTGCAGCAGAGGTAACTCTGGGTCTTCCTTTCCTGTGGCGGTCCTCATGAGAGCCAGTTTCATCATAGTGCTTGATGGTTTTTGCGACTGCACTGTTCTGTATTGACTGACATTCATGTACATGGACTTGGTATATTACCAAACAGGGCTTTCTTCTGTATACCACCCATACCTTGTCACAACTGGTAAAAAGTAGTTAACTATATTGAGAATAGGATTACTTTTTTCTCTCTGCGTTTGTTGATTAATCAGACCTGGGAACTGATTGTTCTTCCATCCGTTGCAGTACCTGCAGATCATTTCAGAGCACCAGAAGGAGACAGAGCTGGTTCATTCTGTACCACCAGAACACCAGAAGGAGACAGAGCTGGTTCATTCTGTACTACCAGAACACCAGAAGAAGACAGAGCCGGTTCATTCTGTACCACCAGAACACCAGAAGGAGACAGAGCTGGTTCATTCTGTACTACCAGAACACCAGAAGGAGACAGAGGTGGTTCATTCTGTACCACCAGAACACCAGAAGGAGACAGAGCTGGTTCATTCTGTACCACCAGAACACCGGAAGGAGACAGAGCTGGTTCATTCTGTACCACCAGAACACCAGAAGGAGACAGAGCTGGTTAATTCTGTACCACCAGAACACCGGAAGGAGACAGAGCTGGTTCAGGTAGAGTTTAGATGTGCCGGCGCATCTAGATGTCACTTACGGAACGGGGTACTCATCTGGGTAAAGTCATTGGAACATTATCACATAGTATTTGAAGTCAGGTAATCCCAAAGAAGACAAGCTAGTTTGTTCAGTGTAAGGTGCTAAGATGTTTTTTTGGGGAGATGCCACCACCACTTTCTCTCGTTTGGATCCCCTGGCTATAAATACTGTTAGATATCTTTCCAAGTACTTTGATTCTATTTCGCTTGGAGTGCCAGACGCGCGGGTTGGATGGTTTGCATGTTTGCCGCTTTTCTGTTGGTCGAGCCCAGATAAAGTATTTGACATTAACTCAAATACTATTTGTACCCAGGTCTTGAAGAAGAACCACTGAAAAACAATGACAGAGATGATGATAATCAATGCAACATCTAAACAAATATTGATGATGGCTGTATACGACCATACAGGCATGGTGATGGATGGATTGTGTGGTGAAGGGAGATCTTCATGGCTGGTTACTGTGCAGCAGCTGGGACCAGCAGGGTCAATGGTAACAGGTGAGCCACGAAATGTCCAAATGTTCCAGCAGCAAGATTGATATTTGTGCATACCAAATGGTACCCTATTCCCTTTTATAGTTCATGTGGCTCTGGTCAAAAGTAGTGCACTATGTAGGGAATAGGGTGCTATTTAGGGTGCATATGTTGTGCTTTCCCTTTGAATAGAATGAGGCGTTGAGATTACTTACTCAATGCCTTTTCTCTCTGTCTCTCTCTTTCTCTCTCACTTGATCTAATTCTCTCTCTTTCTACACTTTCTCGATTTGTGTCTGCTTTTCTCTCGCTCTCTCTATCCCCCCTCTCTCTCTCTCTGAAGGACTGTAGTATCATGTCCATTGACTACCTCCAGTCCATCCGTCTGCCTCACAGACAACCTGTTGGCATGTATCTCTTCCAATTTCTGGTGGAATGTGCTCACCAGTTATTTCTTACTCATTCACAGTGGGCTTTAGAGGAAATGACCTTCTATCCGTGTATTATCCATCTCTCACCAGCCATCATCCCTAGCATCCCTGTCATAATTACTTCTACACATTCCGAGAAGAACTGTGACCGTCATTCCAATAACCATTCCATTCCACATTCCACACACTGTGACCATGTCCATCATTATTACCAGTGATATGAAATTGATATCAGGAAATACACATTCCATTAATCAAAAACCTAGTTTTCAGGTTTTGGGGGTTGATGGGATGTCGTCTGGAGTCGTTGGGAGTCGGACGCAGATGGACGTCAATTTGCAATTCATCTGTAATTGCATAGAAGAGATGATTGGCCGGTGTAATTGTGTTCTGGGGTGATGGGGGTGAGGAGAAAGCAGTTTTCATCTAAGGGAGATGGAGAATGGAATAGTGTGTGTGTGTGTGTGTGTGTGTGTGTGTGTGTGTGTGTGTGTGTGTGTGTGTGTGTGTGTGTGTGTGTGTGTGTGTGTGTGTGTGTGTGTGTGTGTGTGTGTGTGTGTGTGTGTGTGCGTGTGAGATGGCAGTAGTTACTGTCAAAGCAATTGTAAGCCATTTTGAGACAATGAAGAGAGAGGGATTAAATGTGATGGTGTGATGGTGTGATGTTGATCTAAGAGAGGGATTAAATGTGATGGTGTGGTGTTGATCTGAAGAAAGTGATTAAATGAGATGATATGATGTTGATCTGAAGAGAAGAATTACATGCGATGGTGTGAGAGAGGAAGATGACAGATGGTACATTGGAAAGGAAACAGTGTGGGGCATTAGAGACAGAAGGACAATGGAACAGTGGGGGGCATTAGAGACAGAAGGACAATGGAACAGTGGGGGGCATTAGAGACAGAAGGACAATGGAACAGTGGGGACATTAGGAGACAGAAGGACAATGGAACAGTGGGGGCATTAGAGACAGAAGGACAATGGAACAGTGGGGGTATTAGAGACAGAAGGACAATGGAACAGTGGGGGCATTAGAGACAGAAGGACAATGGAACAGTGTGGGGCATTAGAGACAGAAGGACAATGGAACAGTGGGGGTATTAGAGACAGAAGGACAATGGAACAGTGGGGGGCATTAGAGACAGAAGGACAATGGAACAGTGTGGGGCATTAGAGACAGAAGGACAATGGAACAGTGTGGGGTATTAGAGACAGAAGGACAATGGAACAGTGGGGGGCATTAGAGACAGAAGGACAATGGAACAGTGGGGGCATTAGAGACAGAAGGACAATGGAACAGTGGGGGGATTAGAGACAGAAGGACAATGGAACAGTGGGGGCATTAGAGACAGAAGGACAATGGAACAGTGGGGGACATTGGAGACAGAAGGACAATGGAACAGTGGGGGGCATTAGAGACAGAAGGACAATGGAACAGTGGGGGGCATGAGAGGCAGAAGGACAATGGAACAGTGGGGGGTATTAGAGACAGAAGGACAATGGAAAAGTGGGTGGCTAAGATACAGAATGACAATGGAACAGTGGGGGACATTAGAGACAGCAGGACAATGGAACAGTGGGGGATTAGAGACAGAAGAACAATGGAACAGTGGGGGGCATTAGATACAGAAGGACAATGGAACAGTGGGGGGCATTAGAGACAGAAGGACAATGGAACAGTGGGTGGCATTAGAAACAGAAGGACAATGGAACAGTGGGGGGTATTAGAGACAGAAGGACAATGGAAAGTGGGTGGCTAAGATACAGAATGACAATGGAACAGTGGGGGACATTAGAGACAGCAGGACAATGGAACAGTGGGGGATTAGAGACAGAAGAACAATGGAACAGTGGGGGCATTAGAGACAGAAGGACAATGGAACAGTAGGGGGCATTAGAGACAGAAGGACAATGGAACAGTGGGTGGCATTAGAAACAGAAGGACAATGGAACAGTGGGGGGTATTAGAGACAGAAGGACAATGGAACAGTGGGGGGTATTAGAAACAGAAGGACAATGGAACAGTGGGGGGTACTAGAGACAGAAGAACAATGGAACAGTGGGGGGCATTAGAGACAGAAGGACAATGGAACAGTGGGGGACATTGGAGACAGAAGGACAATGGAACAGTGGGGGTCATTAGAGACAGAAGGACAATGGAACAGTGGGGGCATTAGAGACAGAAGGACAATGGAACAGTGGGGGGCATTAGAGACAGAAGGACAATGGAACAGTGGGGGGTATTAGAGACAGAAGGACAATGGAACAGTGGGGGTATTAGAGACAGAAGGACAGAATGACAATGAACAATTAGAGACAGAAGGACAATGGAACAGTTGATTGGAACAGACAGAAGGACAATGGAACAGTGGGGGCATTAGAGACAGAAGGACAATGGAACAGTGGGGGCATTAGAGACAGAAGGACAATGGAACAGTGGGGGTATTAGAGACAGAAGGACAATGGAACAGTGGGTGGCTAAGATACAGAATGACAATGGAACAGTGGGGGGGTCATTAGAGACAGAAGGACAATGGAACAGTGGGGGCATTAGAGACAGAAGGACAATGGAACAGTGGGGGACATTGGAGACAGAAGGACAATGGAACAGTGGGGGCATTAGAGACAGAAGGACAATGGAACAGTGGGGGGCATTAGAGACAGAAGGACAATGGAACAGTAGGGGGTATTAGAGACAGAAGGACAATGGAACAGTGGGTGGCTAAGAGACAGAATGACAATGGAACAGTGGGGGACATTAGAGACAGCAGGACAATGGAACAGTGGGGGATTAGAGACAGAAGAACAATGGAACAGTGGGGGGCATTAGAGACAGAAGGACAATGGAACAGTGGGGGGCATTAGAGACAGAAGGACAATGGAACAGTGGGTGGCATTAGAGACAGAAGGACAATGGAACAGTGGGGGGCATTAGAGACAGAAGGACAATGGAACAGTGTAGGGCATTAGAGACAGAAGGAAAATGGAACAGTGGGGGACATTGCAGACAGAAGAACAATGGAACAGTGGGTGGCTAAGATACAGAATGACAATTGAACAGTGGGGGGCATTAGAGACAGAAGGACAATGGAACAGTGGGGGATTGGAGACAGAAGAACAATGGAACAGTGGGGGTTATTAGAGACAGAAGGACAATGGAACAGTGGGGGACATTGGAGACAGAAGGACAATGGAAAAGTGGGGGGCATTAGACACAGAAGGACAATGGAACAGTGGGGGCATTATAGACAGAAAGACAATGGAACAGTGGGGGGTATTTGAGACAGAAGGACAATGGAACAGTGGGGGGTATTAGAGACAGAAGGACAATGGAACAGTGGCGGGCACTAGAGACAGAAGGACAATAGAACAGTGGGGGGCATTAGAGACAGAAGGACAATGGAACAGTGGGGGGTATTAGAGACAGAAGGACAATGGAACAGTGGGGGGATTAGAGACAGAAGGACAATGGAACAGTAGGGGGCATTAGAGACAAAAGGACAATGGAACAGTGGGGGGCATTAGACACAGAAGGACAATGGAACAGTGGGGGGTATTAGAGACAGATGGACAATGGAACAGTGGGGGGCATTAGAGACAGAAGGACAATGGAACAGTGGGGGACATTGGAGACAGAAGGTCAATGGAACAGTGGGGGACATTGGAGACAGAAGGACAATGGAACAGTGGGGGGTATTAGAGACAGAAGGACAATGGAACAGTGGGGGGTATTAGAGACAGAAGGACAATGGAACAGTGGGGGGCATTAGAGACAGAAGGACAATGGAACAGTGGGGGACATTGGAGACAGAAGAGAGACAAGTTTTTTCAGTGGAACACAGTTTTTTCCGCTGGAGTTTATGGAGACCCCCACTTCTCCCCAAATAATAAAATAACCTTCAATTCATTACGTTCATCTCTTATCAAAATGAAAAGGTACAAATAAATAACTTTACTTAATGTATTTCCCAAAAAACATGTGTATATTGACCCATACAAAATTCTGTAATCTTAATTTGCTGTCCCCCCCAAATAAAATGAAAAAGTATTTACAGTTGAAGTCAGAAGATTACTTACACCTTAGCCAAATACATTCAAACTCAGTTTTTTCACAATTCCTGACATTTAATCCCAGTTAAAATTCCCTGTTTTAGGTCAGTTAGGATCACCACTGTATTATAAGAATGTGAATTGTCAGAATAATAGTAGAGAGAATGATTTATTTCAGCTTTTTTTTCTTTCATTACATTCCAAATGGGTCAGAAGTTTACATACACCCAATTAGTATTTGGTAGCATTGCCTTTAAATTGTTTAACTTGGGTCAAACATTTTGGGTAGCCTTCGCTTTTTCAGTTCTGCCCACAAGTTTTCTATAGGATTGAGGTCAGGGCTTTGTGATGGCCACTCCAATACCTTGACTTTGTTGTCCTTAAGCCATTTTGCCATAACTTTGGAAGTATGCTTGGGGTCATTGTCCATTTGGAAGACCCATGTGCGACCAAGCATTAACTTCCTGACTGATGTCTTGAGATGTTGTTTCAATATATCAACATCATTGTCCTGCCTCATGATGCCATCTGTTTTGTGAAGTGCACCAATTCCTCTTGCAGCAAAGCCCCCCCACAACATGATGCTGCCTCCCCGTGCTTTACGGTTGGGATGGTGTTCTTTGGCTTGCAAGCCTCCCCCTTTTCCCTCCAAACATAAAAATGGTCATTATGGCCAAATAATTCAATTTTTCTTTCATCAGACCAGAGAATATTTATCCAAAAAGTAAGATATTTGTCTCCATTTGCAGTTGCAAACCGTAGTCATGCTTTTTTATGGTGGTTTTGGAGCAGTGGCTTCTTCCTTGCTGAGTGGCCTTTAGGTTTTGTCGATATAGGACTCGTTTTACTGTGGAAATAGATACTTTTGTACCTGTTTCCTCCAGCATCTTCACAAGGTCCTTTGCTGTTGTTCTGGGATTGATTTGCACTTCTCGCACCAAAGTACGTTCATCTCTAGGAGACAGAATGCGTCTCCTTCCTGAGCGTAATGATGGCCTGTATATACTGTTACCATCACAGTTTTGGAGGAGGTAAGAAGATATTGGACAAATCAGATTCTGGATGTAACCAGTGAAACAAGCAAGTCATTAGATGCCCCTCATTACTCACAAAAAATAATTAGCAGATATAGCATCTAGTTGTGAAGGTTTTACTAGCCGTGATGGTAATATGGGGATATTTTACCTAGTCTTTGGACAGGAGCATCTGCTAAATGACTAAAATTGTAGTTACATAGAAATTAAGTTCTGTAAAATAAAAGTTACATTTTACGTCCTCTCCCCACTCCCCCTCCTTACTTCTCCTCTCATCTCCTCCCCTCTTCCTCTCCTCTTCCTCCCATGTAGAACAAAGCACGGTAATGCATCTCTGTCTGAGATCACGGAGAACAAATCAGTTTACCTTCTCCCGGTCTCGGAAGATGAAATATCTGGAGGGACATTCAGAAAGTGTCCCAAATGGCACTCTGTTCCCTATATAGTGCACTACGGGCCCATATGACTCTGGTCAACAGTAGTGCACTGCATAGGGAATAAGGTACCATTGGGGATGCACAGTCAGACAGCCCATTTGATACTCGCTTCTTCTTCGCTCATGCAGAAAATGCCTTCCGCACGTTCCTCTAACGCAGACAAAGTTTCATTTACACTATCCATCTCCTGCTGATAATGTCTCTGTGTCTGTCGCTGTGTGTCTGTGTGTGTGTGTGTGTGTGTGTGTGTCTCTGTGCCTGTGATAGAGGTTTTCCCGGGTCCAAAAAGTTGGGACACATTCCGAATTGAACCCTTGGCTTTTCCACCCAACCAGATATGCATAACAAAATAACAAAAAACGGAGACCTGTTCCGAATGGAACCGAGGACAGTCAGACTCGTTACGGAGAGGACAGTGGAAAAACAGACCAAAACAGACCCGTGCCGGTTCAGATCCGAGAGAGATCTGAGAGTAGAAAGAGAGAGAGAAATATCTGACCAAGCAATATTGGCCAAGCCAACCACAGATATGTGTCCTTAAAAACAGCCTGGAAACGAATTACAAAAAATATATATTTGTTGTGTTTCCATGTGTAGCACATTCAAAACTTCATAGCCTGTTGTTTGTCGGAGATGGAAGCGCTAAATGCATCAGGGCGTTGCCTGCATAGTCCTATAGGCTTAGGTGTCCACCGTATGATATTAACATCAAAATATATGTAAAGGAAGAGAAGCTTCGGCCTGAAGAGAGACAGATAGAGATATGTCATGTTAACCAACACCGATATGCATTTCGTTTTCCTTATCCTTTATCCTACTATTACTACACAGATAGAAGTGTACAGGAGGATGCTAATTCGTTAATTTAGATCAAAATATTGTTCATAAAGATGAGCATTGTATTAAAGAAGGAGTCACCCTGGTAGGCCAAAGACGTTGGTCCTCACCTCAAGTTCAACTCTCAGAGTCAGTACTTGGAGCGTCGGTGTGCACTGCCTTCACAGACCGGAAGAAGCTCAAATCTATAATAGCCACAACACACCAAACCTTCACAAAAGTGTCTAAACTTTATTAGGGTAATATCAAAGTAAGTGAAGCCATTGTTCATAAGGACAATACCAACAGGTTGTTGTCTTGTGGCATTACGTTATGGTCATTGTTGCATCTCGGCCTCCATGGTTTGAGTATGTGTAACGCAGTACAGTAATTCTATTGTATTGCAGAAAACACAACATTACAGTTGGAACTTAATTTGGCCAAACAAAATGTCTCAATAGAATGAAACAAAATCCTTGTTGCATATTTAAAGCACTGGTGTAAACCTTCACAAAAGTTTTGAACAGGCTATATTGCCGCAATTAGGCCTACCAACAAAAGAGAGTGGCTATACTGTACCGTAGGCTAATGGTATAGCCTATGGTATAGGCTGCCCAACAAATTACAGCAATAGGCTAATTATATATATTTTACAACAGGCCTACTTATAATCTTAAACTGAATACGGAGCACACAATAAAATAAAAATCAGTTCAAACATAATATTTAGCCAACGAAAATGTAAAAAAAAAAAAAAAAAAGAACTAGCCTAGATTGATAAGTAGGTCAAAAAGAACAATGCTGATGTACAATAATAATAATGATGATACGCAATAATAATGATGATATACACAATAATAATGATGATACACAATAATAATGATGATATACACAATAATAATGATACAATAATAATGATGATATACAATAATAACAATAATATAGAATCATAATGATGATATACAATAATAATGATGATATACAATAATAACAATGCTACACAATAGTAATGATGATATACAATAATAATGATGATATACAATACTAATGATGATATAAACTAATAATGATAATATACACACATAATGAAATACAATAATAACATTGATATACAGTAAAAATGATGATATACAATAATAATGATGATATACAATAATAACAATGATATACAAAAATAATGATGATTAACAATAATAATAAAAATCACTAAAATCATGATATACAATAATAATGATATACAATAATAATGATATACAATAATGACAATGATATACAATAATAACAATTATATACAAAAATGATAATGATATACAATAATGATGATGATATACCATAATAATGATGATATACAATAATAATGAAGATATACAACAATAATTATGATATACAATAATAATAATGATGTTACATAATAACAATGATATAAAATAATAATAATGATGTTAAATAATAACAATGATATACAATAATAATGATGATATACAATAACAATGATGATTTACAATAATAATAATGATGATATACCATAATAATAATGTACAACAATAATGAAGATAAATAATAATAATGATGACATACAATAATAAGAATGATATACAATAATAATGATGATATACCATGATAATGATGATATAAAATAATAATGAAAATTAACAATAATAATAACAATTATAAAAATCATGATATACAATAATGACAATGATATACAATTATATCAATTAGAAACACAAATGATAATGATATACCATAATAATGAATATATACAATAATAATGAACATATACAATAATAATTATGATATACAATAATAACAATGATGTTAAATAATAACAATGATATACAATAATAATGATGATATACCATAATAATGATGTAAATTAATAATGAAGATAAAATATAATAATGATGATATACAATAATAATGATGATATACAATAATAATGAAGATATATAATCATAACTATGATATACAATAATAAGAATGATATACAATAATAATGATGATATACAATAAGAAAAATATTTACAATAATAAATTGCATCAAACCTGAACAGCGAATTGCACACAGTCTATTTGGCCGTGACAATGTTCTTATCATATTTGTCCACTACAATATTTAAATTGAAGATTTAACACTTGTCAGCTTCTTTTCACTATACTCTTCTCCTTTAACTTACATTTTAGATCAAAGAAAATGGCCTCCATCTTTGCTATTAGCAGCATAGTCTAAGGCACAGCTCACTGCCTCTCTCTCTCCTCAGCAGCAGACACGTGAGGTGAGCTGTCGGAACCAGTTTCAGCTGAACAAAAGCTGTACATTTTATTGAGTGTCAGATAGCTAACAACAAGCTTGCTTGCTTTTTCTGGGTGGGATCCACTGTACTATACTGGATGGGACCCACCGAACTCTACTGGTGGGGGTCCGCCAGATTATACTGGGTGGGATGCATCATACTATACTGGGTGGGATCCATTATACTATACTGGGTGGGATCCTGCGTTCTAAACTGAGTGGGATCCACCATATTATACTGGGAAGGATCCACATGTCTATTTTTGGTGGGATCCACCCTACCATACTGGGTGGGAACCACTGTACTATACTGGGTGGGATCCACCATACTATACAGGGTGGGATCCACCATACTATACTGGGACGGATCCACCATACTATACTGGGTGGGATTCACCATGCTATACTGTATTGGATCCACTATAATATACTGGGTGGGATCCACCATACTATACTGGGTGGGGTCCGCCAGTTTTCACTGGGTGGGAATGCACATTACTATACTTGGTGGGATCCACCACACTATACAAGGTGGGATTCAACATACTACACTTTGGTGGGATTCATCATACTATACTGGTGGGATCCACCACCCTATACTAGGTGGGATCCACCACCCTATACTAGGTGGGATCCACCACCCTATACTAGGTGGGATTCACCATACTACACTGGGTGGGATTCATCATACTATACTGGTGGGATCCACCACCCTATACTAGGTGGGATTCACCATACTACACTGGGTGGGATTCATCATACTATACTGGTGGGATCCACCACACTATAATAGGTGGGATTCACCATACTACACTGGGTGGGATTCATCATACTATACTGGTGGGATCCACCACACTATACTAGGTGGGATTCACCATACTACACTGGATGGGATTCATCATACTATACTGGTGGGATCCACCACCCTATACTAGGTGGGATTCACCATACTAAACTGGGTGGGATTCATCATACTATACTGGTGGGATCCACCACCCTATACTAGGTGGGATTCACCATACTACACTGGGTGGGATTCATCATACTATACTGGGTGGGATCCACCACCCTAAACTAGGTGGGATTCACCACACTATACTGGGAGGGATCCACTGTACTATACTGGGTGGGATCCACCACCCCATACTAGGTAGGATTCACCACACTATACTGGGTGGGATTCACCATACTATACTGGGTGGGGTCCGCCAGTTTTCACTGGGTGGGAATGCACATTATTATACTGGGTGGGATCCACTGTACTATACTGGGTGGGATTCACCATACTACCCTGGGTGGGATTTACCACACAATACTGGGTGGGATCCACTATACTATACTGGGTGAGATCCACCGTACTATACAGGGTGGGTGTCACCATACTGTACTGGGTGGCATCCGCCATACTATACTGGGTGGGATCCACCTACTATACTGGGTGGGATTCACCACACTATACTGGGTGGGATCCACTGTACTATACTGGGTGGGATCCACCACCCAATACTAGGTGGGATTCACCACACTATACGGTGTGGGATTCACCATACTATACTGGGTGGGGTCCGCCAGTTTTCACTGGGTGGGAATGCACATTACTATACTTGGTGGGATCCACTGTACTATACTGGGTGGGATTCACCATACTACACTGGGTGGGATTCACCATACTGTACTGGGTGGGATCCTCCAAACTATACTGGGTGGGACCCACCACACAATACTGGGTGGGACCCACCACACAATACTGGGTGGGATCCACTATACTATACTGGGTGAGATCCACCGTACTATACAGGGTGGGTGTCACCATACTGTACTGGGTGGCATCCGCCATACTATACTGGGTGGGATCCACCTATTATACTGGGTGGGATCCACCCTACTATACTGGTTGTGATCCACCACACCATACTGGGTGTGACCCACCATACTATACTGCGTGGGATCCACCCTACTATACTGGTTGTGATCCACCACACCATACTTGGTGGGAACCACCATACTATACTGCGTCAAATCTAACATACTATACTGGGTTTGATCCATCATACTATACTGGGTGGGATCCACCATACTTTACTGGGTGGGATCCACCATACTATACTGCGTGGGATCCACCATATTATACTGGGTGGGGTCCACCTACTATACTGGGTGGGATCTACCATACTTTACTGGTTGTGATAGACCACTCCATACTGGGTGTGACCCAACATACCATACTGGGTGTGACCCACCATTCTATACTGAATGGGATCCACCATACTATACTGTATGGGTTCCACCATATTAAACTTGGTGGGAACCACCACACCATACTGGGTGTGACCCACCATACAATACTGTGTGGGATCCACCATACTATACTTCATGGTATCCACCATACTATACTGGGTGGAAACCACCATACTATACTGGGTGGGATCCACCATACTTTACTGGTTGTGATCCACCACACCATACTGGGTGTGACCCACCATACTATACTGTGTGATATCCATCATACTATACTGTATGGGATCCACCATACCATACTGGGTGGGAACCACCATATTACACTGGGTGGGATCCACCATACTATACTGTGTGAGATCCACCGTACTAGACTGGGTGGGATCCACCGTACTATACTGGGTGGGGTCCGCCAGATTATACAGGGTGGGATCCACTGTACTAAAATGGGTGGAATCTACCATACTTTACTGTGTGGGATCCACCATACTATACTGGGTGGTATCCACCTACAATCCTGGGTTAGGGTGGGATCCACCATACTATACCTATTGGGACCCACCATACTATACCGGGTGGGATCCACCATACTATACTGGGTGGGATCCACCGTACTCATACTGGGTGGGGTCTTCTGGATTATACTGGGTGGGATCCACCATACTATACTGGGTTGGATCCACCATATTATACTGGGTGGGATGCATCATACTATACTGGGTGGGATCCACTATACTATACTGGGTTTGATCCACCATATTATACTGGGTGGGATGCATCATACTATACTGGGTGGGATCCACTATACTATACTGGGTGGGATCCACTATACTATACTTGGTGGGATCCACCATACTATACTGGGTGGGATCCACCATATTATACTGGGTGGGATCCACTGTACTATACTCAGTGGGATCCACCAAACTATACTGGGTGGGATCCACTGTACTCTTCTGGGTGGGATCCACCACACTTTACTGGGTGGGATCCACTATACTATACTGGGTGGGATCCACAACACTATACTGGGTAGGATTCACCATAGTATACTGTATGGGATCCACCCTAATATACTGGGTGGGATCCACCATACTATACTGGGTGGGCTCCACCATACTATACTGTTTGGGATCCACCAGACTATACTGGGTGGGATCCACTAGATACATTTGTTGAACAATGATAAATTGACATAACGGCTAGTCGATGATATAAATCTGTTTCCTCATTCTGTGGCTTTGAACTGGGGCTACTCTGCTTTCATCCTTGCTTGTCAATTAACATTATTTTGTGGAAAGACTTACTATGACAAGATCTGTGTCCTTATCTGTCACTTGGAGGGTAACGCTGTGCTTTCAGGGGATGGGAACTAACAACAATGTGTTATTTCAGGGATGGGAACTAACAACAATGTGTGATTTCAGGGGACGGTTACTAACATGACTGTGCTTTTAGGGGATGGGGATTTTCACACATGTCAGACCAGTCTTAAGATAGACCAATACACACACATACACTCACACAGTCACACAGACACACATCAACGCTAAACAAACCATCCATTCTGACCTTTGACCCTCATCTGTGCAGGTGTGAGTTCGCCTCTCAGGCAGATCACATTCAGAGGCTGATGGTGACAACATGTCCGCCTCGCTCCTGCCTCGGTGAGAAAATGGCTGACAAGAATGTAGGAACCCAGACTGGTGAAGAGCAGAGTTTAAGCAAAGGGGTTTCAAATACAGATGCAGTGGGGAAAAGAAGCTGTAGACTACTGGTATGGCATTGTTTTAAATCTACACCTACAGTAGGTGTTTTAAATGGAGTACCGCTCCGTTTGTTATGAAGGTTCATTTAATCCAATTATGCAAGCAGGTGGTGTTTTTATTTTATTTTATTTCACCTTTATTTAACCAGGTAGGCAAGTTGAGAACAAGTTCTCATTTACAACTGCGACCTGGCCAAGATAAAGCAAAGCAGTTCAACACATACAACAACACATAGTTACACATTGGAGTAAACAAACACACAGTCAATAATACAGTAGGAAAAAAACCGAATCTATATACAATGTGTGCAAATGAGGTAGGATAAAATATATATGCATATATAGTTCAAGTAAAAAGTTTGGACAAAGCTACTCATTCCAGGGTTTTCTTTATCATTTGTTTTTCAACAGGACAATGACCCAACACACCTCCAGGCTGTGTAAGGGCTATTTGACCAAGAAGGAGAGTGATGGAGTGCTGCATCAGATGACCTGAACTCCACAATCACCCGACCTAAACCCAATTGAGATGGTTTGGGATTTGTTGGAATGCAGAGTGAAGGAAAAGCAGCCAACAAGTGCTCAGCATACGTGGGAATTCCTTCAAAGCTGCTGGAAAAGCATTCCAGGTGATGCTGGTTGAGAGAATGCCAAGAGTGTGCAAAGCTGGAAAGAGTTGCTGTGTCCAAACGTTTGATTGGTACTGTATATTGAATGAATCCTATTGAATGATAGTACACACACTTGAATTATGTGGCTGAACTAACTAAGGGATGCAGTAATTCCATAACATTTTCCCGGACAAAGATTATGTCTAGTCTCCATGTCCATATTTTGAGTCCAGGACTAGACTTACTCTATGTTTGGGAAACTGTCCCAGGGATTGTCAAGGTCTCCATTTCAGACACCAACCTTTTTTTATTAATTTACATGTTAGATGATACTGAAGACCTTCCTTCTCCTCAGCCTTTAGATTGGTTGATCCATCTAAACTCAGGCCGATATATTTTCTCTATTTTCCATTTGGGAGGGGATAGGGTTCCGTTTGGGAGGGTATAGGGTTCCATTTGGGAGGGAGTAGTGTGCCATTTGGGAGGGTATAGGGTGCCATTTGGGAGGGAATAGTGTGCCATTTGGGAGGGAATAGGGTGCATTTTGGACAGAATAGTGTGCCATTTGGGAGGGAATAGGGTGCATTTGGGAGGGAATAGGGTTCCATTTGGGAGGGTATAGGGTTCCATTTGGGAGGGAGTAGTGTGCCATTTGGGAGGGTATAGGGTGCCATTTGGGAGGGAATAGTGTGCCATTTGGGAGGGAATAGGGTGCATTTGGGAGGGAATAGGGTTCCATTTGGGAGGGAATAGGGTGCATTTTGGACAGAATAGTGTGCCATTTGGGAGGGAATAGGGTGCATTTTGGACAGAATAGTGTGCCATTTGGGAGGGAATAGGGTGCATTTGGGAGGGAATAGGGTTCCATTTGGGAGGGAATAGAGTTCCATTTGGGAGGGAATAGTGTGCCATTTGGGAGGGTATAGGGTGCCATTTGGGAAGGAATAGGGTTCCATTTGGGAGGGAATAGGGTTCCATTTGGGAGGGAGTAGGGTTCCATTTGGGAGGGAATAGGGTGCATTTGGGAGGGAATGTGGTGTATTTGAGAGGGAATAGGGTTCCATTTGGGAGGGAATAGGGTTCCATTTGGGAGGGAGAAATTGAAATTTGGGAGGCAGAAATTGAAATCAAGGAGACCTGACCTACCTACTCGAGTCACCAAATGAGAAATCCATACCTCATTTCTGGGCCCATAGTTTTCTTGTATCTGTGAGGCTGGCTTGGAACACTGGAACACACAGGCATGCATGCATGCACGCACACACACACACACACACACACGCACACACACACACGCACACACACACACGCACACACAAATGCACACTCACCATACTGTGGATAGGTACTTAGTGTTCTGATTCCTCAGTGATGTGTATGCCTCTTTACGCCAAATGAGATCGAGAGAGAGAGGGAAGGAGAGGGAAGGAGGGAGGGAGATAGAGAAAGGAGAAGGGGAGAGAGAATGATGGAAAGAGAGATGGGAGAGAGATAAAGTGAGATGGGGAGAGAGAGGGAGGGACATCCTTTCTCTAATCTCTTCAGGGTCATGTTTTGTGAAGTAACTTTCACTTGTGAATCATAGCCCTCTGTGTTCTCCCCAAGATGAGAGTCTGTTTAATCATAATGTAGAGATAGTTCAGATTCATTAGGAACACCACCAACAACAAAACAACAACAACATCTACATCTACAACAACAACAACAACAACAACAACAACAACAACAACACCACCAACAACAGCAACAACAACTACAACAACAACAACAACAACAACAACAACTACAACTACAACTACAACTACAACTACAACAACAACTACAACTACAACTACAACAACATCTACAACAACACCACCACCACCAACAACAACTACAACTACAACTACAACTACAACAACAACTACAACACCACCACCTACAACTACAACTACAACAACAACTACAACACCAACAACAACAACTACAACTACAACTACAAACCCAACAACAACTACAACACCAGCTGCAACAAGAACAATAACTACAACTACAACTTCAACTACAACTACAACTACAACTACAACAACAACAACAACAACAACTACAACTACAACTACAACTACAACTACAACTACAACTACAACAACAACTACAACTACAACTACAACACCAGCACCAACAACAACTACAAACACAACAACTACAACTACAACAACAACACCAACAACAACAACAACAAGAACAACAACAACAACAACTACAACTACAACACCACTGCCAACAAAAACAACAACAACAACTACAACAACAACTACAACACCACCAACAGCAACAACAACAACAACAGCAAAAGCAACAGCAACAACAACAACAACAAAGAAAAACAACAATAACAACAACATCTTCTACTACAAAAACAACTACAACTACAACAACAACTACAAATACAACTACAACAACAATAACTACAACACCACCAACACCACCACCACCAACAACAACAACAACAACACCAACACCAGCACCAGCTACAACTACAACTACAACTACAACACCAACACCAACAACTACAACTACAACTTCAACACCACTGCCAACAACAACAACAACAACAACAACTACAACTACAACACCACCAACAGCAACAGCAACAGCAACAGCAACAGCAACAGCAACAGCAACAACAACAACAACAACAACAACTACACACCAGCAACAACAACAACTACAACACCAGCTGCAACAAGAGCAATAACTACAACAAAAACAACAACAACAAAAACAACAACAACACAACATAAACAAAAACAACAATAACAACAACAACTTCTACTACAGAAACAACTACAACAACAACAACTACAACTACAACAACAACAACAACTACAACTACAACTACAACTACAACTACAACAACAATAACTACAACACCACCACCACCAACAACAACAACAACAACAACAACAACAACTACAACAACTTCAACTACAACTATAACTACAACAAATACAACTACAACAAATACAACTACAACTAAAACAACAACAACAACAACAACTACAACTACAACTACAACTACAACACCTCCAACAATTAGAACTACAACTACAACAACAACAACAAAAACTAGAACAGCTACAACTACAACAACACCAACAACAACTACAAATACAACAACACCAACAATAACACCAACAACAACTACAACTACAACTACACAACCAACTACAACTACAATAACAACTACAACAACTACAACAGGTACCACATCAACATCTACAACAACAACAACATAACACATTAAACCAAAATCACAAATCTTTTTCCAATTGCATATATTAACAAAATTCATGTAGAACATAATTGATAAGCTACGGAAATACTGCCTCTGTTTAACTGTGTGCTAAAAATCCCCAGACAGAGGTCAAGTTACTTGAGCGTTGGCTAATGCCTGGCGGGACGTGTTTGATACTGTCAGCAACTATTTGGTTTTTGGCCGGGGTGCGGCGAGCGAGTGTCAGCCCCATTTAGGACCTCCCTCGTGGGGTCTGGCACACACTGGAATTCCCGTCTCTGGATGACCATGACTGGAGCTGGCTAGAGAGTAGACAACGATTACCGTCACACATGCACAGGCGTGAACACACATACACACTTAGGGAAGGGAAAACCGTGTGGAGAGACGTGTCATAACATCTCACAACATCGTCTATGGATGCTCTCTGTGTGTGTGTTTGTGTGTGTGTGTGTGTGTGTGAGACTAGTAAATTAATTCAGCAAGGTAGTGAAGCAGAGGAACAGAGGAGGTCTCTGGGGTTGGGAGGGAAGAGCACCACATAGTCTGATGTAACATGGCATTACATCTCAATGTGTATGTTAATATAGTATATGTGATTTGATAGAATGGGTCTTTCTGGAATACTTTCTATTGAAGAAAGAGAGATAGAGACAGAGGCAGAGAGAGAGAGAGAGAGAGAGAGAGAGAGAGAGAGAGAGAGAGAGAGAGAGAGAGAGAGAGAGAGAGAGAGAGAGAGAGAGAGAGAGAGATATGCCATAGCCTGAGGGACACTGAATAGTAACATCTGCATAGTAAGCAGTAACTTACTTATTATTGCTGTTATTGTTATTACTATTATTGTTACTACTATTATTATTGTTGTTTATCATTTTGTATAGTAGTGGTATGGGTGGTAATGGTAATGATGATGGTGATAGCAGCAGTAGTGATGATGATGCTGGTAGTTGTAGTACAGATGTAGATGACCGTTATTTAGTTATAAGATAAATATAGTTTAATTTTCCATATTTAGATTTGTAGATTTATTTACATTTCTACTATTGACTGTTACCATGTTATTGTTGTTATTTTTGTATTTAATTTTGTATTATTATTTACTACCATTTTATATTATTATTTGTTATTGTTTATAATTTTATTACAATGTATATTGTATACATTGTTGCTTTGGCAATATTGACACAATGTTTTCATGCCAATAAAGCGAATTTAATTTAATTGAGAGAGAGAGAGAGAGAGAGAGAGAGAGAGAGAGAGAGAGAGAGAGAGGATGTTAGATTCACTTTATGTTAGTCTCTCTCTTTCTCTCTCCCTCCCTCGCTCTCCCCTCTCTCTCTCTAGTAGCATAATAACACATCGCTGGATTTCAGTTTAGTTATCTTGCATCACATGGTAGCAAACCTCATCATGTGTTTTATACTATCACTGTTTACCAAGCGCTTTTACTTCTTTTTTTTTTTACTGTAAATGGGAAGTAGAAAAACTAACAATACCTCCAGCATGGCTTTGATGAATGACAGTACAGCACATCCATCATCACTTGTAATCAACCTTGTGTGTGTGTGTGTGTGTCTGTGTTTGGGAGGCATTGTTTGGTAAATTTCATTAGGGGGAAAGTAATTTCCTTGCCGTGCATACACTCTTTAATTCTCCTATTGCGGTTAATCCAAATTTAATACGCTGAAACTGATTACTAGTACAATCAAAGTGAAGGAGGATCGCTGAAGTGCCTGTCGGCGTTTCTCTCCTTCTATCATCCACTTACACTCTCTCTCTCTCTTTCTTTCTCTATCTCTCTCCTCTCTCTCTCTCTCTCCTCTCTCTCCATCCCTCCCTTCATTTCTCTCTCCCACTATTCTCATCCTCTACTCATTTTGTAAACATCCATTGTGATGAATAAATTTATCATATTTATATTTCCTGTTCAGAGAGAGAGAGAGAGAGAGAGAGAGAGAGAGAGAGAGAGAGAGAGAGAGAGAGAGAGAGAGAGAGAGAGAGAGAGAGAGAGAGACAGACAGACAGAACACTACTGAATATGTTATATAATACAGTATAGATCACATTCAGTGTAAAAAGGGTTGTGACGTGTTTGTCCTACCTCAGTAATTTGCTCTATGTGTTTTGACGTGTTTTTCCTACCTCAGTAATTTGCTCTATGTGTTGTGACGTGTTTTTCCTACCTCAGTAATTTGCTCTATGTGTTGTGACGTGTTTGTCCTACCTCAGTAATTTGCTCTATGTGTTGTGACGTGTTTGTCCTACCTCAGTAATTTCCTCTATGTGTTGTGACGTGTTTGTACTACCTCAGTAATTTGCTCTATGTGTTGTGACGTGTTTGTCCTACCTCAGTAATTTGCTCTATGTGTTGTGACGTGTTTGTACTACCTCAGTAATTTGCTCTATGTGTTGTGACGTGTTTGTCCTACCTCAGTAATTTGCTCTATGTGTTGTGACGTGTTTGTCCTACCTCAGTAATTTCCTCTATGTGTTGTGACGTGTTTGTACTACCTCAGTAATTTGCTCTATGTGTTGTGACGTGTTTGTCCTACCTCAGTAATTTCCTCTATGTGTTGTGACGTGTTTGTACTACCTCAGTAATTTGCTCTATGTGTTGTGACGTGTTTGTCCTACCTCAGTAATTTGCTCTATGTGTTGTGACGTGTTTGTCCTACCTCAGTAATTTGCTCTATGTGTTGTGACGTGTTTGTCCTACCTCAGTCATTTCCTCTAAGTGTTGTGACTTGTACGTTGTGATTTGTAAGGTATTTCAGCAAACAACTGTTTTGACTGATTTAGCAGTGAACCTTCTCCCGGAACAGTTTAACTTTTGTGTCCTCGGAATTTGAAAAGCGATACATTGGCTCATCTAACGAGAGTCTTGTATATGTTGGAATATGTGGCACGCACACCGAAGGGAACAGCTAAGTGAGTTGTAGAGTTGTTGACTGAGTTCAATCAGCAGTCATATGATGTAGCTGGGCATTTTGATAGCTTAGGCTTTGCATCTGGAACACACACACACACACACACTGACTATTTGATGGAATGTGCTAGTCTACACACACCTGAGTATGCAAGGCCCATGGCATACTAGGTTGTGCGTGTGTGTTTGTGTGCGTATGTGTTTATCTGTGTGTTTGTGTTTGTGTGTGGTTGTGGTTGTGTGTGTGTGCGCGTGTGTGTCTGTACCACACCTGTGTATGCAAGGCCCATGGCGTTCTAGGTTGTGTGTTTGTGTGTGTGTGTGTGGTTGTGGTTGTGTGCGTGTGTGTGTGTGTCTGTACCACACCTGTGTATGCTGCACCCTGGCTTAAGAAAATAGTGTCCTTAAAAAACACTGTTCTCTCTCGCTCTATTCATTTAACCACATTCAGCTTTTTTATGTCTCACTCTTTTAACAGAGGACTAAACCGATAGACAGTCAGCCGTGAAATCTGCCTGTGAAGATTTAAGCTCTTAAATCAGGTGTGTTAAGGTAGTCTTTGTGTTGTTTTAACTCACACTGATTAAAGTTAATGGGGGACAGCACTGTAATTGAAATGTTTAATTTCAAAGTCGCTATGTTAGCCTAGCTGTTGTTGTTCATAATTCATATCTGATTATGACAATATCTTATAGTAGCCAGTATAATCTGTATATTATTACTGACTCTGAGACACCCCCAAATGCATACATATATATATATAAATATAAATATACCTAGATGCATAAACAAATATATAAACAATGTATATATATATATTTTAAATATATATATATATACCTAGATACATGAATATATATATAAAAAATATATATATATATATTTATATATATAGAGATATATTTTTTAAATATATAGGTACAGTTGAAGTCAGAAGTTTCCATACACTTAGGTTGGAGTCATTAAAACTCGTTTTTCAACCACTCCACAAACTTCTTGTTAACAAACTATAGTCTTGGCAAGTTGGTTAGGACATCTACTTTGTGCATGACTGTCACGACTTCAGCCGAAGTCGGTCCCTCTTCCTGTTCGGGCGGTGTTCGGCGTTCGTCGTCACCGGTTTTCTAACCATCACCGATTCTTTCCTGTGTTTCTATTGGTGTTGGTTTTGATTGTGCACACCTGTTTTGTATTTTTCTCAATCACGCCCCTGTTATAATTTCCTCCTTTTCCCGTCTTCCCTTGTGCGTGATTGTTTTGTCATTTGACAGAGTAGGCTGCTACCGTTTACGTCTTGCTCTGTATTAGGGTATTTGATTTGTATGTTTCTCTCACGACTACATTAAACATACTCAAATTCTGCATATCTCCTGCGCCTTCCACACACCCCAGACATATCACAATGACACAAGTAATTTTGCCAAAAATTGTTTACAGACAGATTATTTCCCTTATAATTCACTGTATCACAAATCCAGAGTGTCAGAAGTTTACATACACTAAGTTGACTGTGCCTTTAAACAGCTTGGATAATTTCTGAAAATATTGTCATGGCTTTAGAAGCTTCTGTCAATTGGAGGTGTACCTGTGAATGTATTTAAAGGCCTACCTTCAAACGCAGTGCCTCTTTTCTTGACATCATGTGAAAATATAAAGACATCTATTTTTAGACCTCCACAAGTCTGGTTCATCCTTGGGAGCAATTTCCAAACACCTGAAGGTACCACGTTCATCTGTACAAACAATAGTATGCAAGTATAAACACCATGGGACCACGTAGCTGTCATAAGGGGACAAATATCGTACTTTTTGGATAAATGTCCTTTGGTCTGATGAAACAAAAATAGAACTGTTTGGCCATAATGACCACTGTTATGTTTGGAGGGAAAAGGGGGAGGTGTCACGATCTCCGTGAGGGACAGACTCTCTAAGTGCACAGGGGGCCTGGTGCGCGGAGCCGGAACAGGACGTGCTGGACTCTCTAAGCGCACAGGGGGCCTGGTGCGCGGAGCCGGGACAGGACGTGCTGGACTCTCTAAGTGCACAGGGGGCCTGGTGCGCGGAGCCGGAACAGGACGTGCTGGACTCTCTAAGCGCACAGGGGGCCGGGTGCGCGGAACCGGAACAGGACGTGCTGGACTCTCTAAGCGCACAGGGGGCCTGGTGCGTGGTGCCGGAACAGGACGTGTTGGACTCTCTAAGCGCACAGGGGGCCTGGTGCGTGGAGCAGGGACTGGACGTACTGGGCTATTTAAGCCTACAGGGGACCTGATGCATGGAGCCGGTACTTCTCTCCCCGGCTGTTCACTCACCCTTGCCTCATGGATGATGGGAGCTGGAATGTCACGCACTGGGCTGTGGATGCGAACAGGAGACCCCACAATTGCAGAACCGGTGCAGGATATCTCGGTCCCAGAAGGTGTACTGGAGACCTCGGTTGCAGAGCCGGCACCACTCCTCCAGGTTGCACACTCACCCTAGCTTGACAGATGAGTGGCGCTGGAATTTTGCGCACCGGCCTATGCATGTGCACTGGAGACACCGTGCGCAAAACTGCATAGCACGGTGTCTGCTCAGTGGGGCGCTCTCTCCAACGCTCCCTCCAAAGAGAACGAGGAGTTTGCTCAGGAGTCTATCCTGAACCGGCCAAACTCCCCGTGTGCCCCCCCAAAAAAAATTTTGCCTCTCGGGTTTCCGCGCCAGGCGAGTCCCAACATATCTCTCCCTCTCCGGGTTCCACGGTCCATATAAATCCTCGTAACTGCTCCACTCAGCCTTCGCCGCTTCCATCTCCTTCTTGGGGTGACGATGCTCGGTCGTTTTCCTCCAAGGCACCTTACCAGCCAATATCTCATTCCATGTCCAGGACTCCTTTTGACATCGCTGCTTGGTCCTTTTGTGGTGGGTTATTCTGTCACGATCTCCAGGAGGGACAGGCCAAGGCGCAGCGAGGCATCCAGTATACATCTTTTATTTGCGAACGTAACTGGGACACAAAACAACAAAACAAACGAAGATCGTAATGTTGAACATAACATGTCACACAAAACAAAGCTATGACCAAACAATAACCCACAAAATACTAGTGAAAACCCCAAACATATATATGGTTCCCAATTAGAGGTAACGACACACAGCTGCCTCTAATTGGGAACCATTACCCCAACATAGAAACACAACACCTAGAACAGAAAAAACCCTACACCAAAACAAAACTAAACACGCCAGCCTGTCAAAATCAGGCCTGAACGTGACAGGAGGCTTGCAAGCCAAAGAACACCATCCCAACCGTAAAGCACGGGGCTGGCAGCATCATGTTGTGGGGGGTGCTTTGCTGCAGGAGGGACTGGTGCACTTCACAAAATAGATGGCATCATGATGCAGGAAAACTATGTCGATAGATTGAAGCAACATCTCAAGACATCAGTCAGGAAGTTAAAACTTGGTCGCAAATGGGTCTTCCCAATGTACAATGACCCCAAGCATATTTCCAAAGTTGTGGCAAAATGGCTTAAAGACAACAAAGTCAAGGTAGTGTAGTGGCCATCACAAAGCCCTGACCTCAATCCTAAAGAAAATGTGTGTGCAGAACTGAAAAAGCGTGTGCGAGCAAGGAGGCCTACAAACCTGACTCAGTTACACCAGCTCTGTCAGGAGGAATGGGCCAAATTTCTCCCAGCTCATTGTGGGAAGCTTGTGGAAGGCTACCCGAAGTTCAACAATTTAAAGGCAATGCTACCAAATACTAATTGAGTTTATGTAAACTTCTGACCCGCTGGGAATGTGATGAAAAAACTAAAATCTGAAGTAATCATTCTCTCTACTATTATTCTGACATTTCCCATTCTTAAAATACAGTGGTGATCCTAACTGACCTAAGACAGGGAATTTTTACTAGGATTAAATGTCAGGTATTGTGAAAAACTGAGTTTAAATGTATTTGGCTAAGGTGTATGTAAACTTCCGACTTCAACTGTACATATATATACCTAGATACATAAATAAATATATCTACATATACCTAAATACATAAATACATAAATAAATATATCTATATATACCTAGATATATAAATAAATACAACACCAGCCAAAAACAGGAGAACAGCATGGTGTCTCTGCCACGTCCAGCTGGCTCTGCTTTCTCAGCTAATTAGCCCGTCGTGTTCTGAGGCTAAGGAGCTGATTGTCAATCATAAACACACACACGCGCCAAAAGTGTGTGCTTGTGTGTGTGTGTGATTCCCCCTGCTTCCAATGAGTCCAGGGCTAGTTCACAGTGTTATCATTAGGTACAGTACAGCCTAATTCTATTAGGGCTCCCGAGTGGCACAGCGGTCTTAAGCACTGTATCTCAGTGTTAGAGACCCTGGTTTGATACCAGGCTGTTTCACAACCATCTGTGATTGGGAGTCCCATTGGGCGTCGCACAGCGTCAACCGGTTTAGTGTTTGGCTGGGGTAGGCTGTCATTGTATAATAATAATTTGTTCTTAACTGACTTGCCTAGTTAAATAAAGGTTAAATAAAATAATAAAATAAAATATTGCATAACATCGACTGTGCTAGTTGGCTTGATTCAGGTTGTACAATTATAGCAATGACAGGCTGTGTTCCAAATGGCACCCTATTCCCTGCATGGTGCACTACTTTGGAACAGAGACCTATTCCCTGCATAGTCCACTACTTTGGACCAGATCAATGGAAGCCATTTGGGACGCTCTCAGTCTACATTAGGGCTCTGAGCCCTTGGTTGCACTGACTCCATATAGCTGCAGTATATACTGTCGCTATATCAAACCAGTCATTGTTATTCAATAATCCAGCTCAATCTTTGTTATTTATGCCCTTTGATATGTAGTGGTCAGAACCTGAGGGCAGATTCCAGCAAAACGCAGTGGCAGAGTTGAAATTGTAAGAGTGCCTGGAGGTACAGGGTACGCCCAGTAACAAACCAGGACATCCACTCCCTTAGGTCTCAATACAATGAGCCTCCCCCTGTAAGAGTCAGAGCAGGGGTCAGATACTGGGCATGTTTTTGTTCCAGCCCTGTAGATTCATTAGAATCAGGTGTGTTAAGGGCAAAACAGACCGTGCTGACCGAACGTTACTAAGTAGCAGGCGGCCGTCCTACCACCTCTGTCCACCGAACATCGGAGTCCGTTTTCTGATCAATTTTCAGATGGTTCTACACAGTAGGGCTGGAACGAGACACAGCAGGAGGGTTTAGCTCTCCAGGAGGGTTGTCAATCCGTGGGTCGGAGTAGATCATTGTGTACATCTTAAATTGCACCTTATCGCCTTTATAGTGCACTTATTCTGACCAGAACCAATAGGGTTAGTGCACTAATCTAATGCACTATTAAGGGAAAAGGGTAACATTTGGGACGCAATCCTACGTCATAGCTACTATTAGTAGAACACAGGATTGTGTCCCAAATATTGCGCCCCACCCTATTCCCTTATTCCCTATGGGGCTCTGGTCAAATGTAGTGCACTATGTAGGGAGTAGGGTGCCATATGGCTGACGGACACAGAGTGGATGATATATGTAATTCAGAGCAGGGATAATACTACAACTGAAGACCAATCATGTTCCATTCCCTCTACCTGCTTACTTACTTACCTCACACCAAGAAGCAAATGGACTTTGAAAACTTCAAGTGGTTGAAAATGTGAATCATGAATCCAATCCTGGCTAACCGTGGATTGCTGGAATCACCCAATCGGCATGCACGCTGGTTACTTACTCAGTGTGAATTTCATTCACAGCATGTTGCACTGTTACATTTAGCATTCTAACACAGGTTGGAGTGGTGTGATTGTGGTGTCCGTGTGTGTGTGTGTGTGTGTGTGTGTGTGTGGCCGTGTGAGTGTGTGTGTGTAGCACATGTCACAGTGGGTGCTGTAATTGAACCGTGGATATCGCCTGCTGCGGATCGCTCCCGCTGACAGAATTTCATATTCTCTCCTCTCGCTCCACACCAAGACGCGGATGGACTTTGAAAACGTAAAGTGGTAGCAAATGTGAATCATGAATCCAATCCTGGCTAACCATGGATCGCTGGAATCACTCTAACGGCAAGCACGCATGGGTTGTAGGCACACACGCACGCTTTCACACACACACACACACACGCACACACGCACACACACACACACACACACACACACACACACAGAGCTCTACAATATATACAGGCCCCCTGTCATGTTTGTAAATCTGCCTCTTTCTTTTTTAAACTAACAACATTAAAGCACAAAACGCAAGAAACACCTGAAACCTCTAACACTGGCGCTTCATCACCATCCTTCCATCCCTCCAACACCATCCCTCCATCACCTTCCATCCCTCCATCCCTCCTTCCCTCCATCCCTCCATCCCTCCATCACCATCCCTCCATCACTATCCCCCATCCAACATCCCTCCATCCTACCATTCCTCCATCCCTCCCTCCCTCCATCACATTCCCCTATCCACCATCTCCTTCCCTCCATCACATCCTTCCATCCCTCCATCACCATCCCTCCATCACCATCCCTCCATCACCATCCCCCCATCTCTTCATCACTATCCTTCCATCCCTCCAACACCATCCCTCCATCACCATCCCTCCATCACCATCCTTCCATCCCTCCATCCCTCCATCCCTCCATCCCTCCATCACCATCCCTCCATCACTATCCCCCATCCAACATCCCTCCATCCCACCATTCCTCCATCCTTCCTTCCCTCCCTCCATCACTTTCCCCTATCCACCATCTATCCTTCCCTCCATCACATCTTTCCATCCCTCCATCACCATCCCTCCATCACCATCCCTCCATCTCTTCATCACCATCCTTCCATCCCTCCATCCACCATCTCTCCATCCCTCCTTCCTCCACCCCTCCATCTCTCCATCCCTCCATCCACCACCCCTCCATCACTATCCCCATCAATCCATCCCTCCATCAACCATCTCTCCATCCACCATCTCACCATCCCTCCATTCCACCATCCCCATCCCTCCATCCCTCCATCCACCCCATCCCTCAATCCCTCCGTCTTTCCATCTCTCCATCCCCCATCTCTCCATCTCTCCATCTCTCCATCACCATCTCTCCGTCACAATCCCCCATCCACCATCCCCATCCCTCCATCCCTCCATCCACCGCATCCCTCAATCCCTCCGTCTCTCCATCTCTCCATCCCCATCCCTCCATCTCTCCATCCCTCCATCACCATCTCTCCGTCACAATCCCCCATCCACCATCCCTCCATCCCTCCATCTCTCCATCTCTCCTTCCCTCCATCCCTCCATCACCATCCCTCCATCACTATCCCCCATCCCTCCATCCCACCATCCCTCCCTCCCTCCCTCCATCACTTTCCCCTATCCACCATCTCTCCATCCCTCCATCCCTCCATCCACCATCCCTCCATCCCTTCATCCCTCCATACCCCTCCCTCCATACCTCCATCCCTCCATCCCTCCATCCCTCCATCCACCATCCCTCCCTCCCTCCATCACTTTCCCCTATCCACCATCTCTCCATCCCTCCATCCACCATCCCTCCATCCCTTCATCCCTCCATCACCACCACCACTCTCTGCATTGGATACTATATTTATCCCCCTTTCGCTCTCTCTCCCAATCACCTACCACTCCTTCAACTCACTGCTCTTCATTTGTCTCTAAATGGCATTTCTTCATTTCAGGAACTAGATGCCACCCTGCTTGTCCCCCTAGTATTTAAAAGAGAGGAAGAATAAGTGACAGTAAGTTCTACTCTTATTCCCCTGGTTCGACCTAGTTTCTTTATCTCTCTCTCTCTCTCTCTCTCTCTCTCTCTCTCTCTCTCTCTCTCTCTCTCTCTCTCTCTCTCTCTCTCTCTCTCTCTCCTCTCTCTTTCCTCTCTCCCTCTCTCTCTCTTCCCTCTCCCTCTCTCTTCCCCTCTCCCCGATATCCCTCTCCCCCGCTCTCTCTCCCATCCTCTTCTCCTACCCTACCTATCAGTGACATTCAATCAAATGGACCACAGTAGAAGTGGGACACACAGCAGACAATGTCTTCTATGATTACCTGTACTGTGGCACCTCTCAGACAGGCCTGCTAGATCAGAAGCCTGCACAGGGCCATAAAATACCATTTGTATCAACTCATCTCATATAGGGCCCAGATGAAGGAGAGAGAGAGAGAGAGAGAGAGAGAGAGAGAGAGAGAGAGAGAGAGAGAGAGAGAGAGAGAGAGAGAGAGAGAGAGAGAGAGAGAGAGAGAGAGAGAGAGAGAGAGAGCATCTATTCAGATAGAAACCATAGATATAGAGCATGATGGGGATTGAAAGAGCTGAGATAGAGAGGGGGTAGGGGGAGAGAGGGAAGGGTAGAGAAAGGGGGTAGAGACAGGGAGGGGAAGAGGGAGATAAGGGGATGGTGGGAGAGAGAGAGAGGGATATGGAGCGAGAGGGAGCGGTAGAGAGATAGATGCAGAGAGAGAGAGAGAGAGAGAGAGAGAGAGAGAGAGAGAGAGAGAGAGAGAGAGAGAGATGGAGTGTCCTCTACACATTATACTCATTAAATTGTGGAGACAGTTGGTCATTATTTGGGCTCCCTCTCTCTCTCTCTCTCTCTCTCTCTCTCTCCCCTCCTCCTACCCATATTAGCATTGTGAGCATATTGTGCATATTAAATCCTTATTGACAGTAATGTTGGTGTCATAACAGTGAAATATGACTATGTGCGTGCATGCGTGTGAGTGAAGCTACAGAGTGACAGACAGATATATACAGTCGATGGAATAAACTGTTGGAGGAGAGGAGGAGGAGAGTAAAGAGGAGGAGAAAGAGGAAGGGAACTGTACCTGGGTGGTATTAACTGACCACAGAAAGAATATGATAAATCAATAAGAGGATAATGAAGTTCATTATGAGTGTTCCCCTGGCGAAAGGACGCTAGTTTACACCACAAATGGGCACTGCTCAAAAGTAGTGCCCTATATGGGGAATAGGGTGCCATGAACTTTGGTTAAAAAGTACTGCACTATATATAGAGAATAGGGTGCATTTGGGACTAAGTCTTGATTTAGGGAAGAGTCTCTTTTGAGGACATTTTCACATTTACACATTACACATTTTTATATGAAGAGTGCTTTTCATTACACATAGAAATCACTAAACAATGTAATTTCGAAAACGGAATGTAATCACATATCTACAGTACAAAACCCACGTGTATGTGTGTGTACATTCCATGCGTTATGACGTGTCTGTGTGTGTGTCTGTACCTGTGGGTGTGTCTGTACCTGTGTGTGTGTCTCTTCACAGTCCCCGCTGTTCCATAAGGTGTATTTTTATCTGGTTTCTAAATCAGATTCTACTGCTTGTATCAGTTACCTGATGTGGAATAGAGTTCCATGTAGTCATGGTTCTATGTAGTACTGTCCGCCTCCCATAGTCTATTCTAGACTCTGTGAAGAGACCTCTGTTGGCATGTCTTGTGGGGTATGCATGGGCGTCTGAGCTGTGTGCTAGAATTTTTTAACAGACATTCAACATGTCAACACTTCTTACTATACTATACTATACTGTACTGTATTGTACTGTTCTGTACTGTTCTGTACTGTACTGTACTGTACTGTACTATACTGTACTATATTATAGTGTATTTTACTACTCCTGTACTACACTGTACTACAGTGTACTATAAAACACTGTACTAAACAAAAACAGTACTGTACTATACTATACCATAATATGCCATACTATACTATACCCTACCATATCATACCATACAATACAAGACTACACTAACCAGTACTATACCATACTATACCATACCATACTATACCATACCATACTATGCCATACTCTAACGTACTAAACCATACTATACCATACTATGCCATACTGTAACGTACTAAACTGTTCTATACCAATTTATGCCATACTCTAACATACTAAACTGTACCATACCACACCATGCCATAATAAACCATACCACCCTGTACTGTACAATATTATACTATACCATACTATACCATACCATGCTATGCTATAATATCCTATACTATACCATGCTATACTATACTATACCATACCATACCATGCTATACCATACTGTACTATACGATACGATACTATACTGTACTGTACTGTACTATACTGAACTGTACTATACTATACTATACTATAAAATACTATACTATACTGTACTATTCTATACTGCACTGCACTGTACTATACTATACTATACTATACTGTACTGTACTGTACTATATTATACTATACTATACTATGCGGTACTGTACTGTACTGTACTGTACTATAATATACTATACTATACTACAGTATTATAGTATGGTATAGTATAGTATAGTATAGTTCAGTACAGTACAGTATACTATACTATAGAACATCATAGTATAGTATAGTACAGTACAGTATAGTGTACTATACTATACTATACTTTACCATTCTATACCATACTATACCATAATATGCTATACTGTGCCAAACTATAACATATTATTCTATACTCTACTATACTGTACCATACTATATTATACGATACTATGCTATACCATACCATACTATACTGTACCACACCACACTATATCATACTATGGCACACTATACTATACTATGCCATACTATACTATGCTGTAGTATACTATAGCATAACGCACCACAATATACGATACTATACTATGCTATACTATACTATACTATACTACACACTACCAGTGTTCTCCTTTCCTTCTTAAGTTATCAAACTCTTCCATTACACAACGTCCTTGTAACAACCTTCCTCCCTGCATGCCTCCAAAACCATTAAAATATCTTTAGGGGTTCCTTAATCTCTCAATGTTCTCCGTCTCCCTACGGTAAAAGAATGAGGGATCAGACCAGAAGGTGCAAAGTGGTGCAAAAAGCTTCTGTTGGTGTTTCCAAATGGCCCTGCTCTCTGTCTGTCTCTCTCTGTCTGTGTCTGTGTCTGTGTCTGTCTCTGTCTCTGTCTCTCTGTCTCTCTAAAGCTTCTGTTGGTGTTTCCAAATGGCCCTGCTGTCTCTCTGCCTGTCTGTCTCTGTCTCTGTCTCTGTCTCTTTCTCTCTCTGTCTCTGTCTCTCTGTCTCTCTGTCTCTTTGTCTCTCTAAAGCTTCTGTTGGGGTTTACATATAGCCCTGCTGTCTCTCTCTCTCTCTCTCTCTCTCTCTCTCTCTCTCTCTCTCTCTCTCTCTCTCTCTGTCTCTGCACTAGTGCACTACTTTTTACCAGGGCACATACTTCACTAGTGCACTACATAGTGAATTTGGTTCCATTTCTGACGCTAGACCCTCAACTTTTCGAAGAGCAATGTACTTCCCGGTAGTTAGTTTGTTGGCAGCAGACCAGTCAATCCTAGCTTGGATTCAGATGGTTCTCCTGGGGTTGAGACAATGTCCTCTAGACTGCTGTCCCCTGAGACTCCCCTCTACTAAAACGTATATACACTGGAACAACAGAGTCTAACACACACACACTAATAAAACACACACTCTTCATCTCGTATTTACCGGGGCTTTCTACTCACCTGTTGTTGTTTGTTTCTGTTGCTGGAGAGGCAGTGACAGGCTAGATGGATGGATCACAGAGATTGTTTGGAGGCCTGTTTTGAAGTTTTGCTGAGGTTTTTTCTCCCTTGATTGTTGTTGTGGTGTTTGGTGTGTGCGTGTGTGTGTGCGTGCGTGTGTGTGTGTGTGTGTGCATTGCCTAAGAGAGACGTATTGCTAGGAGGGAGAGGGAGGGAGGGATTGAGATTGAATCGAAGAAAGCGAGGGAACTGGAAAGAAGAGAGACACAAGCAGGCGGGCGTATGAGTGGTAAACATTTGTTAGAATGAAAAGCCAACGATACTCTGGAATAACATATGGTGTTCTAAACAGATCTAGAGAGACTATGGTAAACAACAGCTCTCTGAAGGAGACAACAGCCAACTGTTATCACTACAGAATACAACCACAACACACACACACATCCAGAGACCGAGAAACACAAACACACACACACATCGAGAGACTGAGAAACAGAAACACAAACACAAACACACACACACACAAGTGACAGAGAAACACAAACACACACACACACATCGAGAGAAAGAGAAACAGAAACACACACACACATCGAGAGACAGACAAACACACACTAACCTCTAGAGACAGAGAAACAAATGCACACACAAGAGAGACAGAAAAACACAAACACACACACACACATCGAGAGAAAGAGAAACAGAAACACACACACACATCGAGAGACAGACAAAAACACACTAACCTCTAGAGACAGAGAAACAAATGCACACACAAGAGAGACAGAAAAACACAAACACACACACACACAAGAGAGACAGAAAAACACAAACACACACACACACGAGAGACAGAAAAACACAAACACACACACACACAAGAGAGACAGAAAAACACAAACACAAGAGACAGACACGCACATACACAGAGCGAGGGACACACACACTTGCTCTCACACAAACCCATTATGAAGCGTTGTATCAGAAACCCAGACTATTTCAACAGAGACATGAGGCTAAATTCCTCAAGATTTCCTCCTCTCAATTCCTCACCAAACATCAAACTGATTTAAAATGTCAATACGTCCTTCCATCGCCAACCTACACAATAGTGATGCCAATATCTCTTCCTCCCTTCATCCCTCCACTCTCCTCCCCACCATCCCTCCACTCTCCTCCCCACCATCCCTCCACTCTCCTCCCCTTCATCCCTCCACTCTCCTCCCCACCATCCCTCCACTCTCCTCCCCACCATCCCTCCACTCTCCTCCCCACCATCCCTCCACTCTCCTCCCCACCATCCCTACACTCTCCTCCCCACCATCCATCCACTCTCCTCCCCACCATCCCTCCACTCTCCTCCCCACCATCCCTCCACTCTCCTCCCCACCATCCCTCCACTCTCCTCCCCACCAACCCTCCACTCTCCTCCCCACCATCCCTCCACTCTCCTCCCCACCATCCCTCCACTCTCCTCCCCACCATCCCTCCACTCTCCTCCCCACCATCCCTCCACTCTCCTCCCCACCATCCCTCCCTCTCCTCCCCACCATCCCTCCACTCTCCTCCCCACCATCCCTCCACTCTCCTCCCCACCATCCCTACACACAATACTCCACAATGAATATAGGCTTGGTGATCCCTAGTTGTGTCCAATAATACCATGTAACCGGCAGCTGTCATCGATCAGACAAAACAGGGTGAGAGATCACCAGGCAGCACGATCAGCGGAGCACATTAGACATTAACCACACTCACACACACACATATACACACACACACATACACACACACACACATACATACACACATACAAACACATACACACACACACGCTCAGCAGAGCAATTAGCATCACTACCAGATGCCTGCTGGCTGAGGAGGGGTTCTCTGTGTGTGTGTATGTATGTGTGCATATGTGTGTGTGTGTGTGTTGTGTGTGTGTGTGTGTGTGTGTGTGTGGGTGAGTGGTTAGTAAGAGCACCAGAGTAAAGCAAGGTGCCAGCTGCAGCCCTATAACTTTGCCAAATGGCTTGTCAATGATTCAGACTGCTGTCGGCCTCTCTCACAGAGAAAAGTCTCTCTGCATCTCTCCTCTTCACTCCTTCCCTCTGTCTCTCTCGTTCCAGCTTCTCTCTTTCTCCTCCCCGCTTCACATGTCTCCTCCTTCATATCTCCTCCATCTGTCTCTCTCCCCGCATTCTATCCTTCTTCCCATTTTCTCTCTCTCTCTCTCTCTCTCTCTCTCTCTCTCTCTCTCTCTCTCTCTCTCTCTCTCTCTCTCTCTCTCTCTCTCTCTCTCTCCTCCTCTCTCTCTTTCTCTCCTCCCTCCCTCCATCTCGCTATCTCTTTGTGTTTGGAATAAAACCCCAACACCTGTGCTTCCTCTCCCCAGCCTCCCTTCTCTGTCTCAGCTCTGTACATCATGCAGTGTCCTCTGCCCAGAACCCCACAATCCCCTGTCCCTGATGAATATTTAGATTACGCTAATAGCAACCTGGATAGTTCTCTGTGAGAGGAGGGAGCCAGAATATAACAACAGAATATGATGAAGCTTGGGAGGCTTCCCTTACGAGTATTTAGACTACACACTAATGACAACCTGGATAGTTGGAGGGGAAACCTTTTCATTACAGTTTATTTGATGCATATCTACCTAAGGACTTCATAACGCATTCATAACCAACACATACCATGTTTATAATACGCTTATGTAGAATGTTGTATGTTGATTCTGAATATTCTGAATGTTCTGGATGCTCTGAATGCTCTGAATGTTGTGAATACCTAACCACGGAGTGCTAAAGCTTCTCTATGACTAGGTCCATTAGGCCTGCTACTGAACATTCCCTGTCACACAACCTCTTATGTAGTCAATATGCTTCCACTAAGTGGTCCCACCGCCCTCTGTATCACCAGCCTACCGCAGTCAAGCATATACAACCATTTCCATATCTGTTTTAATTCATACACGAAGACACATGCACACACACACACACAATCACAGCTTGGGGCCACTGTTTAAACTCTCTCTCTCTCTCTCTCTCTCTCTCTCTCTCTCTCTCTCTCTCTCTCTCTCTCTCTCATAATCACTACATCACAAATTCACCCAGTAAACTGGCTCGCTTCCCTTTAATGTGTGTGTGTATACAGTGCGTACGTGGGTGTATAATGTCCCTTAGAAACCTGTACAGAAGTGGATCTTGTTTCTCTGTGACAAATTGTAATTCTTATTCTAGACCCAGAAATGCTAATGTTGTTAGCTTCGGGCTACGGCATTTGCCAGTTTGTTATCGAAGCGTTAGCATAGTGATGCAATCCCCTTTCGATATGAAGCGGTTTAGCCCTGATAATTGTAATTAAACCTGATTGTTAATTAAGCCTCGTCGCTAACAAACCTCCTTAATTCGTTAATTAGAAACGGGTAGATGACTCCTAATATAAATAGATGATGAAAGGACAATTGTTTTCTCCCGGTGAAGCCGTTTAGAGTTTATTGATTTTTCTTTAAAGGACAACAGGGTGTAGTAGATATTACACACATACACAGAGACAAAAATAATACTTCATACTGGATTGGCTGGAAATGCCATAACTACAAACCAATTACTGCGTGTGCTGTAGTCCTAGCAACCAACCCTCAGTGTAGGTTGAACCAACAGAGCCGAGGCGCCCTGGTCAACCAACCCTGAAGAGCACATTAAGACAGAAACAGGCTGCGACCCAAATTGTACCCTATTCTCTACGCAGTGTACTACTTTCGAGTAGGGTTCTGATCAAAAGGCATACACTTCAGATGTCGGATCTTTATACAGGAGGAAAAATAATCCTGCAGTAGGAGGATTTGAATAAATATTTCAAATGTGTAATTGTCGCCAGAGGGCAGCTGGAAGCGGTGTTGATAGCCTATACAATGCAGGACAGACCTCATACCATCAAGTATCAGCAAGTATTCTCCCGGCTTGCTAGAGCGTTCTGAACTACTGTACCGCAGTGATCTGAGCTGCACACTTCGCCTCCGAGCATCACTAATTTTTGCGCCCAGTGATTGGCAAGCAAAGACACCTACCTAGGGACCACCTACCTAGGGTCCTCTACAACAATTAATCCACAGATTTAACGGTCAACCGAGTTTGTTTCTAGTAATCTTCCTTCCTTCAGGCTTCTGCTTCTTTGGACTTTAAGGTGCATTACCACTACTGACTGGACTGGAGTGTGGACCTCAGTTCATCTTTCAATCCCCCACGTGGGTATATGTTCTTAAAAACCAATGAGGAGATGGGAGAGGCAGGACTTGCAGCACATCAAATGTCACAAATAGAACCAAGTTCTATTTTAGCACCTGGCTATGCAGACACTCGCTGACGCGCACAAACAGTGTGGGTGCAATGATTGAGTAACGTGTATGTTTATTTTGCGATGCGAGCGGTGTGGTCAGCATGTAAGAAGGGCCACATCTGTTCTATGTGCACCATTTCCTTTTCTTACCATTCTTAAGTTGTGTTAATGCATCTTTTACTTTCAGTTTTGTACACCAGCTTCAAACAGCTGAAAATACACTATTTTTGGTTTTGGAAAATATATTTCACAGCAGTTTAGATGGTGCAATGATTCTCTACACAACGCCTGCTTGTTTTGTCACATAAACTGAGATTGGGCCAACTATTAGAATTTCAGCAACCAGGAAATGGCGGAGGGATTTCTACATCTACATTAACTGTTTGGGCTAGGGGGCAGTGTTCGGAAGTTCTGAGAGTCTGGCGTGCCCAAAGTAAACTGCCTGTTACTCAGGCCCAGATACTAGGATATGCAGATAATTGGTAGTATTGGATAGAAAACACTATGAAGTTTCTAAAACTGTTAAATAATGTCTGTGTGTATAACAGAACTGATATGGCATGCAAAAACCTGAGGAAAATCCATCCGTCAAAAAAATAAAATGACTTCCCTGTCCATTCTTATCCTTTCTCTATTGAACAATGAAAGGGAATAGCTCCCAGATTGCAGTACCTATGGCTTCCACTGGATGTCAACAGTCTTTAGACAAGGTTTCAGGCTTTTATTTAGAAAAATGAAGAAGTAGTTTAAGGAAATCCAGGTGTCCCTCATTCTGCCTGTAGTCTTGTGGCGCGAGTGACTGAGAGCGCGCTCTTCGTTATTTATCTTGTGTATTGAACATAATACAATCCGTGTTAAATTTTATCGCTGGCGGTCCACCTAGCCCAAACAGGTTAAACAGGCAGAGGAGATGGTTGAGGAGAATCACTAGTGTTTCAGCAGGTTTCTGCTGAGGTGGTTGAGGTGAATCACTAGTGTTTCAGCAGGTTTCTGATGAGGTGGTTGAGGTGAATCACTAGTGTTTCAGCAGGTTTCTGATGAGGTGGTTGAGGAGAATCAGTAGTGTTTCAGCAGGTTTCTGATGAGGTGGTTGAGGTGAATCACTAGTGTTTCAGCAGGATTCTGATGAGGTGGTTGAGGAGAATCACTAGTGTTTCAGCAGGTTTCTGCTGAGGTGGTTGAGGAGAATCACTAGTGTTTCAGCAGGATTCTGCTGAGGTGGTTGAGGTGAATCACTAGTGTTTCAGCAGGTTTCTGATGAGGTGGTTGAGGTGAATCACTAGTGTTTCAGCAGGTTTCTGATGAGGTGGTTGAGGTGAATCAGTAGTGTTTCAGCAGGTTTCTGATGAGGTGGTTGAGGAGAATCACTAGTGTTTCAGCAGGTTTCTGATGAGGTGGTTGAGGAGAATCAGTAGTGTTTCAGCAGGTTTCTGATGAGGTGGTTGAGGTGAATCACTAGTGTTTCAGCAGGTTTCTGATGAGGTGGTTGAGGAGAATCAGTAGTGTTTCAGCAGGTTTCTGCTGAGGTGGTTGAGGAGAATCAGTAGTGTTTCAGCAGGTTTCTGCTGAGGTGGTTGAGGTGAATCACTAGTGTTTCAGCAGGATTCTGATGAGGTGGTTGAGGAGAATCACTAGTGTTATAGCAGGATTCTGATGAGGTGGTTGAGGAGAATCAGTAGTGTTTCAGCAGGTTTCTGATGAGGTGGTTGAGGAGAATCAGTAGTGTTTCAGCAGGTTTCTGCTGAGGTGGTTGAGGAGAATCAGTAGTGTTTCAGCAGGTTTCTGATGAGGTGGCTGAGGTGAATCACTAGTGTTTCAGCAGGATTCTGATGAGGTGGTTGAGGTGAATCACTAGTGTTTCAGCAGGTTTCTGCTGAGGTGGTTGAGGTGAATCACTAGTGTTTCAGCAGGTTTCTGATGAGGTGGCTGAGGAGAATCAGTAGTGTTTCAGCAGGTTTTTGATGAGGTGATTGAGGTGAATCTGTACTGTAGAACGTTCAATAAAACTTGATCAATCATAAAATAACATTTCTATGGTAACTGTGTGTTTCATTCTTTAGCAGCCTCTGGGTTGGAGCTTCCATTTGTAACTACACAGACACACACACAATAAAATACACACATATAAACACACTCACACACAATAAAACACACACACAGTGACGCACGCACACACACACACACACACACACACACACACACACACACACAGATGCTCGGTATACTTACAGATTGGGATAAAGAGATGGAGTGAAAGAGGGAGAGCGAGCCGGAGAGACTAGAGAAAGAGAGAGCAAGTGAAAAGTTGAGAAAAGGACAGAGAGAGAATGAAAGACAGAGTGAAGATCTCAATTGCATACACCTCGCGTCCCCTCTCTCTCCTCGTCTCCTTCTCAAACCCAAGGGATGAGAAAGTCAGAGGACTCCTCCTCAAACCATCTCCTCCAATGGGTTTTTTAGAATGAGGTGAGGAGAGAGGATGTGAGGAGAGAATGAGAAAAATGGAGAATGGAGGGAAAGAGGAAGAGCAGTAGAGAGAAGAGTGGGAAATGGAGCTCTAGGATTACTGATTAGGTGTCATGCCAGGCCAAAATGGTTTCTGTGTCTATTCTCCACACGCCAGACCTTACATGGCACTTTCCTCTATGGAATGTTTTTCGAATGACTAGAGGGGATTGAGTTGAGGTTGAGACTCAAATGGCATCCTATTCCCTATAGAGAGCACTAGCTTTGACCAGAGCCCTGTGGGCCCTTGCCAAAAGTAGTGCACTATAAACTGAAAAGGGTGCCATTTGGAATGGAGTCTGGCAGGTAGCAGGGGATTGTTCCAATGCCCTTGACTCTAGAGAAGGAGGAAGGAGAGAGAACAAGAGAGAGCGACAGAGATAAAAAGCCTCTGGTGGTGTCAGAGAGAGAGAGAGAGAGAGAGAGAGAGAGAGAGAGAGAGAAACTAGTGAGAGAGAGAGACTACTGTCCATCTGCAAGTGTCTGCCAGTGCATGTGTCCATCCATCCATGCGTGTGTTCCAGTGTGCTCTCCACTGGTCCTGTCTCCAGAGGTGTAGTGTCTGGTCCTCATTCCAGGTCTCTACTTGCCTAGCAGATGTTTCAGTTTCACCTGCCATACTTCATAAACCATGATGCCTCAAGAGTCTGGGCTAACACACACACACACACTTCCACTCACTCACACACACACAACCATACACATCACCGTTTTACAGAGAATGACTAGAGAAAATCTTTTAGATGTGTTAAAATGTCCACCCACAGAGGCACCATAGAGTCATTGAATATAAAACCAGGAAGTGCTCTATAATCTTAAAATGGCCCTCATTAAAACTGAGAGAGAGAGAGAGAGAGAGAGAGAGAGAGAGAGAGAGAGAGAGAGAGAGAGAGAGAGAGAGAGAGAGAGGGAAACTGACAACAGACAGAGAGAGAGATAGAAAGTGATCGAGAGAGACTGAAAGAGAGAGGGAGGGACCAACTTGAGCTCTGCACTAAACCACTGCTGAAATTCTCATTAAAATCCTAAAGAGATAATCCCATGTTAATGGTCAGGCAGGGCATTAGCTAGTGGTAATCCCCAGTGGGATTTGGGTGAGTAGAATCAGTGGTCATACCGGTGTTGAACACTAGGGGCAGGACATCTCAGATTTACCCCAGCATTCAGCATCCATGATGTTGGGGCGAATCTCAATGATATGTCCTTGATTCCTAAGATCCTGGCTCCTCGTCTCCTTCTCAAAGCACATTGGATCAGAAGATCCGAAGTCCCTCCGATGTGTTTTGAGAAGGAGGAAAAGAGAGAGGAATCAAGGAAATATAATGTAGGTTCAACGCATGGAGTAGGATGAACTAACCAGGCCGATTTGTTTAAGTCAGTTTTGTGTTGTCACTTCCTAATGGTTGTGGTTAGGATGTGGGGGACAGGAAGCTCATACTAGATGAGGGTCTAGCTGATCCTGGACGTTTGGGGAGAATCTCTCTCACACAGTCAAACACACACACACACACACACACAATATAAGAATATAAGATGGAAGGAACCAGGTGGAAATACAAGATTGAAGTATCTGAATGAAGCAGGTGTAAATACAACATGGAAGTAGATGAGCGAAGCAGGTCAAAGTGTCACTAATAGACAAGAAGAAGATGAAGCATTTCAGTCATTCCTTCCCCAGTTTCCAATGATGGTTCAGTTAAAGAGTGTACACATATACACACATACACACACACACACACACACACACACACACACACAGTATCTCTATATGTGGTCAACCCAGGATGGTATAGTGAGGTGTGATTTCCCGTGGCCAACTCTTGAATCTACCATCTGTGCCGTGTTTGTGTGGGCCGTGTCTGTCTGTTTGTGTATGTTGGTGTGTGTCTGGATGCCAGAACAACAACAACAAAACAATAAATAAAATGTGTTTATCGCTGTCAAAATACTCACACACACACACAATACTCACAAGCACGCACACACACACACGGAGAGAGGGAAGGTATATGTATTCAAAGAAGGAAGTGAGTAAGTCTGTGTGTATTTTGGTAAACAGATTTCATTTGGACCAATAAAAACAGGATGACAAGGAGATGAAGTAATATAATTCTTAAGGTTCTGTATCAGATTCTAGAGTTCTAATGAACAATGACAAGGATAAAAGGTAGCCTTTGAAAATTCACATTCCTCCACCATCTCACATAAGTCTGTACCAATTTACCATAACCTGGCTCACAACACCCTGACGTGAGCCTTCAACACACACACACACACACACACACACACACACACACACACACACACACATACACACACACACACACACACACACACACACACACACACACACACACACACACACACACACACACACACACACACACACACACACATTGTTCTGGCTATCTTATCGTTAACCGCTACGTCACAGTTGATCATACGGTCTCTAATTAAGGGTGAAGTCTTGCTCGGAGACCCTGGTTCAAAGCTATTCATAATGAGCTGTGATAGGCCGGCTGATGAAAGGACTGACTGGCCGTAGAAGACGGCACGAACACGAGTGGTTGGGATGGGCTGGCTTCGCTCCACAGAGACATTCTAGAATGTTTGGACTGGCTGGCTTCACTCCACAGAGACATTCTAGAATGTTTGGACTGGCTGTCTTCACTCCACAGATACATTCTAGAATGTTTGGACTGGCTGTCTTCACTCCACAGATACATTCTAGAATGTTTGGACTGGCTGGCTTCACTAAACAGAGACATTCTAGAATGTTTGGACTGGCTGGCTTCACTCCACAGAGACATTCTAGAATGTTTGGACAGAGACAGAGACAATCGTCCTTATTAATGCTCTAAATACCAGCCTTTAAACCTTGGCCCAGTCCATTTGTTGAGGTCTGTGTGACAACATAGCCTAGCTTCACCCAGACCATAAGCCTAATTCAGCCTAGCTTCACCCAGACCATAAGCCTAATTCAGCCTAGCTTCACCCACACAATAGGCCTCATTCAGCCTAGCTTCATCCAGACCACAGGCCTAATTCAGCCCAGCCCCTTTAGATCAGTGATGATTCAGCCTAGCTGCTAACCTGCTTGTAGATCACTGATGATTCAGCCTAGCTGCTAACCTGCTTGTAGATCAGTGATGATTCAGCTTAGCTGCTAACCTGCTTGTAGATCACTGACGATTCAGCCTAGCTGCTAACCTGCTTGTAGATCAGTGATGATTCAGCCTAGCTGCTAACCTGCTTGTACATCAGTGCTGATTCAGCCTAGCTGCTAACCTGCTTGTAGATCAGTGATGATTCAGCCTAGCTGCTAACCTGCTTGTAGATCAGTGATGATTCAGCCTAGCTGCTAACCTGCTTGTACATCAGTGCTGATTCAGCCTAGCTGCTAACCTGCTTGTACATATGTGCTGATTCAGCCTAGCTGCTAACCTGCTTGTAGATCAGTGATGATTCAGCCTAGCTGCTAACCTGCTTGTAGATTAGTGATGATTCAGCCTAGCTGCTAACCTGCTTGTAGATCAGTGATGATTCAGCCTAGCTGCTAACCTGCTTGTAGATCAGTGATGATTCAGCCTAGCTGCTAACCTGCTTGTACATCAGTGCTGATTCAGCCTAGCTGCTAACCTGCTTGTACATATGTGCTGATTCAGCCTAGCTGCTAACCTGCTTGTAGATCAGTGATGATTCAGCCTAGCTGCTAACCTGCTTGTAGATTAGTGATGATTCAGCCTAGCTGCTAACCTGCTTGTACATCAGTGATGATTCAGCCTAGCTGCTAACCTGCTTGTACATCAGTGCTGATTCAACCTAGCTGCTAACCTGCTTGTACATCAGTGCTGATTCAACCTAGCTGCTAACCTGCTTGTGCATCAGTGATGATTCAGCCTAGCTGCTAACCTGCTTGTACATCAGTGCTCATTCAGCCTAGCTGCTAACCTGCTTGTACATCAGTGCTGATTCAGCCTAGCTGCTAACCTGCTTGTACATCAGTGCTGATTCAACCTAGCTGCTAACCTGCTTGTAGATCAGTGATGATTCAGCCTAGCTGCTAACCTGCTTGTACATCAGTGCTGATTCAGCCTAGCTGCTAACCTGCTTGTAGATCAGTGATGATTCAGCCTAGCTGCTAACCTGCTTGTACATCAGTGATGATTCAGCCTAGCTGCTAACCTGCTTGTACATATGTGCTGATTCAGCCTAGCTGCTAACCTGCTTGTAGATCAGTGATGATTCAGCCTAGCTGCTAACCTGCTTGTAGATTAGTGATGATTCAGCCTAGCTGCTAACCTGCTTGTAGATCAGTGATGATTCAGCCTAGCTGCTAACCTGCTTGTAGATCAGTGATGATTCAGCCTAGCTGCTAACCTGCTTGTACATCAGTGCTGATTCAGCCTAGCTGCTAACCTGCTTGTACATATGTGCTGATTCAGCCTAGCTGCTAACCTGCTTGTAGATCAGTGATGATTCAGCCTAGCTGCTAACCTGCTTGTAGATTATTGCTGATTCAGCCTAGCTGCTAACCTGCTTGAACATCAGTGATGATTCAGCCTAGCTGCTAACCTGCTTGTACATCAGTGCTGATTCAACCTAGCTGCTAACCTGCTTGTACATCAGTGCTGATTCAACCTAGCTGCTAACCTGCTTGTACATCAGTGATGATTCAGCCTAGCTGCTAACCTGCTTGTACATCAGTGCTCATTCAGCCTAGCTGCTAACCTGCTTGTACATCAGTGCTGATTCAGCCTAGCTGCTAACCTGCTTGTACATCAGTGCTGATTCAACCTAGCTGCTAACCTGCTTGTACATCAGTGATGATTCAGCCTAGCTGCTAACCTGCTTGTACATCAGTGCTGATTCAGCCTAGCTGCTAACCTGCTTGTAGATCAGTGATGATTCAGCCTAGCTGCTAACCTGCTTGTACATCAGTGATGATTCAGCCTAGCTGCTAACCTGCTTGTACATATGTGCTGATTCAGCCTAGCTGCTAACCTGCTTGTAGATCAGTGATGATTCAGCCTAGCTGCTAACCTGCTTGTAGATCAGTGATGATTCAGCCTAGCTGCTAACCTGCTTGTACATCAGTGCTGATTCAGCCTAGCTGCTAACCTGCTTGTAGATCAGTGATGATTCAGCCTAGCTGCTAACCTGCTTGTACATCAGTGCTGATTCAGCCTAGCTGCTAACCTGCTTGTAGATCAGTGATGATTCAGCCTAGCTGCTAACCTGCTTGTAGATCAGTGCTGATTCAGCCTAGCTGCTAACCTGCTTGTAGATCAGTGATGATTCAGCCTAGCTGCTAACCTGCTTGTACATCAGTGCTGATTCAGCCTAGCTGCTAACCTGCTTGTAGATCAGTGATGATTCAGCCTAGCTGCTAACCTGCTTGTAGATCAGTGATGATTCAGCCTAGCTGCTAACCTGCTTGTACATCAGTGCTGATTCAGCCTAGCTGCTAACCTGCTTGTACATCAGTGCTACCACAAAATTTCTACACCCAGAGTTGCAATATCGCGAAACTTCCGTGAACGCTTGTGAAACAGACCAAACAGACCAGGTCAAGGTTTTGGGGTTTGAGGAGTCCATGAGAGAAGTGGAAAGTCTTCCTTAGTTCTACATTTTCTCCTCATCTAAAGGTGAATCCTAGATTTGAGTCAAAGACTTAAGTAGTTAAACATGTTATTACTAGAGCGTTGTGAAAGTGACAAACTGAAACTTTACATTTTCATCAAAAAATACTTGATATCGAAGGAGTGCCTTTGAATTGATGGCCTACAAGTTGATGCCTTCTCTTTTTATTAGAAAATCATTCTGTACTGTGTTTGGTGGAACTTTAGCTTAGCCGCTAAACTGTTCGTACTGTAGATCAGTGCTAATGCAGCCTAGCCGCTAAACTGCTTGTAGATCAATGCTAATGTAGCCTAGCTGCTAAACTGTTTGTATATCAATGCTAATGTAGCCTAGCTGCTAACCTGCTTGTAAATCAATGCAAATGTAGCCTAGCTGCTAACCCGTTTGTATATCAATGCTAATGTAGCCTAGCAGCTAACCTGCTTGTAGATCAATGCTAATGTAAACTAGCTGCTAACCTGCTTGTAGATCAATGCTAATGTAGCCTAGTTGCTAACCTGTTTGTATATCAATGCTAATGTAGCCTAGCCGCTAACCTGCTTGTAGATCAATGCTAGTGTAGCCTAGCTGCTAACCTGTTTGTATATCAATGCTAATGTAGCCTAGCCGCTAACCTGCTTGTAGATCAATGCTAATGTAGCCTAACTGCTTTCCATGCTTGTAACTCAAGATGTATTCCTGGCATGGGTCAATCGATATCACCCTGCCATGCAATTTTAATGCAGTATTACATTGTGGTTGGCTTAGAGCGCCACAGCAGTCTTGTGTTACATATCCAGAGAAAATACCACAGGTTACATTCGGTCTAATAGAGGGAGGGCTAGAAGACGTTAGGGTGAAAGTAAGAAAGAGAGAGAGGGTGATGAGTGAGAGAGAGAGAGAGAGAGAGAGAGAGAGAGAGAGAGAGAGAGAGAGAGAGAGAGAGAGAGAGAGAGAGTGAAACAGTGCGGGGGGCAGGGAGAGATGGAGAGAAAGAGCAATCAGGCCATGAGTCAATGTTGAGACCTACACCCCAACAATAGCACAACCCTATACACCCCAACCAGAATACTCTGTTCTACCACCTCTGGTCTCCTGGCCCTCACACCCCTACATGAGGCAATCTCCCGCTCAGCCGAGTCAAAGCTGTTCTCTGTCCTGGCTCCCCAACGGTGGAACCAGTTTCCCCTGAAGCTAGGACTGCAGAGTCCCTGGCCATCTTCCGAAAACATCTGAAACCCTACCTCTTCAAAGAGTGTCTTAAATAATCCCACAGCAAGAACTCTGACCTACATTTGCAGAGTGTATATCGTCTCTGTTCATCGCCTCTTCATGTGAATTCTCCCCTGGGAAACTCAATCTGGGAAGTGAGGAGAGACAGTCCTTAAGTGGATCAGGATTTGTCTTGGGAATGTCTCTCATACTCACTCTACTTCTCTCTCTCTCCTCTGCCTCGCACACTCTCTCTCTATCTCTTCTACCTCCCTCTCTCTCTCACTTCTCTTTAGCGAGTCAACTCCAGAGAGAGTGAAGGTCTGTCATAATGTATTCATATTGTGTTGTGCAGGGTTAATGACAGAAGGTCTGTCATAATGTAATCTCATTATATTGTGCTGGGTTAGTGACACAAGTTCTGTCATAATGTAATCACATTCTCTTGTGCTGGGTTAGTGACAGAAGGTCTGTCATATTGTAATCACATTCTGTTGTGCTGGGTTAATGACAGAATGTCTGTCATAATATAATCACATTCTGTTGTGCTGGGTTAATGACAGAAGGTCTGTCATAATGTAATCATATTCTCTTGTGCTGGTTTAGTGAAAGAAGGTCTGTCATAATGTAATCACATTCTGTTGTTCTGGGTTAATGACAGAATGTCTGTCATAAGGTAATCTCATTCTGTTGTGCTGGGTTAGTGACAGAAGTTCTGCCATAATGTAATCACATTCTGTTGTGCTGGGTTAGTGACAGAAGGTCTGTCATATTGTAATCACATTCTGTTGTGCTGGGTTAATGACAGAATGTCTGTCATAATGTAATCACATTCTGTTGTGCTGGGTTAATGACAGAAGGTCTGTCATCATTTAATCATATTCTCTTGTGCTGGTTTAGTGAAAGAAGGTCTGTCATAATGTAATCTCATTCTATTGAGCTGGGTTAATGACAGAAGGTCTGTCATAATGTAATCACATTCTGTTGTGCTGGGATAGTGACAGAAGGTCTGTCATAATGTAATCTCATTCTATTGAGCTGGGTTAATGACAGAAGGTCTGTCATAATGTAATCTCATTATATTGTGCTGGGTTAGTGACAGAAGGTCTGTCATAATGTAATCTCATTCTATTGAGCTGGGTTAATGACAGAAGGTCTGTCATAATGTAATCTCATTATATTGTGCTAGGTTAATGACAGAAGGTCTAACATTTACAGAAAAGCGACCAGTTAAATTACGGCCTTTTCAATATGAAAATTCCTCCGCTGTAACGTGAGGATTTCTTGTCGTCAAAGTGAACGTTGCAAAGTCGACGTTGCAAAATGCACCCTATTCCCTTTATAGCCCACATGGTTCTGGTCTAAAGCAGTGCACTACAAAGTCAAAAGAGTGCATTTTGGGAATAACCCATGGGCTTTTGATAAGGGATTCCTGGATGGAATTTGCATCCAAATAGTTTTCTACACCTCTGTGTTTATTAAACACTGTAGGAACCAGTCATAAATTGTCATTTGGTATTTCATGTTCAGTTTCTCTCTCTATTGCTCGCTGTCACGATGGCTTTTATGGACCTGAGGTAAATGTTTTGAGAGGCATTACTCAAACGGGGCGATGTTTCCCTTTTAGAAATGAGTACACACAGGACAGAGTATCTAGATACAGAACAGAGTATCTAGACACAGGACAGAGTTTCTAGATACAGGACAGAGTAACTAAACCCAGGACAGAGTATTTAGACACAGGACATAATATCTAGATACAGGACAGAGTACATAGAAACAGCACAGAATACAAAATACACAGGACAGAGTACCTAAACAAAGGACAGAGTATCTAGATACAGGACAGAGTAACTAGATACAGGACAGAGTTCCTAGACACAGGACAGATTACCTAGATTCAGGACAGAGTACCTAGATTCAGGACAGAGTACCTTGATTCAGGACAGAGTACCAAGACACAGGACAGATTATCTAGACACAGGACAGAGTATCTAGATACAGGACCGAGTAGCTAGATACAGGACAGAGTACCTAGACACAGGACAGAGTACCTAAATTCAGGACAGAGTACCTTGATTCAAGACAGAGTGCCTAGATTCAAGGCAGAGTACCTAGATTTAGGACAGAGAATCTAGACACAGGGACGAGTATCTAGATACAGGACAGAGTATCCAGAGACAGGACAGAGTACCTAGACACAGAACAGAGAATCTAGATATACAGGGCAGAGTACGTAGACACAGGACAGTGTTTCTAGACACAGGACAGAGTCCCTATACACAGGACAGAGTATCTAGGCACAGGACAGTGCATCTAGACACAGGACTGAGTATCCAGAGACAGGACAGAGTACCTAGACACAGGACATAGTATCTAGACACAGGACAGAGTATATAGATATAGGACAGAGTATCTAGATACAGGACAGAATATCTAGACACAGGACAGAGTATCTAGACACAGGACAGAGTATCTAGATACAGGACAGAGTATCTAGATACAGGACAGAGTATCCAGAGACAGGACAGAGTACCTAGACACAGAACAGAGAATCTAGATATACAGGGCAGAGTACGAAGACACAGGACAGTGTTTCTAGACACAGGACAGAGTCCCTATACGCAGGACAGAGTATCTAGGCACAGGACAGTGCATCTAGACACAGGACTGAGTATCCAGAGACAAGACAAAGTACCTAGACACAGGACATAGTATCTAGACACAGGACAGAGTATATAGATATAGGACAGAGTATCTAGATACAGGACAGAATATCTAGACACAGGACAGAGTATCTAGACACAGGACAGAGTATATAGATATAGGACAGAGTACCTAGACACAGGACAGATTATCTAGACACAGGACAGAGTATCTAGATACAGGACAGAGTATCTAGATACAGGACTGAGTAACTAGATACAGGACAGAGAATCTAGATATAGGACAGAGTACCTAGACACAGGACAGATTATCTAGACACAGGACAGAGTATCTAGATACAGGACAGAGTATCTAGATACAGGACAGAGTACCTAGACACAGGACAGAGTACCTAGATTCAGGACAGAGTACATCGATTATTAGACAGAGTACCTAGATTCAGGGCAGAGTACCTAGACTTAGGACATAGTCTCTTGACACAGGACAGAGTTTCTTGATACAGGACAGAGTATCCAGAGACAGGACAGAGTACCTATATTCAGGGCAGAGTCCTAGATACAGGACAGAGTACCTAGATTCAGGACAGAGTACCTCGATTCAAGACAGAGTACCTAGATTCAGGGCAGAGTCCCTAGATTCAGGACAGAGTACCTAGATTCAGGACAGAGTACCTTGATTCAGGACAGATTATTTAGACACAGGACACAATATCTAGACACAGGACAGAGTATCTAGATACAGGACAGAGTAACTAGATACAGGTCAGAGTACCAAGACACAGGACAGAGTACCTATATTCAGGACAGAGTACCTATATTCAGGACAGAGTACCTAAACACATGACAGAGTATCTAGACACAGGGCAGAATATCTATATACAGGACAGAGTACCGAGACACGAGACAGAGTAGCTTGATACAGGACAGAATATCTAGACACAGGACAGAGTATCTAGATACAGGACAGAATATATAGACACAGGACAGAGTATCTAGACACAGGACAGAGTATATAGATATAGGACAGAGTACCTAGACACAGGACAGATTATCTAGACACAGGACAGAGTATCTAGATACAGGACAGAGTATCTAGATACAGGACTGAGTACCTAGATACAGGACAGAGTATCTAGATACAGGACAGAGTACCTAGATTCAGGACAGAGTACCTCGATTCAAGACGGAGTACCTAGATTCAGGGCAGAGTCCCTAGATTCAGGACAGAGGACCTAGATTCAGGACAGTGTACCTTGATTCAGGACAGATTATTTAGACACAGGACACAATATCTAGACACAGGACAGACTATCTAGATACAGGACAGAGTAACTAGATACAGGTCAGAGTACCAAGACACAGGACAGAGTACCTATATTCAGGACAGAGTACCTAGATTCAGGACAGAGTACCTAAACACATGACAGAGTATCTAGACACAGGGCAGAATATCTATATACAGGACATAGTAACTAGACACAGGACAGAGTACATAGACACAGGACTGAGTACATAGAAACAGGACAGAATAGCTAAACACAGGGAAGAGTACCAATACACAGGGAAGAGTACCTAGACACAGGACAGAGTACCTAAACACAAGACAGAGTAACTAGATACAGGACAGAGTACCTAGACACAGGACATAGTACCTAGATTCAGGACAGAGTAACTAGATACAGGACAGAGTACCTAGACACAGGACAGAGTACCTAGATTCATAACAGAGTACCTCGATTATTAGACAGAGTACCTAGATTCAGGGCAGAGTACCTAGACTTAGGACATAGTATCTTGACACAGGACAGAGTATCTAGATACAGGACAGAGTATCCAGAGACAGGACAGAGTACCTAGACACAGGACAGAGTATCTAGATATACAGGGCAGATTACGTAGACACAGGACAGTGTATCTAGACACAGGACAGAGTATCTAGACACAGGACAGTGTACCTAGGTTCAGGGAAGAGTACCTAGATTCAGGACAGAGTACCTACATTCAGGACAGAGTACCTTGATTCAGGACAGATTATCTAGACACAGGACACAATATCTAGACACAGGACAGAGTATCTAGATACAGGACAGAGTAACTAGATACAGGACAGAGTACCTATAATCAGGACAGAGAACCTAAATTAAGGACAGAGTACCTAGACACAGGGCAGAGTATCTAGACACAGGGCAGAGTATCTATATACAGGACAGAGTACCGAGAAACAAGACATAGTACCTAGACACAGGACAGAATATCTAAACACAGGACAGAGTACCTAGGCAAAGGGCAGAGTACGTAGACACAGGGCAGAGTACCTAGACACAGGGCAGAGTACCTAAACACAGGACAGAGTACCTAAACACAGGACAGAGTATCTAGATACAGGACAGAGTATCTAAACCCAGGACAGAGTATGTAGACACAGGACAGAGTATATAGATATAGGACAGAGTACCTAGACACAGGACAGATTATCTAGACACAGGACAGAGTATCTAGATACAGGACAGAGTATCTAGACACAGGACAGAGTTTCTAGATACAGGACAGAGTACCTAAACCCAGGACAGAGTACCTAGACACAGGACATAATATCTAGACACAGGACAGAGTATCTAGATACAGGAAAGAGTATCTAGATACAGGACTGAGTACCTAGATTCAGGGCAGAGTACCTAGATTCAGGACAGAGTACCTAGATTCAGGACAGAGTACCTTGATTCAGGACAGATTATCTAGACACAGGACAGAATATCTAGACACAGGACAGAGTATCTAGGTACAGGACAGAGTATATAGATATAGGACAGAGTATCTAGATACAGGACAGAATATCTAGACACAGGACAGAGTATCTAGACACAGGACAGAGTATCTAGATACAGGACAGAGTATCTAGATACAGGACAGAGTATCCAGAGACAGGACAGAGTACCTAGACACAGAACAGAGAATCTAGATATACAGGGCAGAGTACGAAGACACAGGACAGTGTTTCTAGACACAGGACAGAGTCCCTATACGCAGGACAGAGTATCTAGGCACAGGACAGTGCATCTAGACACAGGACTGAGTATCCAGAGACAAGACAGAGTACCTAGACACAGGACATAGTATCTAGACACAGGACAGAGTATATAGATATAGGACAGAGTATCTAGATACAGGACAGAATATCTAGACACAGGACAGAGTATCTAGACACAGGACAGAGTATATAGATATAGGACAGAGTACCTAGACACAGGACAGATTATCTAGACACAGGACAGAGTATCTAGATACAGGACTGAGTAACTAGATACAGGACAGAGAATCTAGATATAGGACAGAGTACCTAGACACAGGACAGATTATCTAGACACAGGACAGAGTATCTAGATACAGGACAGAGTATCTAGATTCAGGACAGAGTACCTAGACACAGGACAGAGTACCTAGATTCAGGACAGAGTACATCGATTATTAGACAGAGTACCTAGATTCAGGGCAGAGTACCTAGACTTAGGACATAGTCTCTTGACACAGGACAGAGTTTCTTGATACAGGACAGAGTATCCAGAGACAGGACAGAGTACCTATATTCAGGGCAGAGTCCCTAGATACAGGACAGAGTACCTAGATTCAGGACAGAGTACCTCGATTCAAGACAGAGTACCTAGATTCAGGGCAGAGTCCCTAGATTCAGGACAGAGTACCTAGATTCAGGACAGAGTACCTTGATTCAGGACAGATTATTTAGACACAGGACACAATATCTAGACACAGGACAGAGTATCTAGATACAGGACAGAGTAACTAGATACAGGTCAGAGTACCAAGACACAGGACAGAGTACCTATATTCAGGACAGAGTACCTATATTCAGGACAGAGTACCTAAACACATGACAGAGTATCTAGACACAGGGCAGAATATCTATATACAGGACAGAGTACCGAGACACGAGACAGAGTAGCTTGATACAGGACAGAATATCTAGACACAGGACAGAGTATCTAGATACAGGACAGAATATATAGACACAGGACAGAGTATCTAGACACAGGACAGAGTATATAGATATAGGACAGAGTACCTAGACACAGGACAGATTATCTAGACACAGGACAGAGTATCTAGATACAGGACTGAGTACCTAGATACAGGACAGAGTATCTAGATACAGGACAGAGTACCTAGATTCAGGACAGAGTACCTCGATTCAAGACGGAGTACCTAGATTCAGGGCAGAGTCCCTAGATTCAGGACAGAGGACCTAGATTCAGGACAGTGTACCTTGATTCAGGACAGATTATTTAGACACAGGACACAATATCTAGACACAGGACAGACTATCTAGATACAGGACAGAGTAACTAGATACAGGTCAGAGTACCAAGACACAGGACAGAGTACCTATATTCAGGACAGAGTACCTAGATTCAGGACAGAGTACCTAAACACATGACAGAGTATCTAGACACAGGGCAGAATATCTATATACAGGACATAGTAACTAGACACAGGACAGAGTACCTAGACACAGGACTGAGTACATAGAAACAGGACAGAATAGCTAAACACAGGGAAGAGTACCAATACACAGGGAAGAGTACCTAGACACAGGACAGAGTACCTAAACACAAGACAGAGTAACTAGATACAGGACAGAGTACCTAGACACAGGACATAATACCTAGATTCAGGACAGAGTAACTAGATACAGGACAGAGTACCTAGACACAGGACAGAGTACCTAGATTCATAACAGAGTACCTCGATTATTAGACAGAGTACCTAGATTCAGGGCAGAGTACCTAGACTTAGGACATAGTATCTTGACACAGGACAGAGTATCTAGATACAGGACAGAGTATCCAGAGACAGGACAGAGTACCTAGACACAGGACAGAGTATCTAGATATACAGGGCAGATTACGTAGACACAGGACAGTGTATCTAGACACAGGACAGAGTATCTAGATACAGGACAGAGTACCTAGGTTCAGGGAAGAGTACCTAGATTCAGGACAGAGTACCTACATTCAGGACAGAGTACCTTGATTCAGGACAGATTATCTAGACACAGGACACAATATCTAGACACAGGACAGAGTATCTAGATACAGGACAGAGTAACTAGATACAGGACAGAGTACCTATAATCAGGACAGAGAACCTAAATTAAGGACAGAGTACCTAGACACAGGGCAGAGTATCTAGACACAGGGCAGAGTATCTATATACAGGACAGAGTACCGAGAAACAAGACATAGTACCTAGACACAGGACAGAATATCTAAACACAGGACAGAGTACCTAGGCAAAGGGCAGAGTACGTAGACACAGGGCAGAGTACCTAGACACAGGGCAGAGTACCTAAACACAGGACAGAGTACCTAAACACAGGACAGAGTATCTAGATACAGGACAGAGTATCTAAACCCAGGACAGAGTATGTAGACACAGGACAGAGTATATAGATATAGGACAGAGTACCTAGACACAGGACAGATTATCTAGACACAGGACAGAGTATCTAGATACAGGACAGAGTATCTAGACACAGGACAGAGTTTCTAGATACAGGACAGAGTACCTAAACCCAGGACAGAGTACCTAGACACAGGACATAATATCTAGACACAGGACAGAGTATCTAGATACAGGAAAGAGTATCTAGATACAGGACTGAGTACCTAGATTCAGGGCAGAGTACCTAGATTCAGGACAGAGTACCTAGATTCAGGACAGAGTACCTTGATTCAGGACAGATTATCTAGACACAGGACAGAATATCTAGACACAGGACAGAGTATCTAGGTACAGGACAGAGTATATAGATATAGGACAGAGTATCTAGATACAGGACAGAATATCTAGACACAGGACAGAGTATCTAGACACAGGACAGAGTATCTAGATACAGGACAGAGTATCTAGATACAGGACAGAGTATCCAGAGACAGGACAGAGTACCTAGACACAGAACAGAGAATCTAGATATACAGGGCAGAGTACGAAGACACAGGACAGTGTTTCTAGACACAGGACAGAGTCCCTATACGCAGGACAGAGTATCTAGGCACAGGACAGTGCATCTAGACACAGGACTGAGTATCCAGAGACAAGACAGAGTACCTAGACACAGGACATAGTATCTAGACACAGGACAGAGTATATAGATATAGGACAGAGTATCTAGATACAGGACAGAATATCTAGACACAGGACAGAGTATCTAGACACAGGACAGAGTATATAGATATAGGACAGAGTATCTAGATACAGGACAGAGTATCTAGATACAGGACTGAGTAACTAGATACAGGACAGAGAATCTAGATATAGGACAGAGTACCTAGACACAGGACAGATTATCTAGACACAGGACAGAGTATCTAGATACAGGACAGAGTATCTAGATACAGGACAGAGTACCTAGACACAGGACAGAGTACCTAGATTCAGGACAGAGTACATCGATTATTAGACAGAGTACCTAGATTCAGGGCAGAGTACCTAGACTTAGGACATAGTCTCTTGACACAGGACAGAGTTTCTTGATACAGGACAGAGTATCCAGAGACAGGACAGAGTACCTATATTCAGGGCAGAGTCCCTAGATACAGGACAGAGTACCTAGATTCAGGACAGAGTACCTCGATTCAAGACAGAGTACCTAGATTCAGGGCAGAGTCCCTAGATTCAGGACAGAGTACCTAGATTCAGGACAGAGTACCTTGATTCAGGACAGATTATTTAGACACAGGACACAATATCTAGACACAGGACAGAGTATCTAGATACAGGACAGAGTAACTAGATACAGGTCAGAGTACCAAGACACAGGACAGAGTACCTATATTCAGGACAGAGTACCTATATTCAGGACAGAGTACCTAAACACATGACAGAGTATCTAGACACAGGGCAGAATATCTATATACAGGACAGAGTACCGAGACACGAGACAGAGTAGCTTGATACAGGACAGAATATCTAGACACAGGACAGAGTATCTAGATACAGGACAGAATATATAGACACAGGACAGAGTATCTAGACACAGGACAGAGTATATAGATATAGGACAGAGTACCTAGACACAGGACAGATTATCTAGACACAGGACAGAGTATCTAGATACAGGACAGAGTATCTAGATACAGGACTGAGTACCTAGATACAGGACAGAGTATCTAGATACAGGACAGAGTACCTAGATTCAGGACAGAGTACCTCGATTCAAGACGGAGTACCTAGATTCAGGGCAGAGTCCCTAGATTCAGGACAGAGGACCTAGATTCAGGACAGTGTTCCTTGATTCAGGACAGATTATTTAGACACAGGACACAATATCTAGACACAGGACAGACTATCTAGATACAGGACAGAGTAACTAGATACAGGTCAGAGTACCAAGACACAGGACAGAGTACCTATATTCAGGACAGAGTACCTAGATTCAGGACAGAGTACCTAAACACATGACAGAGTATCTAGACACAGGGCAGAATATCTATATACAGGACATAGTAACTAGACACAGGACAGAGTACCTAGACACAGGACTGAGTACATAGAAACAGGACAGAATAGCTAAACACAGGACAGAGTACCAATACACAGGGAAGAGTACCTAGACACAGGACAGAGTACCTAAACACAAGACAGAGTAACTAGATACAGGACAGAGTACCTAGACACAGGACATAGTACCTAGATTCAGGACAGAGTAACTAGATACAGGACAGAGTACCTAGACACAGGACAGAGTACCTAGATTCATAACAGAGTACCTCGATTATTAGACAGAGTACCTAGATTCAGGGCAGAGTACCTAGACTTAGGACATAGTATCTTGACACAGGACAGAGTATCTAGATACAGGACAGAGTATCCAGAGACAGGACAGAGTACCTAGACACAGGACAGAGTATCTAGATATACAGGGCAGATTACGTAGACACAGGACAGTGTATCTAGACACAGGACAGAGTATCTAGACACAGGACAGTGTACCTAGGTTCAGGGAAGAGTACCTAGATTCAGGACAGAGTACCTACATTCAGGACAGAGTACCTTGATTCAGGACAGATTATCTAGACACAGGACACAATATCTAGACACAGGACAGAGTATCTAGATACAGGACAGAGTAACTAGATACAGGACAGAGTACCTATAATCAGGACAGAGAACCTAAATTAAGGACAGAGTACCTAGACACAGGGCAGAGTATCTAGACACAGGGCAGAGTATCTATATACAGGACAGAGTACCGAGAAACAAGACATAGTACCTAGACACAGGACAGAATATCTAAACACAGGACAGAGTACCTAGGCAAAGGGCAGAGTAATGAGACACAGGGCAGAGTACCTAGACACAGGGCAGAGTACCTAAACACAGGACAGAGTACCTAAACACAGGACAGAGTATCTAGATACAGGACAGAGTATCTAAACCCAGGACAGAGTATGTAGACACAGGACAGAGTATATAGATATAGGACAGAGTACCTAGACACAGGACAGATTATCTAGACACAGGACAGAGTATCTAGATACAGGACAGAGTATCTAGACACAGGACAGAGTTTCTAGATACAGGACAGAGTACCTAAACCCAGGACAGAGTACCTAGACACAGGACATAATATCTAGACACAGGACAGAGTATCTAGATACAGGAAAGAGTATCTAGATACAGGACTGAGTACCTAGATTCAGGGCAGAGTACCTAGATTCAGGACAGAGTACCTAGATTCAGGACAGAGTACCTTGATTCAGGACAGATTATCTAGACACAGGACAGAATATCTAGACACAGGACAGAGTATCTAGGTACAGGACAGAGTAACTAGATACAGGTTAGAGTACCTAGACACAGGACAGAGTACCTATATTCAGGACAGAGTACCTAGATTCAGGACAGAGTACCTAGACACATGACAAAGTATCTAGACACAGGGCAGAGTATCTATATACACGACAGAGTACCGAGACACGAGACAGAGTACCTAGACACAGGACAGAATATCTAGACACAGGACATAGTAGCTAGACACAGGACAGAGTACCTAAACACAGGACAGAGTACCTAAACACAGGGCAGAGTACCTAGACACATGACTGAGTACATAGAAAAAGGACAGAATACAAAGTCACAGGACAGAGTACCTAAACGCAGGACAGAGTACCTAAACACAAGTCAGAGTATCTAGATACAGAACATAGTACCTAAACCCAGGACAGAGTATGTAGACACAGGACTTTATATCTAGATACAGGGCAGAGTACCTGAACACAGGACAGAGTATCTAGATACAGGACAGAGTATCTAGACACAGGACAGAGTATCTAGATACAGGACAGAGTACCTAAACCCTGGACAGAGTATTTAGACACAGGACATAATATCTAGATACAGGACAGAGTACATAGAAACAGGACAGAATACAAAGACACAGGACAGAGTACCTAAACACAGGACATAGTATCTAGATACAGGACAGAGTAACTAGATACAGGACAGAGTACCTAGACACAGGACAGAGTACCTAGATTCAGGACAGAGTACCTAGATTTAGGACAGAGTACCTTTATTCAGGACTGATTATCTAGACACAGAACAGAGTATCCAGACACAGGACAGAGTATATAGACATATGACAGAGTACCTAGACACAGGACAGATTGTCTAGACACAGGAAAGAGTATCTAGATACAGGACAGAGTATCTAGATACAGGACAGAGTATCTAGATACAGGACAGAGTACCTAGACACAGGACAGAGTACCTAGATTCATAACAGAGTACCTCGATTATAAGACAGAGTACCTAGATTCAGGGCAGAGTACCTAGACTTAGGACATAGTATCTTGACACAGGACAGAGTATCTAGATACAGGACAGAGTATCCAGAGACAGGACAGAGTACCTAGACACAGGACAGAGTATCTAGATATACAGGGCAGATTACGTTGACACAGGACAGTGTATCTAGACACAGGACAGAGTATCTAGACACAGGACAGTGTACCTAGGTTCAGGGAAGAGTACCTAGATTCAGGACAGAGTACCTACATTCAGGACAGAGTACCTTGATTCAGGACAGATTATCTAGACACAGGACACAATATCTAGACACAGGACAGAGTATCTAGATACAGGACAGAGTAACTAGATACAGGACAGAGTACCTATAATCAGGACAGAGAACCTAAATTAAGGACAGAGTACCTAGACACAGGGCAGAGTATCTAGACACAGGGCAGAGTATCTATATACAGGACAGAGTACCGAGAAACAAGACATAGTACCTAGACACAGGACAGAATATCTAAACACAGGACAGAGTACCTAGGCAAAGGGCAGAGTACCTAGACACAGGGCAGAGTACCTAGACACAGGGCAGAGTACCTAAACACATGACAGAGTACCTAAACACAGGACAGAGTATCTAGATACAGGACAGAGTATCTAAACCCAAGACAGAGTATGTAGACACAGGACAGAGTATATAGATATAGGACAGATTATCTAGACACAGGACAGAGTTTCTAGATACAGGACAGAGTACCTAAACCCAGGACAGAGTATTTAGACACAGGACATAATATCTACATACAGGACAGAGTACATAGAAACAGGACAGAATACAAAGACACAGGACAGAGTACCTAGATTCAGGACAGAGTAACTCAATTATTAGACAGAGTACCTAGATTTAGGACATAGTATCTTGACACAGGACAGAGTACCTAGATTTAGGACATAGTATCTTGACACAGGACAGAGTACCTAGATACAGGACAGAGTATCCAGAGACAGGACAGAGTACCTAGACACAGGACAGAGTATCTAGATATACAGGGCAGAGTACATAGACACAGGACAGTGTATCTAGACACAGGACAGAGTATCTAGATATACAGGGCAGAGTACGTAGACACAGGACAGTGTATCTAGACACAGGACAGAGTCCCTATACACAGGACAGAGTATCTAGGCACAGGACAGTGCATCTAGACACAGGACTGAGTACCTAGACACAGGACAGAATATCTAGACACAGGACAGAGTATCTTGATACAGGACAGAATATCTAGACACAGGACAGAGTATCTAGATACAGGACAGAATATCTAGACACAGGACAGAGTATCTAGACACAGGACAGAGTATAGAGATATAGGACAGAGTACCTAGACACAGGACAGATTATCTAGACACAGGACAGAGTATATAGATACAGGACAGAGTATCTAGATACAGGACTGAGTACCTAGATTCAGGGCAGAGTACCTAGATTCAGGACAGAGTACCTAGATTCAGGACAGAGTACCTTGATTCAGGACAGATTATCTAGACACAGGACAGAATATCTAGACACAGGACAGAGTATCTAGATACAGGACAGAGTAACTAGATACATGTCAGAGTACCTAGACACAGGACAGAGTACCTTTATTCAGGACAGAGTACCTAGATTCAGGACAGAGTACCTAGACACATGACAGAGTATCTAGACACAGGGCAGAGTATCTATATACACGACAGAGTACCAAGACACGAGACAGAGTACCTAGACACAGGAAAGGATATCTAGACACAGGACATAGTAGCTAGACACAGGACAGAGTACCTAAACACAGTACAGAGTACCTAGTCAAAGAGCAGAGTACCTAGACACAAGACAGAGTACCTAAACACATGGCAGAGTACCTAGACACATGACTGAGTACATAGAAACAGGACAGAATACAAAGTCACAGGACAGAGTACCTAAACGCAGGACAGAGTACCTAGGCAAAGGGCAGAGTACCTAGACACAAGACAGAGTACCTAAACACAGGGCAGAGTACCAATACACAGGGAAGAGTACCTAGACACAGGGCAGAGTACCTAAACACAGGACAGATTACCTAAACACAAGTCAGAGTATCTAGATACAGAACATAGTACCTAAACCCAGGACAGAGTATGTAGACACAGGACTTTATATCTAGATACAGGGCAGAGTACCTAAACACAGGACAGAGTATCTAGATACAGGACAGAGTATCTAGACACAGGACAGAGTATCTAGATACAGGACAGAGTACCTAAACCCTGGACAGAGTATTTAGACACAGGACATAATATCTAGATACAGGACAGAGTACATAGAAACAGGACAGAATACAAAGACACAGGACAGAGTACATAAACACAGGACAGAGTAACTAGATACAGGACAGAGTACCTAGACACAGGACAGAGTACCTAGATTCAGGACAGAGTACCTTTATTCAGGACTGATTATCTAGACACAGGACAGAGTATCCAGACACAGGACAGAGTACCTAGACACAGGAAAGGATATCTAGACACAGGACATAGTAGCTAGACACAGGACAGAGTACCTAAACACAGTACAGAGTACCTAGTCAAAGAGCAGAGTACCTAGACACAAGACAGAGTACCTAAACACATGGCAGAGTACCTAGACACATGACTGAGTACATAGAAACAGGACAGAATACAAAGTCACAGGACAGAGTACCTAAACGCAGGACAGAGTACCTAGGCAAAGGGCAGAGTACCTAGACACAAGACAGAGTACCTAAACACAGGGCAGAGTACCAATACACAGGGAAGAGTACCTAGACACAGGGCAGAGTACCTAAACACAGGACAGATTACCTAAACACAAGTCAGAGTATCTAGATACAGAACATAGTACCTAAACCCAGGACAGAGTATGTAGACACAGGACTTTATATCTAGATACAGGGCAGAGTACCTAAACACAGGACAGAGTATCTAGATACAGGACAGAGTATCTAGACACAGGACAGAGTATCTAGATACAGGACAGAGTACCTAAACCCTGGACAGAGTATTTAGACACAGGACATAATATCTAGATACAGGACAGAGTACATAGAAACAGGACAGAATTCAAAGACACAGGACAGAGTACCTAAACACAGGACAGAGTAACTAGATACAGGACAGAGTACCTAGACACAGGACAGAGTACCTAGATTCAGGACAGAGTACCTTTATTCAGGACTGATTATCTAGACACAGGACAGAGTATCCAGACACAGGACAGAGTATATAGACATAGGACAGAGTACCTAGACACAGGACAGATTATCTAGACACAGGACAGAGTATCTAGATACAGTACAGAGTATCTAGATTCAGGACTGAGTACCTAGACACAGGACAGAGTATCTAGATACAGGACAGAGTATCTAGACACAGGACAGAGTATCTAGATACAGAGCAGAGTACGTAGACACAGGACAGTGTATCTAGACACAGGACACAGTCCCTATACACAGGACAGAGTATCTAGGCACAGGACAGTGCATCTAGACACAGGACAGGGTACCTAGACACAGGACAGAATATCTAGACACAGGACAGAGTATATAGATACAGGACAGAGTATCTAGACACAGGACAGAGTATCTAGATACAGGACAGAGTATCTAGATACAGGACTGAGTACCTAGATTCAGGGCAGAGTACCTAGATTCAGGACAGAGTACCTAGATTCAGTACAGAGTACCTTGATTCAGGACAGATTATCTAGACACAGGACACAATATCTAGACACAGGACAGAGTATCTAGATACAGGACAGAGTAACTAGATACAGGTCAGAGTACCTAGACACAGGACAGAGTACCTATATTCAGGACAGATTACCTAGACACATGACAGAGTATCTAGACACAGGGCAGAGTATCTATATACAGGACAGAGTACCGAGACACGAGACAGAGTACCTAGACACAGGAAAGAATATCTAGACACAGGACATAGTACCTTGACACAGGACAGAGTACCTAGACACAGGACTGAGTACATAGAAACAGGACAGAATACAAAGACACAGGACAGAGTACCTAAACACAGGACAGAGTACCTAGGCAAAGGGCATAGTACCTAAACACAGGACAGAGTACCTAGGCAAAGGGCATAGTACCTAGACACAAGACAGAGTACCTAAAAACAGGGCAGAGTACCAATACACAGGGTAGAGTACCTAGACACAGGGCAGAGTACCTAAACACAGGACAGAGTACCTAAACACAAGACAGAGTATCTAGATACAGAACATAGTACCTAAACCCAGGACAGAGTATGTAGACACAGGACATAATATCTAGATACAGGGCAGAGTACCTAAACACAGGACAGAGTATCTAGATACAGGACAGAGTATCTAGACACAGGACAGAGTATCCAGACACACGACAGAGTATATAGACATAGGACAGAGTACCTAGACACAGGACAGATTATCTAGACACAGGGCAGAGTATCTAGATACAGTACAGAGTATCTAGATACAGGACAGAGTACCTAGATTCAGGACAGATTATCTAGACACAGGACAGAGTACCTAGATACAGGACAGAGTATCTAGATACAGGACAGAGTACCTAGACACAGGACAGAGTACCTAGATTCAGGACAGAGTACCTCGATTCAAGACAGAGTACCTAGATTCAGTGCAGAGTACCTAGATTTAGGACAGAGTATCTAGACACAGGACAGACTATCTAGATACAGGACAGAGTATCCAGAGACAAGACAGAGTACCTAGACACAGGACAGAGTACCTAGACACAGGACAGAGTATCTAGATACAGGACAGAGTATCTAGACACAGGACAGAGTACCTAGACACAGGAAAGAATATCTAGACACAGGACATAGTACCTTGACACAGGACAGAGTACCTAGACACAGGACTGAGTACATAGAAACAGGACAGAATACAAAGACACAGGACAGAGTACCTAAACACAGGACAGAGTACCTAGGCAAAGGGCATAGTACCTAAACACAGGACAGAGTACCTAGGCAAAGGGCATAGTACCTAGACACAAGACAGAGTACCTAAAAACAGGGCAGAGTACCAATACACAGGGTAGAGTACCTAGACACAGGGCAGAGTACCTAAACACAGGACAGAGTACCTAAACACAAGACAGAGTATCTAGATACAGAACATAGTACCTAAACCCAGGACAGAGTATGTAGACACAGGACATAATATCTAGATACAGGGCAGAGTACCTAAACACAGGACAGAGTATCTAGATACAGGACAGAGTATCTAGACACAGGACAGAGTATCCAGACACCACGACAGAGTATATAGACATAGGACAGAGTACCTAGACACAGGACAGATTATCTAGACACAGGGCAGAGTATCTAGATACAGTACAGAGTATCTAGATACAGGACAGAGTACCTAGATTCAGGACAGATTATCTAGACACAGGACAGAGTACCTAGATACAGGACAGAGTATCTAGATACAGGACAGAGTACCTAGACACAGGACAGAGTACCTAGATTCAGGACAGAGTACCTCGATTCAAGACAGAGTACCTAGATTCAGTGCAGAGTACCTAGATTTAGGACAGAGTATCTAGACACAGGACAGACTATCTAGATACAGGACAGAGTATCCAGAGACAGGACAGAGTACCTAGACACAGGACAGAGTACCTAGACACAGGACAGAGTATCTAGATACAGGACAGAGTATCTAGACACAGGACAGAGTACCTAGACACAGGACAGAGTATCTAGATACAGGACAGAGTATCTATATATACAGGGCAGAGTACGTAGACACAGGATAGTGTATCTAGACACAGGACAGAGTCCCTATACACAGGACAGAGTATCTAGGCACAGGACAGTGCATCTAGACACAGGACAGAGTACCTAGACACAGGACAGAATATCTAGACACAGGACAGAGTATCTAGATACAGGACAGAATATCTAGACACAGGACACAATATCTAGACATAGGACAGAGTACATAACAGTGCTCTCTAAATCTGATCTCATCAATGTTATGTACTTAAGTAAGCTTCAGTTTTGGGTGCTGGGTTTTGGTCCAGTCCAACCCAGGTGTAACACACATTATTCTACCAATCATACAATTATAATATTCAAACAGTCAATAAATCAATCAATCAAATGTATTTTCTAATGTCCTTTTACGTCAGCTGTTGTCACCGTGCTTTCCAGGTATGTCTACCAGGCCTGTCCAGATCTAGTTGAATATTTGAAACAGCTGTGTTGTTGTATTGTTGAAACAAAACCCTGCACCCAAACTGGCCTTGTGGAGGTAGGGTTGCCCTCTTTTGCACTGAACACAAACATGTGAGATGAATCAGGTGTAAATACAAGATGGAAATATCTGAATGAAGCAGGTGTAAATACAAGATGGAAATATCTGAATGAAGCAGGTGGGAATATAAGATGGAAGTATCTGGATGAATCAGGTGTAAATACAAGATGGAAGTATCTGAATGAAGCAGGTGTAAATACAAGATGGAAATATCTGAATGAAGCAGGTGTAAATACAAGATGGAAGTATCTGAATGAAGCAGGTGTAAATACAAGATGGAAGTATCTGAACGAAGCAGGTCAAAGTGTCACTAATAGACAAGCAGAAGATGAAGCATTTCCCCAGTTTCCAATGATGGTTCAGTTAAAGAGTGTACACATATACACACATACACACACACACACACACACATACACACACACACACACACACATGGGCCTACAGTGACATGGGCCTACAGTGATGGGGTCAATTCCATCTCAATTCCATGCAGCTCAAGTACTGAACTGAATTCCATTTGAACAGGTAGATTCCGGATCTCATTCTGTAGCCTGGAGCTGAGAGGAAATTGACCCCAACTTTGATGGGAAACCATACCAAACACCAGAGACAGATTCTGTGTCCCAAATGGATCCCTATTCCCTTCATAGTGCACTACTTAAGACCAGGGCACATACTGAAGGTAGAAAGAAAACACAACAGAACACCATTTTGTTTCCGCCTTGAGGGTCAACACAGTGTTTTTGGAAAGCTATTTTATTTTGACTTTGCTATTACAAAACATGGTGAATATGCTGTTACTTGGAGGCCCACTGTAGTTCAAATGGCACACCTCTGACCTCTGACCTTTTGGCTTTCATCGTGAGATATAAAGAGAGGAAAAGGTTCAAGTCTCAATCGAACACGGCTGTTATTTATGGGCTGTGACCAACATGGCACCCTTTTCCCTTCATAGTGCTCTTCTTTTGACCAGGGCCCATGGGGAACAGGGTGTCATTCAGGACACATGTCACCTATAACACTGTCTACTGAAGAGGCCTTCGTTCTGGCTCTCAAATTTCACCTCAAGTGTTTAGATTTTCTTTTTCCCATTTCACACCTCCTAAAGTTGGACACACACATACAGTAGACAAAGACACACACACACACACACACACACACACACACACACACACACACACACACACACACACACACACACACACACACACACACACACACTAACACACACACACACTGATTTGGAAATTCCAAATAGCTGGGTCATTGGCTAAGCCATTATGTACCTCTACTCCCTTTCTGTCTCTCCCTAGCTGTCTTTCTCTTCCTATCTGACTGTCTCTCCCCATCTGTCTTTCTCTTCCTAGCTGACTGTCCCTCCCTAGCTGTCTGTCTCTCCCTAGTAGTCTTTCTCTCCCTAGCTGCCTTTCTATCCATAGCTGACTGTCCCTCCCTAGCTGTCTGTCTCTCCCTAGTAGTCTTTCTGTCTCTAGCTGACTGTCTCTCCATAGCCGACTGTCTCCCTAGCGGTCTGTCTCTCCCTAGCTGTCTGTCTCTCCCTAGCTGACTGTCTTTCCCTAGCTGACTGTCTCTCCCTAGCTGACTGTCTCTCCCTAGCGGTCTGTCTCTCCCTAGCTGACTGTCTCTCCCTAGCTGACTGTCTCTCCCTAGCTGACTGTCTCTCCCTAGCTGACTCTCACCCTAGCTGACTGTCTCTGCCTAGCTGACTCTCTCCCTAGCTGACTGTCTCTCCCTAGCTGTCTGTCTTTCTCTAGCTGTATTTCTCAGCCCTAGCTGTCTGTCCCCCCTAGCTGTCTGTCTCCCCATAGCTGTCTTTCTCTCCATATCTGTCTCTCTTCCTAGCTGTCTTTCTCTCCCTTACTGTCTTTCTCCCGTGTAGATGTCTTTCTCTCCCTAGCTGTCTGTCTTTCTCTAGCTGTCTTTCTCTCCCTAGCTGTCTTTCTCCCCCATAACTGTCTTTCTCTCCCTAGCTGTCTTTCTCTCCCTAGCTGTCTGTCTCTCCCTAGCTGTCTGTCTCTCCCTAGCTGTCTGTCTCTCCCTAGCTGACTGTCTCTCCCTAGCTGTCTTTTTCTCCCTAGCTGACAGTCTCCTCCTAGCTGTCTTTCTCTCCATATATGTATCTCTTCCTAGCTGTCTTTCTCTCCCTTGCTGTCTTTCTCCCATGTAGATGTCTTTCTCTCCCTAGCTGTCTGTCTTTCTCTAGCTGTCTTTCTCTCCCTAGCTGTCTCTCTCTCCATAGCTGTCTTTCTCCCCTAGCTGTCTTTCTCTCCCTAGCTGTCTTTCTCTCCCTAGCTGTCTTTCTCCCCGTAGCTGTCTTTCTCCCCCTAACTGTCTTTCTCCCCCTATCTGTCTTTCCATCTGCTTTTCTTTGTCTGCAGTGCATTACGTTTGATTTGATCTAGGCCCATAGGGCCCATAGTGCTCTTGTCAAAAGTAGTGCACCATGAAGGGGATAGGGTGTCATTAGGAACTCATAGGGGATAGGGTATTAGGAACTCATAGGGGATAGGGTGTCATTAGGAGCTCATAGGGGATAGGGTGTCATTAGGAACTCATAGGGGATAGTGGGCAGTGTTCGGAGGTTTGGAGAGTCTGGCGTGCCCAAAGTAAAATACAGAGGTATTTAGCTCCCAGATTACAGTTCCTATAGCCTCCACTAGATGTCAACAGTTTTTAAAAACCAATGAGTAATAGCTGTTTTTCCTGGTGTGCCATGGAGTGGACTGTACTGTTTGGAGCGCATGATTGAGTGTGCTCTCTTCCTTTTTTTCCGTCTGAAATATTATCATTTATTTACATATTAGGGTACCTGAGGATTGATTAAAACGTTTTTTGACTTGTTTCGACAAACTTTACTGGAGATTTAGTTTGTATGCATGGTTGAACGCCTTTGAGCAGGTGGATTACTGAACAAAACACGCCAACCAAACTGAGTTTTTGGGATATAAAGTGTGACTTTATTGAACAAAAGGACCATTTATTGTGTAGCTGGGACCCTTTGGATTGCCATCAGAGGAAGATCTTCAAAGGTAAGCGATTTATTTTATCGCTATTTTTGAGTTTTGTGACACCTGTGCTGGTTGTTATATTATGCTAATTGAATAAGTATGCGGGGCGCTTTCCTCAGACAATCAAATGCTATGCTTTCACTGTAAAGCCTTTTTGAAATATGACAACGATGTTAGATTACCAAGATTCTAAGCTTTTGAATGGTGTACAACACTTGTATTTTCATGAATGTTTAATATTACTATTTTTGTAATTTGAATTTGGATGTTGTTGTAGGTGGGTCGCCTGTGACCCACTGGTCCCTAAGAAGTTTTTAAGAACTCACCACTGTGTTTCTTTCTCAATTAGACTCAGTGTGGATTGCTCTATACACACATCATAGTAGAGTAGAGAGACCACCTGGACAACAGCATCTCTAATGACCTAGGCGAAACCCAGAGGAATTTCTGTACTGGAAAAAGTGGTTTTGACACATTGCTCATTTGGAACCCCTCCCTTATGAAAATGCCCATATAAGGGCATATGAATGCAGTACCTATTGCTTCCTCTGGATGTCAACAGTCTCAAGACAGTGTTCAGATTTTTTTTAGATGCTTTTAGAGCAGAGAAGAAGAGGAATCAAGAAGTGCCCCCACAGATGTCAATAGAAGAGGACACGCGCTCCCGCCAGGCACGCTCTGTGGTTCTTTCTTTTCTTATTGCCCAGTTTATATTCCGGTTGAAATATTATACCATTTATACAGAAAAGTGTTCCTAAGGATACATTTAAAATGATGCTTGATTGTTCTTGGACAAGTTTATAGGTATAAGTTGAACGAGTTCTCTTCACGTTTCAATGGACGAGTGGAGGCTGTAGTTTCTGATTATAATGCGCGAACCAAACTGAGATTTATGGATATAATACATGACTTTTTCTAACAAAAGAACCATGGATTGTCTTCGTTGGACACTTGGGAAGCCATCAGCAGAAGTTCTTCAACAGGTAATTGATTTGTTTTCGCTGTGAAATGTGTTTTGTGTGAACCGTGAAGGCTAATGAATTCATGGTAATGGAAAAATAGTGAAGGTGCTACCCTCAAACAATCAAATGTAGTGCTTTCGCCATGAAGCCTTTTTGAAATCTGACAATGCTGTGATATTGCCAAGAAGCAGAGCTTTTGATGACTATGAAACACTTGTGTATTGATACATGTTTAATAATTCAACTTTTGGATTTTGAATTTGGTGCCTTGCATTTCACCTGGTAGTGTCGGGAGTGGGGCGCTAGCGCCCCAGCGCACCTTGCTGCTCCTTAAGAAGTTAAACATTCATCAATATACAAGTGTTGCATAGTCATCAAAAGCTCTGATTCTTGGCAATATCACAGCGTTGTCAGATTTCAAAAAGGCTTCACGGCGAAAGCACAACATTTGATTGTTTGAGGATAGCACCCCCAATATTTATGCATTAGCATAAATTCATATCCAGCGCGGGTCACACGAAACCCATATAAGAGCTAAAATAAATCACTTACCTTTCGAAGAACTTCTGCTGAGGGCTTCCCAAGTGTCCAAGGAGACATCCAATAGTTCTTTTGTTAGAAAAAGTAATTTATTATATCCATAAATCTCTGTTTGGTTGGTGCGTTATGATCAGAAAATCAAGAATAGTCTGATGGGTGACACTATTAGTCTATCACTTGTGAATGATATATTATCACTTGTGAATGATGCCCAGCTTAAGGCAAGAAACAGTGCATGCTTTTTTTGGGCTACTTTTTCAAATCATAGTCGCACACCTCATGTACTGTAGCCCAGCCCATAGGCCTGTATGTTTAGATAAGATTTTTATCACAACTAAAGTGACCAAATAACTTCTTAAAATTAAGCACATTAATCCGTTTTACAACCGGTGTTGAGCCTAACTGGCAAACATACACAGGCATGAGTATCAAGTTTGGGGAAAATAACTTTCACCATAGAAATGCTCCTTTATAATAAAAGCATTACATGCATAATCACATTTGTGGTCACTTTTGATATTGGTGTTTTCCTGCTAATGGAACATTCACACCTATAGCCTAGTGCCGTGTGCACATTGCTGCGTATATAATGTGAAGAAATAGCCTAATAGTTTATAAACATTTTAAACTAAACGTTTTCATCTGTTGCGTCAGGCTCATTGCTTACATTTTTTTTTTTTTAATGCTAGTGGTTGTGTTCATTTGGGATCGCATCCCATAACTGTCCCAGACTATATTTGGAATATTTATTTATCGTACAGAATAGAATAGGTCAACTTTTTTACTATGGGGGATAGTAAATTGATGGAGGCTAGTGCTTTTTCTGTTTGTTAGGCCTGCTCATCTTGTTGGCAGACGTAATGTGAACAGTTCTTCAATATGCGCCTCGGAATTGGAAAAGGACGGGTGCAGTTGCGTCCCCCATGTGTCTGTCTTCACTTAGCCTGTGAGAAAGACCCACTCAAGTGAGGCAGAGCCATGTGACTGAGTGGTGCTTTGGCATGCAGCCGGGAGAAAGGAATTCTAATTATTACATTCAGCCCAAGGGTACAACGGCCAGTGGCTGCAAAAGGCATGTTTATTTTTAGGGGGCATTATGGAAACACAAAGGGGATGCAGCCAGGAAATTCAAGGCATTATCAAGTGCTTGTCAAATTTAGAATGAGAGACTGATGAAGTGTGTACAGCCTACACAAAAAAGAAAGCTACTTTTTTCAAATCACCATTAGAGCTGCATCATGCAGCCTTAGAATGTATTAAAAATATAAACAAACAGCCCAACATTTGCATCACAACTAAGTTACTTAAATAACTAATAATAATTAAGCATAGAGGAGTACCTGTTAAACCGCTCAACACAGAAGAGCCACGTGCACACTTCCTCAAATAGTTTGGAGAAAATATCCTTTCTATTTTATTCAGCTTTGTTCAATTGTATTCTTCATACTGTAAAATAAATTAAATGAAGCCGTGGAATTCTAAGTAAATATTTTATGGAAAATTGACTGGTGAAGACGTTTAAAAATGTTCTAAAGGTCTGCATCAGCGGCTTGTAGGCTATGAGTGGAAGACAGGAAATTCTAAATGTGTTTATGTTAATTAACCGCCAATTACGGTGAGAACGGCAGTTATTTGCTTCTCAATCACCTGTATTACTATGTGTCTCAGTTCCTGTACAACCCCAGTGGCTCCTTACCGACTAACACACACACTCACACACACACACACCACATACCAACCTACAAACATACACACATGCTACACTAACCTACACACAGACACACACACACACTACTCTAACCTACACCCAAACACACACACACACACCACATACTGCTGCTACTAATACTAATGCTACTAC
>CM059810.1:35822449-35874949 GCA_030435695.1 Brachymystax lenok tsinlingensis | reverse complement strand
TGGAGGACTATACTATATATCCACTAGAGTGGAGGACTATACTGTATATTCACTGCAGTGGAGAACTATACTGTATATTTACTACAGTAGAGGACTATACTGTATATTGACTACAGTGGAGAACTATACTGTATATATATTTACTACAGTGGAGAACTATACTGAATATTCACAGCAGTGGAGAACTATACTGTATATATATGTACTACAGTGGAGGACTATACTGTATATTTACTACAGTGGAGGACTATACTGTATATTCACTACAGTGAAGAACTATACTGTATATTCACTACAGTGGAGGACTATGCTGTATATTCACAGCAGTGGAGAACTATACTGTATATATACTTACTAGAGTGGAGGACTATACTGTATATTAACTGGAGTGGGGATGGAGGGGGTTGGAGGGGATGGAGGGTTGGAGGGAATGGAGGGGATTGGAGGGGGGGGTTGGAGGTGGGGTTGGAGACGAGGTGGAGGGAGGATGGAGGGGGTTGGAGAGTGATGGAGGGAAATGGAGGGGATTTAGGGGGATTGGAGGGAATGGAGGGGGTTGGAGGGGATGGAGGAGGGTTGGAGGTGGAATGGAGGGGTTGGAGGGGGATGGAGGGGGGTTGGAGGGGGATGGAGGGAGATGGAGGGGGTTGAGAGGAATGGAGGGGGTTGGAGATGGGGATGGAGGGGGATGGAGGGGATGGAGGGGAGATGGAGGGGTTGAGGGAATGGAGGGGGTTGGAGATGGGGATGGAGGGGGATGGAGGGGGTTGGAGAGTGATGGAGGGGAAATGGAGGGGGATTTAGGGGGATTGGAGGGAATGGTAGGGGTTGGAGGGGATGGTGCGGGGTTCGAGATGGAATGGAGGTGTTGGAGGGGATGGAGGGAATGGAGGGAAAGTTGGAGGGGAATGTTGGAGGGAATGGAGGGGGATGGAGTGGGGATGGAGGGGATGGAGTGGGGATGGAGGGGTTGGATGGGGAATGTTGGAGGGAATGTTGGAGGGAATGGAGGGGATGTAGGGGATGGAGGGGATGGAGGGGGTTGGAGGGGGTTGGATGGGGAATGGAGGGGGATTCAGGGGTTGTTGGAGGGGGATGAAGGGGGGTTGGAGGGGGTGGAGGGGATGGAGGGGGTTGTAGGAAGGATGGAGGGGGTTGGGACATCCATCTTTATTCACTTTCATATGCTGGGATCAAGTTACGCTAAATGTCAAGATGGTTAGCAGGCCAAGCGTGTCAGTCAAACCTGTGTGTGTGTGTTTGTGTGTGTGTGTTTGTGTGTGTGTGTGTGTGTGTGTGTGTGTGTGTGTGGATGTGCGTATGTGCAAACATGTTTGTCTTTAGCTAAGGTGTGTATGTAACATCATCTCTACTGCACAGTATCAAGTCATCTTGGTGCCTGTGGCTCCTTCCCTGATCTCTGATGTTGACTCTGACTGTCAGGCGAACAGAGGGGGGTTGGGACACACACACACACACACACACACACACACACACACACGCACACACTCCTTTCCTGATAGTGGATCTTGACTGTGACTGTCAGGTGTAGCAGGGTCTGGGAAATCCTTCTTTACTCTCTTTGATATGCTGGGACCAAGTCAGCTGGATGTCATGATGGTTAGCAGACCAAGCGTGTTAGTCGGTCAGTCCCTGTGTGTGGGTTTCTGTGTTTCTGTGTGTGTCCGTGTGTCCGTGTGTGTTTGTGTGTGTTTGTGTGTGTGTGTGCATGTGTGTCGGTGTGTGCATGTGTGTCCGTGTGTGTGTATTTGTCTGTGTGAATGCGTGCTCTCACAGTCTCACTGCAGAATCCGACTTTTAGAAAGTAGACTTTCTACTGTCTGGAAGTCTGAATGGAAGGTAGCAGGCTGATACCTGTTAGTTAGAAAGTCTACTGTCTGGAAGTCTGAATGGAAGGTAGCAGGCTGATACCTGTTAGTTAGAAAGTCTACTGTCTGGAAGTCTTAATGGAAGGTAGCAGGCTGATACCTGTTAGTTAGAAAGTCTACTGTCTGGAAGTCTGAATGGAAGGTAGCAGGCTGATACCTGTTAGTTAGAAAGTCTACTGTCTGGAAGTCTGAATGGAAGGTAGCAGGCTGATACCTGTTAGTTTGAAAGTATATATTTGATTCATCTCTACGGTTTTTATCTGTGCAACTAAGTTACTTTGTTTTTGGGTAACTTTCAGCCCTTGCACATGTTTTAGTATGAATAGTTCCATAGTGTATTTCTTCAAGTTGTTTGTATATATACGTTGTATTTCTGTTTGTCTGTAGTTAGTTGAGGAATGACAACACTCAAGAAAGGTAATGATTGTCAGCCGATGAACTCCATCAATCCATCTGTCCATATACCATGCACCATGCACCATGCACCATGCACCACATGCCCTGTAGACGTCATTAATACCCATTCAGTCTCATAGGATTACTAGATGTAGTCACAGTAATGCTGCATGAATCACTGGTTAAAAATGTTGGTGGGCTAACACACACACACACACACACAATTAATCAGATGTCACAGGGGTTACCATAATCTAGGGTACTATGTCACGATATCATGTGCGTTGCTTACATCTGTGTTCTGGGACGCGTTTAAATATCACAGATTAGCTCAGAACCACTATGGGTGTTTAACGATGGTAATAGTTTTTAAAAAATTCACCCAACAGGCGATCATACATTAAAGTGAAATATGCACTCTGGATGGATGCTCAGTGCATCGCTTTGGGAAATTGTATTAAGCACTTAACCTCGTAAAATAAAAGGCCAAACATTACCAAGCATCAGAAAGATCTCATTTGAAAAATGCATCACAATTGTCCTTTAAGCGTTTCTTAGATCTTACTTAACCAGCCAATGTTAACACTAGTTTGGAAAACTATGAAATGTTTAACGTCAGAGATGTTTTATGTGTCAAACAAATTTAACTCTTTGTTTTCCAACATATCTTCCATGGCTTCATTGTGGAGGCTTACTGTCCGTTGCTTTGGACATCCTGCAGTATATATCCTGACTAGCTTGGAACACACACACATGCACACGCACACACACACACACACAGACAAACACACACACACACATGCACTCGCGCGCGCACACCCACACACATGCCCCATCTGTGTGAGGTGTGGAGCCGGCTGACAGTTTTCCATCAGTATAAAAAGTAAAGCATTTAAAATAGCAACCATCTGTCTCCCTGTAGTGTTTCCCATGGAAGACCTAATTACTAGACACAAACGGCATGTTTAGAATATCAATCAATCCAATATGAAGCCCTTTTTACTTTAGCAGATCCAGCCTAAAACTCCAAACAGCAAACAATACAGATGTAGAATATTACTGTTTTGTCAGTTCCTTCATCTTACTCAAAGTGGAGGACAGATTGACTTCATCACTAGTTTTTGTAAGAAGTGTTGACAAGCTGAATGTACCGAGCTGTCTGTTTAAAATACTAGCACACAGCTCAGACACCCATGCATACCCCACAAGACATGCCACCAGAAGTCTCTTCACAGTCCCCAAGTCAAGAACAGACTATGGGAGGAGCATAGTACAACATAGTTCCATGACTACATGGAACTCTATTCCACATCAGGTAACTGATACAAGCAGTAGAATCTGATTTAGAAACCAGATAAAAATACACCTTATGGAACAACCGGGACTGTGAAGAGACACTCCCACAGGTACAGACACACCCACAGGTACAGACACACGTACAGGTACAGACACACACTCACTTATACGTGATAACACACACACTCTACACACACGTACACATGGATGTTGTATTGTAGATATGTGGTAGTAGAGTAGTGGCCTGAGGGAACACACTTAATGTGAAAAGTGTTATGAAATGTAATGTCATGTAATATTCATAATTGTATATAACTGCCTTAATTTATGGACCCCAGGAAGAGTAGCTGCTGCCTTGGGAGGAACTAATGGGGATCCATAATAAACCCCAGGAAGAGTAACTGCTGATTTGGCAGGAACTAATGGGGATCCTTAATAATCCCCAGGAAGAGTAGCTGTTGCCTTTGCAACAGCCAATGGGCATCCATAATAAACCCAAGGAAGAGTAACTGCTGCCTTGGCAGTAACTAATGGGGATCCATAATAAACCCCAGGAAGAGTAGCTGCTGATTTGGCAGGAACGAATAGGGATCCATAATAAACCCCAGGAAGAGTAGCTGCTGCCTTGGCAGGAACTAATGGGGATCCATAATAAACCCCAGGAAGAGTAGCTGCTGATTTGGCAGGAACTAATGGGGATCCATAATAAACCCCAGGAAGAGTAGCTGCTGATTTGGCAGGAACTAATGGGGATCTATAATAAATAAATACAAACTCTCGTCCTTGTAACGTTTGACAGATCACTCATTTACATGACTAGCTGTCCAAAGAGGCTTCCTCTCCAGCTCCACTACTTCCTTAGTTTAATGTAATGTCCTTGTCTATGACTGTTCTGTACTTTGTCATCTATTTGTACATTTTCTGTTGACCCCAGGGAGAGTATCTGCTGCTTGTGCAGTAGCTAATGGGCATCCTAATGAACTAATCTACTGCTCTAGAAGTGGGCCTCTGTGGTATTGCTTTAAAGGTCATATGAAATTGGCTTACATACGACATACAGTATGTTTAAAAACTTTGATGCATTAATCATGTAATTCTGATGTTTTACATACAGTGTAGCATTAACAGTTAAAAACCACTGCAGAACATAACAGTATGTGAGACACGTATTCAGGACAAATGAAGTGTTACACATTTAGTTTACCATCAACAGTGTCTTCCAGCATAGCGGGTTTAGATCTGTTAATCCTGCTCCCAGTAGTCTGTCTGGGTAAAAAACACACACAAACACTCAGACACACACACGCTCACACACACACACACACACACACACACACACACACACACACACACACACACACACACACACACACAAATTCAGATACACACACCCATTCAAACAGTAGACTATCTGGATAAACGCCTCAACAATTAATGTCAAATAATAAATTAGTACATCTCATATGTGTGTGTGTGTGTGGACTGTTGTAAACCTCTCAGCGCTGACTACACCTCTCAAGCCCCACTGCAGTAATTTGAATTGATGGGCCGACCTGCTGCCAGCAGAGCAGCTCGTTACGTGTGTGTGTGTGTGTAAACATGATGCATTTAGTGAGGGGAGAGAAACAACAGGTCTCTCAATATTCTGCCCTTGGGTGGCAGGAGAGGCTTTGACTCTTCAGGAAGACATAAAGGAAACACGTGGGTGTGGCCTATTTATTTCTGAAAGGATCACATGATACTTTCAACGACCCGTCTTAATGCTTCTATGTATTAATGCTGAAAATGGGTCAATAGACATTATGAACAGTGGTAAAAGGTCTAGCTACTGGTACTTGAGTCTAGTTATTTTGTAAAGGATCTACACTTTTCACAAGTGATTTTCATCCCACATCCACCATTCAATGCTCAACTCTTCTCCTACACTTCTCTCTTTACTCAGTGTTCAACTCTTCTCCTACACTTCTCTCTCTTTCCTCAGTGTTCAACTCTTCTCCTACACTTCTCTCTCTTTCCTCAGTGTTCAACTCTTCTCCTACACTTCTCTCTCTTTCGTCAGTGTTCAACTCTTCTCCTACACTTCTCTCTCTTTCCTCAGTGTTCAACTCTTCTCCTACACTTCTCTCTCTTTCGTCAGTGTTCAACTCTTCTCCTACACTTCTCTCTATTTCCTCAGTGTTCAACTCTTCTCCTACACTTCTCTCTCTTTCCTCAGTGTTCAACTCTTCTCCTACACTTCTCTCTCTTTCCTCAGTGTTCAACTCTTCTCCTACACTTCTCTCTCTTTCCTCAGTGTTCAACATTTCTACACACTTCTCTCTCTTTCCTCAGTGTTCAACTCTTCTCCTACACTTCTCTCTCTTTCCTCAGTGTTCAACTCTTCTCCTACACTTCTCTCTCTTTCGTCAGTGTTCAACTCTTCTCCTACACTTCTCTCTCTTTCCTCAGTGTTCAACTCTTCTCCTACACTTCTCTCTCTTTCCTCAGTGTTCAACATTTCTCCACACTTCTCTCTCTTTCCTCAGTGTTCAACTCTTCTCCTACACTTATCTCTCGTTCCCCTGTGTTCAACCCTTCTCCTACACTTCTCTCTCTTTCTCCCACTTCCCCAGTCTTTGTTTCAGCTTTTTGTCAGGAAGCTTTATTTTTCTTTGAGCTTTTCTTCGCTGTATCAAAAGATGGTTGCCTTAACAAGAGGATGGAATCAATAGGATTCTGTACAAATAATCTAGTCGTGTGTGTGTGTTTGTGTGTACTAGTGTTTGTTGATCAACTGCTCTCTCTCTCTCTCTCTCTCTCTCTCTCTCTCTCTCTCTCTCTCTCTCTTCTTATACAGTATACCCCTATGTACACTGTAGAGAGTGTTCATGCTGTCGTTCAAATGGCCATGTTCTCCCAATGCACAGCAGTGACAGTAGACGTTTGTGTTAAACACTATATTATCAAGGAACAGAAAGGTAAACAGCTGCTGCTCACAGCTTCTTTATCTCCATTTGAAACATAGTCCCCTTAGCAGGATAAATCCTCTCAAAGCCTGCATACATTTAATATCACCACACAGTCACATTCTCACCACAGACAAACAGACTGCCTTTGTGTGAACTGCCTGTTCTACTGCAAAGAAACACCTCTGTCGCTGCCTCTGAGTTGAATGTTTCTACTTTGTTTGTGTGTATCTCTTTGTGAATGCCTTAAAACATCTGATTTCAGGCTCACACACACACACACACACACCAGTAATGTGTGGCCCTCAGTGCTCATAAAGCGTAGAAAAGCTCTTTTGGAATCTGCCACTGCTACCCTGGAAACCTTACAACTACAATCACAGAAGTCACTTGACAGATTACAAAGGTATTTAATGGGGAAATGCTCAATACAAAAACAACATGGTGGGAGAACAGCGTTCCAAAGAGTGGATTTGCGTTGCCATGGCGAACCCTTTTGTTACCACCGGAGCCAACCGCCAAGTTCTGAGACAAGTGTTCTGTTCAGCAGCGGTGTTTTGGGAGGTGTGTGTGTTTGTGTGTGCGTGCGCCTGTGCCTGTGTGTTCCTTAACTAACTATTATTCCCGTCAACCATCCCTGAGGGACTCTTTCTGTTCAAGCTCAACAGCACAGAAAACAAAATAGCCGTCTGCTACATTTTCACATGACGACCACAAGACCTAAACGGCACCCTATTCCATACACAGTGCCCTACTTCACAACAGTAGTGGACTATGTAGGGAAAAGGCTGCCACTTGAGACTGAGCCCCAGTCCCAGAGGGGTCGTTAGAGAACATGGTGGGAGGCGGCCGATATTCTCTCTCGCTGGCGTTAATGAGTTGAGGTTATGGCTATATTAAATACACACTCGTTAGCATATCAGATATGCTACAGTACCCTTAGATATGCTGAAACAGTACAGGCCCTCTTAGTCGCGTGCTGCAGAGAAGAGTACAGAACATGTGTTGGGCGTAAAACAGGTTGTTTCAGTCTATAGACGTGCACATGGTCATGCAGCTTGCCTGTAACACATACATGACGCATGTGAATGACAAACATGCATGGAGACATGTTGTAGAGAGCATAGACACTCTCAAGCATCAATGTGCACTTTTGAATAAGCATGCATACACGTGAGAGACTTACGTGTGCTTAGCTAGTTTTTACAGTATGTGTAGGTGGTGCAGAGCCACGAGCGAGCGTCCATCAATTTGCGTGTTTGAATATGCATAAAGCATTAAGTGACTTTTGAAGTAAAAGTGTTAATAGCTGAGCCGGATCTTGAGTATGTAAATTAGCTGGCAGGTTCATAGCGATGCGAAGTAGTTGACAGCGTTGTCATGCAGACGGTTGCCAAAGATACACATCATAGTTGTATCTTTATCACCGATAAATCCACTATAATTGAGAATTTCAATAAGCATTTTTCTACGGCTGGCCATGCTTTCCACCTGGCTACCCCTACCCCGGTCAACAGCCCTGCACTCCCCACAGCAACTCGCCCAAGCTTCCCCATTTCTCCTTCTCCCAAATCCAGTTAGCTGATGTTCTGAAAGAGCTGCAAAATCTGGACCCCTACAAATCGGGCTAGACAATCTGCACCCTTTCTTTCTAAAATGATCTGCTGAAATTGTTGCAACCCCTAGAACTAGCCTGTTCAACCTCTCTTTCGTGTCATCTGAGATTCCCAACGATTGGAAAGCAGCTGCGGTCATTCCCCTCTTCAAAGGGGGAGACACTCTTGAACCCAACTACTACAGACCTATATCCATCCTGCCCTGCCTTTCTAAGGTCTTCGAAAGCCAAGTTAACAAACAGACTATCGAAAAAAATTCTCTGCTATGCAATCTGGTTTCAGAGCTGGTCATGGGTGCACCTCAGCAACGCTCAAGGTCCTAAACGATATCATAACCGCCATCGATAATAGACAATACTGTGCACCTGCCCACCCGTCCAGCATCACTACTCTGGACGGTTCTGACTTAGAATACAGTATGTGGACAACTACAAACACCTAGGTGTCTGGTTAGACTGTAAACTCCCCTTCCAGACTCACATCAAACATCTCCAATCCAAAATGAAATCTAGAATTGGCTTCCTATTTCGCAACAAAACATCCTTCACGCAAGCTGCCAAACATACCCTCGTAAAATTGACCATCCTACCGATCCTCGACTTCGGCGATGTCATTTACAAAATAGCCTCCAATACTCTACTTAACAAATTGGATGCAGTCTATCACAGTGCCATCCGTTTTGTCACCAAAGCCCCATCTACTACCCACCACTGCGACCTGTACGCTCTTGTTGGCTGGCCCTTGCTTCATACTCGTCGCCAAACCCACTGGCTCCAGGTCATCTACAAGTCCTTGCTAGGTAAAGCCCCGCCTTATCTCAGCTCGCTGGTCACAGTAGCAGCACCAATCCGTAGCACGCGCTCTAGCAGGTATATCTCACTGGTCACACCCAAAGCCAATTCCTTCTTTGGCCGCCTTTCCTTCCAGTTCTCTGTTGCCAATGACTGGAACTAACTACAAAAATCACTGAAACTGGAGACACGCATCTCCCTCACTAGCTTTAAGCACCAGCTGTCAGAGCAGCTCACAGATCACTGCACCTGTACATAGCCCATCTGTAAATAGCCAAACCAACTACCTCATCCCCTACTGTATTTATTTATTTATCTTGCTCCTTTGCACCCCAGTATTTCTACTTTGCACATTCATCTACTGCACATCTACCATTCCAGTGTTTAATTGCTATATTGTAATTACTTCGCCACCATGGCCTATTTATTGCCTTACCTTCCTTATCTTACCTCATTTGCACACTTGTTTTTCTACTGTATTATTGACTGTATGTTTGTTTAATCCATGTGTAACTCTGTGTTGTTGTATGTGTCGAACTGTTGTGCTTTATCTTGGCCAGGTCGCAGTTGTAAATGAGAATTTGTTCTCAACTTGTCTACCTGGTTAAAGAAAGATGAAAAAAATTGGTCTGTAACTCAGTGTAACGGTTATCAAAGCTACAACATTATAGAACTGTAACTCAGTATGATGGTTGTCAAAGCTACAACAATATAGCACTGTAACTCAGTGTGATGGTTGTCATAGCTACAACATTATAGAACTGTAACTCTCAGTGTAATGGTTGTCAAAGCTACAACATTATAGAACAGTAACTCAGTGTGATGGTTGTCAAAGCTACAACATTATAGAACTGTAACTCAGTGTGATGGTTGTCATAGCTACAACATTATAGAACTGTTACTCAGTGTGATGGTTGTCAAAGCTACAACATTATAGAACTGTAACTCAGTGTGATAGTTGTCAGAGCTACAACATTATAGAACTGTAACTCAGTGTGATGGTTGTCATAGCTACAACATTATAGAACTATAACTCAGTGTGATGGTTGTCAAAGCTACAACATTATAGAACTGTAACTCAGTGTGATGGTTGTCATAGCTACAACATTATAGAACTGTTACTCAGTGTGATGGTTGTCAAAGCTACAATTTCATAGAACTATAACTCAGTGTGATGGTTGTCAAAGCTACAACATTATAGAACTGTAACTCAGTGTGATAGTTGTCAGAGCTACAACATTATAGAACTGTAAATCAGTGTGATGGTTGTCATAGCTACAACATTATAGAACTATAACTCAGTGTGATGGTTGTCAAAGCTACAACATTACAGAACTGTATCTCTCAGGGCCAGTTACACAGACTCTGTTTATGCGCATAAACAAAAAACACCACACATATTTACATTTTTTCCACTAATATGAGTCCAGGAAACCAGCCCGGAAACCTGTCAACGTTTCTAAAAAAATCTGGAATGTTACAATTTATATACATTTGTTTTACTAAACTATTGTACAGACAACATTTTTAAATACTTTTTTTATTTAACCTTTATTTATTTAACAATGTCAACTAATTTCTAATTTAAGTTCCAGGTTGGGAAGATGAAATCGTGTCACTAAATGTTCGGACAGGTAAGATAATTATAAGTCTAAAGTAGTTTAGCTAAACGTTTGCACGGAACACAGTACACTCATTCATTCTAGTTTCACATCCGTAGACTGCTGTCATTTTGTTAACCGGGCAGTATTTACCGACCATGGTAAACTCATTCATAGTTCCAGATTCCACATTTCGAGTTCCAGGTTCCGTGCTGTCTGACAGGAAATCAGTTGGCTATTTAATGTTTGTATCTGTGTTGGTTGACGTTTCCCTCCCAGTGTTCGGATGGGTTTCCTCTCTCTCTCTGTGCTGTGATGACTAAGACATCTGTAGGGTCATCTCCCCTGGTAATGACACCATTACTCTGACAGAAGGAAGACACTGCTTAAGTCTCTGCTGCTGCTTGCTCTCTCATACCCAGCCAAAATTACTCATGATCTGCTGTGTGTGTGTGTGTGTGTGTGTGTGTGTGTGTGTGTGTGTGTGTGTGTGTGTGTGTGTGTGTGTGTGTGTGTGTGTGTGTGTGTGTGTGTGTGTGTGTGTGTGTGTGTGTGTGTGTGTGTGTGTACCGCCCCTGCTTCAGCATTATTCATCCCTGAGACAGGACGTCTCTATTAATAATGAACAAGCTAATCACTCCCAAAAGTATGAGGTCGGTAGATTAACTGCAGTTGCAGTTAAGACTGCCTTCTGTGTGGATTGTATTGATTTATTCTCTGTGCGTCAGTCTAAGTCAGATGCCTGGAAAGTAGTTTTGTTGTTGTGTTGGTTCTTTCATGCTGTTTTATCTGTTGGGAATCACAAACAACCACAATTAGCTTTTAACATCAATTCCGTGTCTTTTCACTCCATTTAACTGCCAGGCGTCTTTTCTTTTGAACAGCAATTAAATTAAATGTAATTCCAATTATCTTGTCTCTGTTACTATCTAGTCTTCAACGGGACAATGCTAATTACGACACAGTGTGCATGTCGTTAGTTACTGCTTAAAATTAGCTCAACTGACAGTACATTTTATGATAAGCAACATTTATTAGTCAACTCACTTTAAGATCAGTGATTTGGTTCTCTATTGGGGTACTTTGAAATACATTTTCACACTAAATTCACTAAACCCTGGTCAAAAGTAGTGCACTACATAGGGAATAAGATGCCATTTGGGACGCAGACCTAGCCGTATTTGAAGTGAAATTGAACCATCACTTCCTTTAATGCTTGAGTCACTTCCCTGTCATGTGTGAAATCAGAGCTTGAGAGTTGGCTGTCAATCAAACCAGGCGACTGACTTGCTCTCAGTGATGCTTATCAATAATGAAACGGCCAATTTAACACCCCTCTCTCTCTCTCTCTCTCTCTCTCTCTCTCTCTCTCTCTCTCTCTCTCTCTCTCTCTCTCTCTCTCTCTCTCCACTTCTGACATGGCACCATTGTCTTTAATCTCAGCCTTATAGAAGTCTGTAGCTTATTGCCAAAGAACTACGTTACAAACGCGTTTGATTCCAACACAGCCACACATTCCAACACAGCCACACATCAGGGAAGAGAACACAACGGCAGCCAAACTGAGCATCACCTTTACCACAGACCCAACCCCGCTTATGATGGCAACTAGTGATTGGATGATTGATGCCTGGTGAAGTAGATCCGCTGTTGCCGTCATCAACAGAAAAGAATGGCGCTCCACTAAGTAGAAGAAAAAAGAACAACATGAAAAACATGGCCGCCAGCGGTGATGGACGAGGCTTTTGCATTAGGACTTCTTGTGTTGAATAATTGATGTCATAAAAGTACTATTTTTCTTAGTTATGATATGGACTGCCTGTCTGTGTGTGTGTTTGTGTGTGTGTCTGTTTGTGTGTTTGTGGGTGTGTGTACCTCCTTGCTCTCCAGAGTCAGATTGATAGTAGGCCTGGATGACAGTACATTAGCAGTGCATTATCCTAAATTGCCCTGCGGCGCTTTGGGAACATGTTCATATCCTATCATGGAATGTTCCTCGTCCTCTTCATGAGTTGACGTGGGTGTTTAAAACCATTTAGGTTCAGACGTATAATTTCCTTATTTGATGTGTTTTCTAAACTAGTCCTCACAGACCCTTCCCCATTGTCTGTTTTTGGGTGAAGCTCAAGAAATACATGTACATTTCTGTTGCCTGTCAAAGGCAGATAAAGTCAAGCTGAACTTCAGCCCCATTCAAACCTACAGAACAGTTAGAGGAAGGTAATCATGACAGGGACAGTGACCCAGCGTGTCCTTCTCTATTGAAACAGGCATCACAATATGAAGCAATGTCAGTTCAACTCGATTAGCCAGATGTCAGACTGTCGCCAAGCTACAAGGAGACCTGTTATTTACACAACTTCTGCTGTGTTCTAAGGTTCCGTGTTAGAACTCCCCGTGGCAGTTTGCAAACGTATCGGGAGGGAGAGAGGGAGGCTTGCATAGCGTCAGTTAGCTTTCACAAATGACCTGAATGCTCAACAAGAAGTTCAAAAGCGAGAGAACAAGTAGGAAAGGAAAGAGAGAGAGAGAGAGAGAGAGAGAGAGAGAGGGAGAGAGAGAGAGAGAGAGAGAGAGAGATTACAGGGTGTCGGCGGGTGATTAAGTCCGATGTGAAAGAAAGCCAATAATTTCTCGTCTGAATTAATGCAAATGTCAGTGGAGGAAGTGAGTTGTTTAAACTGCCGGTCGGGGGCTTATTGAAATGTATGGTTGGAGGGTTGATGGTAATGCCTCAGTGTATTTGGACAGCAGGGAGAGGAGAGGAGAAGAAAGGAGAAAACAGAAGAGCAGAGGAGAGGGAGAGCGGCACAACATTTTGTGTTATTCATGCCTTGGCGGTGGGTTGGCGCTGGGTGTTTGCTATGCATTAGCCGGCTACTGTCTTTAGAGACCAAGAACGTCTGCACACAATGTCTTGCTCTGCAGAGTGAAACAGCACAAGGGCAGAGGATGTAAGAGAGAGAGAGAGAGAGAGAGAGAGAGAGAGAGAACATGATCAAATGATGGAAGAAGGAGAAAAAAAAACCTAGGAAATAGAGAGGGGTGATTAAATAAAAAGAGAGAGGGATGAAATAAAAAGAGAGAGGGGATGAAATAAAAAGAGAGAGGGGGATGAAATAAAAAGAGAGAGGGGGATGAAATAAAAAGAGAGAGGGGGATGAAATAAAAAGAGAGGGGGATGAAATAAAAAGAGAGAGGGGGATGAAATAAAAAGAGAGAAGGGGGATGAAATAAAAAGAGAGAGGGATGAAATAAAAAGAGAGAGGGGATGAAATAAAAAGAGAGAGGGGATGAAATGAAAAGAGAGAGGGGGATGAAATAAAAGAGAGAGGGGATGAAATAAAAAGAGAGAGGGGATGAAATAAAAAGAGAGAGGGGATGAAATAAAAAGAGAGAGGGGGATGAAATAAAAGAGAGAGGGGATGAAATAAAAAGAGAGAGGGGATGAAATAAAAAGAGAGAGGGGGATGAAATAAAAAGAGAGAGGGGGATGAAATAAAAAGAGAGAGGGGGATGAAATAAAAAGAGAGAGGGGATGAAATAAAAAGAGAGAGGGGATGAAATAAAAGAGAGAGGGGGATGAAATAAAAAGAGAGGGGTGATTAAATAAAAGAGAGAGGGGATGAAATAAAAAGAGAGAGGGGATGAAATAAAAGAGAGAGGGGAATAAAATAAAAAGAGAGAGGGGGATGAAATAAAAAGAGAGAAGGGGGATGAAATAAAAAGAGAGGGGATGAAATAAAAAGAGAGAAGTGGGAATAAAATAAAAAGAGAGGGGATGAAATAAAAGAGAGAGGGGGATGAAATAAAAAGAGAGAGGGGGATGAAATAAAAGAGAGAGGGGATGAAATAAAAAGAGAGGGGATGAAATAAAAAGAGAGAGGGGGATGAAATAAAAAGAGAGAGGGGATGAAATAAAAAGAGAGGGGGATGAAATAAAAGAGAGGGGATGAAATAAAAAGAGAGAGGGGGATGAAATAAAAAGAGAGAGGGGGATGAAATAAAAAGAGAGAGGGGGATGAAATAAAAAGAGAGGGGATGAAATAAAAAGAGAGAGGGGGATGAAATAAAAAGAGAGAGGGGATGAAATGAAAAGAGAGAGGGGGATGAAATAAAGAGAGAGAGGGGGATGAAATGAAAAGAGAGAGGGGATGAAATAAAAGAGAGAGGGGGATGAAATAAAGAGAGAGAGGGGATGAAATAAAAAGAGAGAGGGGATGAAATAAAAGAGAAAGGGGGATGACATAAAAAAAGAGAGGGGGATGAAAGAGAGAGAGGGGGATGAAATAAAGAGAGAGGGGGATGAAATAGAGAGAGGGGGATGAAATAAAAATAGAGAGAGGGATGACATAAAAAGAGAGTGGGGATGAAATAAAAAGAGAGGGAGGATGAAATTAAAAGAGAGGGAGGAAATCTGCTCCTTTTATTCTCTGTTCCCAACGCACTAGACGTCCTGTTCTGATAGCCTTTAGCCGTACCCTCATCCTGCTCCTCCTCTGGTCCTCGGGAGATGTGGAGGTAAACCCAGGCCCTGTAGCCCCCAGCACCAGACCTATTCCCAGGCCCCAGGCACTCTCTTTTGTTGACTTCTGTAACCGTAAAAGCCTTGGTTTCATGCATGTTAACATCAGAAGCCTCCTCCCTAAGTTTGTTTTACTCACTGCTTTAGCACACTCCGCCAACCCTGATGTACTTGCCGTGTCTGAATCCTGGTTTAGGAAGACCACCAAAAATTCTGAGATTTCCATACCCAACTACAACATTTTCCGCCAAGATGAAACTGCCAAAGGGGGCGCAGTTGCAATCTATTGCAGAGATAGCCTGCATAGTTCTGTCATACTTTCCAGATCTATGCCCAAACAGTTCAAACTTCTAATTCAAAAAATGAATCTCTCCAGAAATAAGTATTTTACTGTTGCCGCCTGCTATAGACCCCCCTCAGCTCGCAGCTGTGCCCTGGATTCCATATGTGAATTGATTGCCCCCCATCTATCTTCAGAGTTCGTTCTGTTAGGTGACCTAAACTGGGATATGCTTAACACCCCGGCAGTCCTACAATCTAAGCTAGATGCCCTCAATCTCACACAAATCATCAAGGAACCCACCAGGTACAATCCTAAATCTGTAAACATGGGTACCCTCATAGACATTATCCTGACCAACTTGCCCTCCAAATACACCTCTGCTGTTTTCAATCAGGGTCTCAGTGACCACTGCCTCATTGCCTGCATCCGCTATGGGCCCGCGGTCAAACGACCACCCCTTATCACTGTCAAACGCTCCCTAAAACACTTCTGAGAGCAGGCCTTTCTAATCGACCTGGCCCGGGTATCCTGGCAGGATATTGACCTCATTCCGTCAGTGGAGGATGCCTGGTCGTTCTTTAAAAGCAACTTCCTTACCATCTTAAATAAGCATGCCCCTTTCAAAAGATGTAGGACTAAGAACAGATACAGCCCTTGGTTCACTCCAGACCTGACTGCCCTTTACCAGCACAAGAACATCCTGTGGCGGACTGCTATTGCATCGAATAGTCCCCGCGATATGCAACTGTTCAGGGAAGTCAGGAACCAATACACGCAATCAGTCAGGAAAGCAAAGGCTAGCAGAAATTGGCATCCTGTAGCTCTAACTCCAAAAAGTTTTGGGACTCTGTCAAGTCCATGGAGAACAATAGCACCTCCTCCCAGCTGCCCACTGCACTGAGGCTAGGTAACCACCGACAAATCCATGATAATCGAACATTTCAGCAAGCATATCTCTACAGCTGGCCATGCTTTCCTCCTGGCTACCCCAACCCCGGACAACAGCTCTGCCCCCCCCTGCATCTACTTGTCCAAGCCTTCCCAGCTTCTCCTTCACCAAAATCCAGATAGCAGATGTTCGGAAAGAGCTGCAAAATCTGGACCCGTACAAATCAGCTGGACTAGATAATCTGGACCCTCTCTTTTTAAAACTATCTGCTGCCATTGTTGCAACTCCTATTACCAGTCTGCTCAACCTCTCTTTGGTGTCGTCCGAGATCCCAAAAGATTGGAAAGCTGCTGCGGTCATCCCTCTCTTCAAAGGGGGTGACACCCTAGACCCAAATTGCTATAGACCTATATCAATCCTGCCCTGCCTCTCTAAAGTCTTTGAAAGCCTAGTTAATAAACAGATTATTGACCACTTCGAATCCGGTTTCCGAGCTGGTCACGGGTGCACCTCAGCCACGCTCAAGGTACTAAACGATATCATAACCGCCATCAATAAGAGACATTACTGTGCAGCCGTATTCATTGACCTGGCCTAGGCTTTCGACTCTGTCAATCACCACATCCTTATCGGCAGACTCAACAGCCTTGGTTTCTCTAATGATTGCCTCGCCTGGTTCACCAACTACAGTGTGTTAAATCGGAGGGCCTGTTGTCCGGGCCTCTGGCTGTCTCTATTGGGGTGCCACAGGGTTCAATTCTTGGGCCGACTCTCTTCTCTGTATACATCAATGATGTCGCTTTTGCTGCTGGTGATTCTCTGATCCACCTCTATGCAGACGACACCATTCTGTATACTTCTGGCCCTTCTTAGGACACTGTGTTAACTAACCTCCAAACGAGCTTCAATGCCATACAGCACTCCTTCCGTGGCCTCCAACTGCTCTTAAACGCTAGTAAAACCAAATGCATGCTTTTCAACCGTTCGCTGCCTGCACCCGCTCGCCCGACCAGCATCACTACTCTGGACTGCTCTGAACTAGAATACGTGGACAACTACAAATACCTAGGTGTCTGGCTAGACCGTAAACTCTCCTTCCAGACTCACATTAAACATCTCCAATCCAAAATTAGATCTAGAATCGGCTTTCTGTTTCGCAACAAAGCCTCCTTCACTCATGCTGCCAAACTTGCACTAGTAAAACCGACTATCCTACCGATCCTCGACTTCGGCGATGTCATCTACAAAATAGCCTCCAACACTCTACTCAGCAAACTGGATGCAGTCTATCACAGTGCCATCCGCTTTGTCACCAAAGCCCCATATACTACCCACCACTGCGACCTGTATGCTCTAGTCGGCTGGCCCTCGCTACATACTCGTCGCCAGACCCACTGGCTCCAGGTCATCTACAAGTCCCTGCTAGGTAAAGCCCCGCCTTATCTCAGCTCGCTGATAACCAGGTATATGCTCCAGCAGGTATATCTCACTGGTCACCCCCAAAGCCAATTCCTCTTTTGGCCGCCTTTCCTTCCAGTTCTCTGCTGCCAATGACTGGAACGAACTACAAAAATCGTTGAAACTGGAGACACTTATCTCCCTCACTAGTTTCAAGCACCAGCTGTCAGAGCAGCTCACAGATCACTGTACCTGTACATAGCCCAACCAACTACCTCATCCCCTACCGTAGTCATTTATTTATCTTGCTCCTTTGCACCCCAGTATTTTTACTTTGCACATTCATCTACTGCAAATTTACCATTCCAGTGTTAATTTGCTAAATTGCTGTACTGTAGTTACTTTGCCACCATGGCCTATTTATTGCCTTATGTTCCTTATCCTACCTCATTTGCACACATTGTATATAGATTTGTTTTTTTCCTACTGTATTATTGACTGTATGTTTGTTTTACTCCATGTGTAACTCTGTGTTGTTGTATGCGTCGAACTGCTTTGCTTTATCTTGGCCAGTTGTAAATGAGAACTTGTTCTCAACTTGCCTACCTGGTTAAATAAAGGTGAAATAAAAAGAGAGAGGGGATGAAATAAGAAGAGAGAGGGGGATGAAATAGAAAGAGACAGTGAGCTGTAGAGAAAGAGAGAGGGAGAAAGAGAAACTTTACAGCAAAGTTAGACTCATATGTCACCCAGCTGTCACAATTGGGTTTCAAATGACAGACGACAAGAACAGAAGGTCAGAATGACAGCAATGCAGCCTTCATAAAGCCTGTGTAAAGCTTCATAACACTGTCGTAAGCCTTCATAACACTGTCATTAGCATGACATTCCGCACAAAGAACACCTTTGCCTTTGTACAGTACAACCCTTTCTTTCATGTTTAATCGGTGGCACATGGTTTGTGGGTAAAGTACATTTTCTAAACTTGATTGCAACCTCTTCAAAGGGGTTCGGTTGCTGTGCTGGGTCACATTCTCTGTGATTGTCTAGCCTACATCCCAAATTATACCCTATTCCCTACATCGTGCACTACGTTTAACCAGAGTCCTATAGACCCTTTTGAAAAGTAGTGCACTATATAGGGAATAGGGTGCTACTTGGGTGGAAGAGGAATGAAGCTGAGAGTGAATACTGTAGGAGGGGAAGCAGAAGTGGCATCACAACTTCAAAGAGTCTCTGGTGAGACATGATGCAATGCGAGGAAATGGGGCTCCTCGCTCCTCCTCACTGTTGGCTTTTGGGCATAGAGAAAAAGAACAGGTAGAACAGCATGAAATACAGTTATAGTCTATTCTATTCTACTGGCTATGGGGCCTTAACACTGAACATCGATATTACACAGAGGAAGACAGAGCCTTTTGCTGCAGAAGCAGGTGGAATCAAATAAAGTTATGATCTCCTCTATTGTAGTGGCTGAACATCACAATAACACGGCCACAGATGCTTGAAACCATTCTGGGTTGACCGTGGTATTGTGTTTAGAATTGGGGTCAATTGGGTAGCAATCACTTTTTTTGTCAATTGCAGCGGGGAATCAGGGATTTAGTGTTCTCAGATAAACTCTCTTTACAATGCCTCGATAGCAAGCCCCGTTGGTTGAGCCAATCGATTTGATTGAAGGCTGAAATTGTGGCGTAGTGGTGTTGTGTTGAAAATAGCTCCAGAGATGAGGAGAGAAGAAAAAGGCTATGAGTTACTGTTCGTTATAATGAGAAGCTGGGGAGTTGCAAGAAGGGAATGTACTATGTATGTCAAGTGATTGTCCACTTCCTTTGTCTGTGGAGGAGACGCGTTACAGTTCTCATCAAGGGTCATCCTATTATATTCTACTTTTCCTACTTTTGTCCAGACATTTAGATTTTGAAGACTAAATCTCTGATTCCCTTTGAAATCATCGGAGACAAAAATGGTTGTTCAATTACATGTCTACAAACCCCCCTCCTTTTCAAATCGCCTCCAGCTGTTCACATTGTGGAGCACATTTTCTAACGTGAAACATGACCCAGTTGGTACTGTGGCCTATAAGAGTGTTTGGGTCCCTGTCTGCTTGTGTGTGTCTGCCTGCCTCTGAGATTAGCCGTCAATCAGCGAATCGTCGGGCGTGATTGGTTTACTCATTTCAGGAAGTGATTGATGCTGAAGGAAGAAGGAAAAACATAAAGCGAACAAGACGTACACAAATAGTAGCGTTTATTGTTTGGGGATAGTCAACAATTCCCACAATTTGTTTGTAGAAGTAATCTGCTGCACAAGGATAAACATGTGTACACTTATTTAGTATCATTCAAATTAGCTGTTTTCAAAGACAGAACGGGAAAGAAAGAAAGAAAGCATTCCTTTAGAGATAACCAAGCCTTGGTTTTAATCAAAGCCCGGTTGGAATGAAAGGAACAACATTCCAAACCAATACCACTGAAAGAGAAAGAGAACAGAGGAATGGAAGCCGTCAAGTCTTTTTAGAATCCAATCAACCCCTAGAGCCACCTCTGAAACAAGCCCACTTTGACTCAAAGCCTGCGTTCCAAATGGCGCCCTGTTCCCTATATAGTGTACTACGTTTGACCAGGGCCCATAACGCTCGGGTCAAAAGAATAGGGTGCCATCCGGAACTCAGACAGAGCTATTAGAGCTAAATGAGTCGGCTAGCTAGAGAGCCTGAAGCACTGACACACAGGGAGACACCGCTATTATCATGCATCTGTTTAGCCAGGTCAGATGCACTCTCTTTTGGAATCGCAATTCAGAACACGGAAACAGTCCATTTAAAGACTTGAGGAGAATCCTAGAATCCTAGAAACCTTGACACGTTTCTGTGTGTTCTTATGACCTTTCACTGACATAGTATGCCTCCCAAATGGTACACTGTTACCTAAATAAGCGACCTTGAGCTATGGAAAGGCGCTATATCAATACAACTTCTTCTTCTTCTTCTTCTTCTTCTTAAATAGTGCACTACTTTTAACCAGGGCCCATAGGGAATAGGGAGCCATTTGGGATGCAGAGGTGGTTCACTTCAGACAAAAACGAAATACTATCTTTCACACCAGCCGTGTCTTGGTTTAGGACTGTGCTTCAGACAATGCTAGTTTGGAGCCTCTTGGGGTTCCACAGTTATAAACTCCTGGTGTCAATGCAAATGACAGCACCATGAGGTTACAGTCATGCAACATATTACACCATATTTGGAGACACAGTCCAGCAAACCAACGTATCCTGAACACTCTAAGCCAATCTCTTCAACTGTCAATCATTGCATCATTGCTCTGTGGTTACGTTTCCCCAAGCCAATCCCTAAGTTTACCAAACAAAGTGACAAGGTTAAGCTATTGCCATGGCAGGTGTAAAAGGTCTCTCGTGTACTGAGGCTGTCGGTCTGTACTGTATGCAGATCACCTCTGTGTATGTGTGTGTGCGCGTGCATGCGTGTGTGTCTGTTTGTATCTGTCTCTCTCTCTTCCTCCCTCACCCCCTCCCACTGAATGGATTCATGAAATAATAAAATGTTATTTTCGTGTCAAATCGCCAATTGGCAACCCATCCCTAATGGGATGAATTAACGCATAAACAAACATGACAAGAATTCACTGTGGTAATTAAATGATCATTATTCTTCCGGTGTCCTCTGCATTGCGCATCGCATAAAGAGTGAAAATATGTAAGGTAAAAATCAATACATTTAGTGAAAAATGGTAAATAAGGCTAACTTGTTTCTCTCTCTCCCCTCTCCACCATCCTCCCTCTCTCACCCACCCCCTCCTTCTCCAGTTTCCCTCACCCTCTCCCTTCTTCTCCTCTCAATTCCCCCTCTCACCCCTCCCTCTCTTCCTTCATCTCTCCCCCGCTCCTCTTCCCTTCTCTCCCTCCCCCTTCACTCTCTACACCCCCTATCTCTATCCCTCCCTCTCAAGGTGTCTTGGAAGTCACAGTTAACTAGGAGTATGGGAATAGACAGATAGGGGTTTGTGAAGGAGTCTGAAGGGCCCCTCAGAGCCTAGCTGTGTCCATGTGTCTCATACTAATTCTCTTTTATGTGGACCATTAGGATGAGGGTCTGATGGAGGGAGGGAGGAAGGGTGAAGACCATAGGGATGGAGGGATGATGGTAGAGAGGAGAGGAGAGGACCACAGGGATGGAGGGATTATGGTAGAGAGGAGAGGAGAGGACCACAGGAATGTAAGGATGATGGTAGAGAGGAGAGCAGAAGACCACAGGGATGGAGGCATGATGGTAGAGAGGAGAGGAGAGGACCACAGAAATGGAGGGATGATAGTAGAGAGGAGAGGAGAGGATCACAGGGATGGAGGGATGATAGTAGAGAGGAGAGGAGAGGATCACAGGGATGGAGGGATGATGGTCGAGAGGAGAGGACCACAGGGATGGAGGGATGATGGTCGAGAGGAGAGGAGAGGATCACAGGGATGGAGGGATGATGGTCGAAAGGAGAGGACCACAGGGATGGAGGGAGGATGGTCGAGAGGAGAGGAGAGGACCACAGGGATGTAAGGATGATGGTCGAGAGGAGAGGAGAGGACCACAGGGATGGAGGGATGATGGTCGAGAGGAGAGGAGAGGACCACAGGGATGGAGGGATGATGGTCGAGAGGAGAGGACCACAGGGATGGAGGGATGATGGTAGAGAGGAGAGGACCACAGGGATGGAGGGATGATGGTCGAGAGGAGAGGAGAGGACCACAGGGATGGAGGGATGATAGTAGAGAGGAGAGGACCACAGGGATGGAGGGATGATGGTAGAGAGGAGAGGACCACAGGGATGGAGGGATGATGGTAGAGAGGAGAGGACCACAGGGATGGAGGGATGATAGTAGAGAGGAGAGGACCACAGGGATGGAGGGATGATGGTAGAGACTCACTTCAATGAAAGCATATAGACACACACACACACACATGCATAAAAACAAACATACACACTATTCTGTACATACTTAAATCTGCAATATGTAAGTTTTTGGGTGATCCGACCCATTCACGTAGAAATGTAGTTATAGATAAGCCACTGTTTTATTTAAAAAGTCTAATAAGTGCTATATCTGTTCTATGAGGGCTTTTTCTATGCTTCAATACATTTAGTTTTTCGTCTTTTACTTTCAGTTTTCTACACCAACTTAAAAACAGCTGAAAAATATATATTTTGGATCATGGTGAATATATTTCACGGCGGTTTAAATGGCACAATGATTCTCAACACTACACTAGTTTTTTTGTCACATTGAAATTAGGCGAACTATTCTAATTTTAGCAACCAGGAAATGGAGGAGCAATTTCTGCATAGTTCACCTTTAAGTCAGCAACAAACAAACACCTGTGTTTTAGTATGTGGTAAAATGACAGCGTATTTTCTATTGGAAACATGTCTATGTCTTCTTAGCTGTGGTCTACCCTATGTCCCTGAAGACCGGCAGTGTTGAAATATATTCACAGCAGCAGGGAAAGTAGCAGTTGAGGAACTGTTGAGATTTAGTAAGGAAATTAGGAAATTTAGTCATGGACACCACTGCTGTACCCATTGTATCCAAGGTTATTGTAAACATCCACTTCAAGTTGTGTTGACACTCTGATCAAGGCATTCTGCTGAAAAACAAACGTGTTATTTTACCATGGTATATGTAAATGTAAATAATGGCTTTGTGTGTGTGTGTGTGTGTGTGTGTGTGTGTGTGTGTGTGTGTGTGTGTGTGTGTGTGTGTGTGTGTGTGTGTGTGTGTGTGTGTGTGTGTGTGTGTGTGTGTGTGTGTGTGTGTGTGTGTGTGTGTGTGGGTAGCCTCAGTAAATAAAAATTCAACTTTAAAACCCACCTGAGTGCACTGACCTTGGATTCTTCGAACTACAGCACTTCAGAGTCCTTGGTTAGACTTGAATGTTCCTGTTTTCTCCAGTCTGTGGTTCTCTGGCGAGCATTGTCGGAGGACACTGTTTTCTCAAGGATTTATTGAGTGCCTGTTAAAGGGTATTTTAGTGATTGAATTGTAAAGTCGCCAATGCTTCTTTGTGGATGTACCAAATGGCACCCTATTCCCTACGGGCACTACATAGGGAGTTATTCTGCCCTTTGGGATGCAGCAGATGTTCTCCAGAGTGGAGCGCGGGGTAAACAATAGACCACCAGGTAAACAATAGACCACCAGGTAAACAATAGACCACCAGGTAAACAATAGACCACCAGGTAAACAATAGACCACCAGGTAAACAATAGACCACAATTATTTTACCTTTATTTTACTAGGCAAGTCAGTTAAGAACAAATTCTCAGGGCAGAACGACAGATTTGTACCTTGTCAGCTCGGGGACGGTTACTAGTCCAACGCTCGAACCACTAGGCTACCCTGCCACCCCATGCCATTGATGACCAGGTAAACAATAGACCACATGTCATTGATGGACAGGTAATGAATGGGCCACATATCATTGATGACCAGGTAATCAATGAGCCAGATGTCATTGATGACCAGTTCAACAATAGACCACATGTCCTTGACGACCAGATAAATAATGGGCCACATGTCCTTGACGACCAGATAAACAGTGGTCCACATACCAAGGCAAACCTAAATAGTAGGGCACAACCCATTATCTCAGCAAAATGCTCTCATGGTCAACAGAGCTGATCATGGACTGTTAGAAATCTGAAAAACAGCAGCAATACACTATTGTATTTCCATTGTTCTGTAACTAATTACAGAATACAGTTCACTGATGCACTTCTTCTCAATAATTAGTAAAGCCTGAGTCACCTTAGAAGCAGAGGTATCAGGGGCACGTGCCCCCTCACATTTGTACCATTGAAATATATATATATACAGTACCAGTCAAAAGTTTGTACACAGCTACTGATTCAAGGGCTTTTCTTTAATTTTCCTATTTTCTAAATTGTAGAATAATAGTGAAGACATTGAACTATGAAATAACACATATGGAATCATGTAATAACCAAAAAAGTGTTAAACAAATCAAAATATATTTTATATTTCAGATTATTCAAAGTAGCCACCCGTTTTACTTCTCTCAACCAGCTTCATTTATTTAACCTATATAAATAGGCAAATCAGTTAAGAACAAATTCTTATTTACAATGACAGCCTACTTCATGAGGTAGTCACCTGGAATGCATTTCAATTAACATGTTTGCCTTCTTAATAAAAGTGAATTTGTTGCATTTCTTTCCTTCTTAATGTGTTTGAGCCAATCAGTTGTAACCTTGTTGTAAACAAAGTAGTGGTGGTAAACAGAAGATAGCCCTATGTGGTAAAAAACCAAGTCCATATTATGGCAAGAACAGATCAATTAAGCAAAGACAAATGACAGTCCATCATTACTTCAAGACATCAAGGTCAGTCAATCCGGAAAACTTCAAGAACTTTTAAAGTTTCTTCAAGTGAAGTCGCAAAAAACATCAAGCGCTATGATGAAACTAGCTCTCATGAGGACCGCAACAGGAAAGGAAGACCAGAGTTACCTCTGCTGTAGAGGATAAGTAAAGCCTGAGTCAATTTAGAAGCAGTGGTATCATGCCCATAACTTTCACTGCTATGTGGACGATACACAGCTGTACTTTTCGATGAAACATGGTGAAGCCCCAAAATTTTCCCTCCCTGGAAGCCTATGTTTCAGACAAGGAAGTGGATGGTAGGACATTTTTGGACAAAACAGAGATGCTAGTTCTAGGTCCCAAGAAACAAAGAGATCTTCTGTTGGATCTGACAATTCATCTTGATTGTTGTACAATTAAAACTGTGATGGACCTCGGCTTTACTCTGGACCCTGATCTCTCTTTTGACGAACATTTCAAGACTGTTTCTGGACAGCTTTTTTCCATCTACGTACCATTGTAAAAATCAGAAACTTTCTGTCCAAAAATTATGCCGAAAAATTCATCCATGCTTTTGTCACTTCTGGATTAGACTACTGCAATGCTTTACTTTCCGGCTGCCCGGATAAAGCACTAAATAAACTTCTGTTAGTGCTAAACACTGCTGCTATAATTTTGACCAGAACCCAACAATTTGATCATATTACTCCAGTGGTAGCTTCTCTACACTGGCTTCCTGTTAAGGCTAGGGCTGATTTCAAGGTTTGACTGCTAACCTACAAAGCTTTACATGGGCTTCACGTCGGCATTACATACCTACACGTACGCTAATGTCACAAGAGGCAGGCCTCCGTACTGTCCCTAGAATTTCTAAGCAAACAGCTGGAGACAGGGCTTTCTCCAATAGAGCTCAATTTTATGGAATGGTCTGCCTATCCATGTGAGAGACGCAAACTCAGTCTCGACCTTTAAGTCTTTGTTGAAGACTCATCTCTTCAGTAGGTCCTATTATTGAGTGTAGTCTGGCCCAGGGGTATAAAGGTGAATGGAAAGGCACTGGAGCGACGAACCGCCCTTGCTGTCTCTGCCTGGCCGGTTCCCCTCTCTCCACTGGGATTCTCCGCCTCTAACCCTATTACGGGGGCTGAGTCACTGGCTTACTGGTGCTCTTCCATGCTGTCCCTAAGAGGGGTGCATCACCTGAATGGGTTGAGTCACTGACGTGGTCTTCCTGTCCGGGTTGGCGACCCCTCGGGTTCGTGCTGTGGTGGAGATTTTTGTGGGCTATACTCGGCCTTGTCTCAGGATGGTAAGTTGGTGGTTGAAGATATCCCTCTAGTGGTGTGGGGGCTGTGCTTTGGCAAAGTGGGTGGGGTTATATCCTGCCTGGTTGGCCCTGTCCGGGGGTATCGTCGGACGTGGCCACAGTGTCTCCCGACCCCTCCTGTCTCAGCCACCAGTATTTATGCTGCAAAAGTATGTGTCGGGGGGCTAGGATCAGTCTGTTATATCTGGAGTATTTCTCCTATCTTATCCGGTGTCCTGTGTGAATTTAAGTATGCTCCCTCTAACTCTCTCTCTCTTTTCACTCTTCTCTCTGAGGACCTGAGCCCTAGGACCATGCCTCAGGACTATCTGGCCTGATGACTCCTTGCTGTTCCCAGCCCACCTGCTGTCCCCAGTCCATCCCAGTCCACCTGCTGTTGCTCCAGTTTCAACTGCTCTGCCTGCGGCTATGGAACCCTGACCTGCTCACTGGACGTGCTACTCTGTGCGACTCTGAATGATCGGCTATGAAATGCCAACTGACATTTACTCCTGAGGTGCTGTTGCACCCTGAACAACGACTGTGATTATTATTATTTGACCCTGCTGGTCATCTATGAATGTTTGAACATCTTGGCCATGTACTGTTATAATCTCCACCCGGCACAGCCAGAATTGGACTGGCCACCCAGAGTTTTTCCTAGCCACCGTGCTTCTACATCTGCATTGCTTGCTGTTTTAGGCTGGGTTTCTGTATAGCACTTTGTGACATTGGCTGATGTGAAAAGGGCTTTATAATTTGATTGATTGATTGATTGATTGATAAATTAATTAGAGTTACCAGCCTCAGAGACTGTAACCACATACATGCTTCACAGAGTTCAAGCAACAGACATATCTCAACATCAACTGTTCAGAGGAGACTGCGTGAATCAGGCCTTCATGGTCAAAATGCTGCAAAGAAACCACTACTAAAGGACACCAATAAGAAGAAGAGACTTGCTTGGGCCAAGAAACACGAGCAATGGACATTAGACTGGTGAAAATTTGTCCTTTGGTCTGATGAGTCAAAATTTTCAATTTTTGGTTCCAACCGCCGTGTCTTTGTAAGACGCAGAGTAGGTGAACGGATAATCTCTGCATGTGTGGTTCCCTCCGTGAAGCACGAAGGAGGTGTTTTGGTATGGGGGTGCTTTGCTGGTGACACTGTCAGTGATTTCTTTAGAAATCAAGGCACACTTAACCAGCATGGCTACCACAGCATTCTGCAGCGATACGCCATCCCATCTGGTTTGCGCTTAGTAGGATTTGTTTTTCAACAGGACAATGACCTAACACACCTCCAGGCTGACCAAGAATGAGAGTGATGGAGTGCTGCATCAGATGACCTGGCCTCCACAATCCCCCAACCTTAACCGAATTGAGATGATTTCGGATGAGTTGGACCGCAGGGTGAAGGAAAAGCAGCCAACAAGTGCTCAGCATATGTGGGAACTCCTTCAACAATGTTGGAAAAGCATTCCTGGTGAAGCTGGTTGAGAGGGTGGCTACTTTGAAGAATCTCAAATATAAAATGTATTTTTATTTGTTTAACACTTTTTTAGTTACTCCATGATTCCACGTGTTATTTCATAGCTATGAATTCGTTTTTTTTTTTTTTCGACACTGTAGAAAATAGTCAAAATAAAGAAAAAACTTTGAATGTGTAGGTGTGTCCAAATCTTTGACTGGTATGTATATATTTTTTCTGTAATATTACTAACCAACAAGCATTATTTTTATTTGGCTTTAGCTAGCCCAGATACACTGTAGGTTCCCAGTCTTCCATCCTCATAGCTAGCTCCCACATAGCCATTTTAGGCTACCAATCAAGTTAAAATAGACAGCTTGTCTAACTGTCTTAGCTGGCATGCCTGCTGGCAATGTTGGTAGACTTTAGAAAAGCAAGTAATAACTAAATGTTCTGAATAATAACCACATTCCTTTCTATCTTTTACCCAGATTTGAGCAGAGATGAAGAGAAGCGTCAAGTCACCTAAAGAGGTATGCTTTGATTTTACATAGAGTTATTCATAATGATTGCGTCCCTAGATTTAAAAAAACTGTTTCAGGGCTTTTTTTTGTGCTAAATTCTCCAATTGACGGAGCCCCTTCCAGACCCAGCCATCTGCCCCCTCAGATGTTTGGAGTGCATGACGCCCCTGCTTAGAAGCTTAGACATACAGATGTAGGATCTTAATTTGACCCAGTTTACTACAACAGGAAAATAATCCTGCAGCAATTTAAAATCTGAAAAATTATGGGAATTACAATGAGTATACATTTTTCTAGGGGTTGTGGACAACTATAGTCATGGCCAAAGGTTTTGAGAATGACACAAATAATAATTTTCGCAAAGTCTGCTGCCTCAGTTTGTATGATGGCAATTTGCATATACTCCAGAACGTCATGAAGAGTGATCAGAAGTTTTGTTTCATCAGACCAGAGGACATTTCTCCAAAATGTACGATCTTTGTCTCCATGTGCAGTTGCAAACCGTAGTCTGGCTTTTTTATGGCGGTTTTGGAGCAGTGGCTTCTTCCTTGCTGAGTGGCCTTTCAGGTTATGTCGATATAGGACTCATTTTACTGTGGATGTAGATACTTTCGTACCTGTTTCCTTCAGCATCTTCACAAGGTCATTTGCTGTTGTTCTGGGATTGATTTTCACTTTTCGCACCAAAGTACATTCATCTCTAGGAGACAGAACGTATCTCTTTCCTGAGCGGAATGACAGCTGCGTGGTCCCGAAAACTACTTCCGGTGCCGACAGAGATGGCAGCCTCGCTTCACGTTCTCAGGAAGCTATGCAGTATTTTGTTTTTTTATGGATTACTTCTTACATTGTTACCCCGGGAAATCTTACGTTTTATTACATACAGCCAGGAGGAATTATTGGATAAAACTTACCAACATTACGACCAGGAATGCGACTTTCCCGAAGTGGATCCTCTGTTTGGTTCACTTTTAAAGACCCTTGCTCCCTTCGGTCTCAACATAGACTTTGATCTGAAACGATTCTTGTGATTGTGACTTTGCCATTGTGATTGTTTGTAGGCTTATGTAGCCTAAATCGAATCTATGATCGTATGCTATGCATTTGTTTTTTGTGTGTTCTTTGTATGCCATTTTAATATTTCAGAATTAATCAATGATATTAGGCCACACTTGGCCATGATTACAGACACCTGTGTGTGTGTCCTTTGACACTATATAAACAAGTCACCCGTCAGTGTTTGTGATTATACCCTGATGAAGACAGCTTGCCTGTCGAAATGTTGGACATAAAATCTTTTTTGCATCTGAGCTCCTAGAGTGTGCGGCTCTTCTTTATTTTCAAGTTTTCCACTCCGCTAGCCAGCACCTCGCCTATATAGGTGTGCGTTTATTTTTCTTCTAGATGGTTCACCAACCAGGACAATAGACTGGATCCCAGCCGGCGACCCAAAACAACGGCGGAACAGGCTCCGTAGAGGCTCCGCACCAGGCTCAGCACCACTCCCTACATAAGGGACGCGGATGGCATTTGCCGTATGTTTGATGAGAAACTGCATATTGCAAATGTACGCTCCCTTACTAGACGTCCGAAATTGTTTCTAAAATAAGCCGACGCCGTCGGGCCGTGCCCTAGGGCCAAATCTTCCAGGAAGTCATCAAACAAACTTTCTCGGACTTTCGATGTCCGTTTAATAAAATAAATTCATTTTTTTCATTTTTCCGCCCTTCATGTTAATCCCACCAGATGGCGAATGCCTTCATATTGCAAATGTACAAAACATACACCTAATTGACCTGGCTTTTTTTCCTAAACCGAAAAGAGTTCAAGACTAAACTTGGTGGGCATGGGTTTGGCCATATGGGCAGTTGGCCCGAAACAGAATGGCGTCAGGGACTCACGGTTTTTGAGATAAGGCCCATTTTCTGGGATTAAAGGTGAAAAATGGAAATAGAGCACTAATTTGACAGCTTTACGTCAAAGTACATGAACCTACGGTGTAAGGAAAAAGAACCAGACATTTATCTCTTTTAATTTTCGATTAATTGTCAAATGTCCAATTCGTAATGTTGAGAAAAATATTTTTTCCCAAAAGTTATAGATCCAGATGCTGCTTGTTCAGACGGATCCGTTAAAGTGGGTTTCGGAGCTCTACGTGATTTCTGTGATTTTCTGTGATTTTCTGAAATCACACACATGCACAGTCAATGGGGAATGACACAGTGAGGGGCTTACAGACACACACTGCCTGCAATAGTTACTTTTGTTCGAACTATTAAAGAACCGTCAGACCTAGAGCTCTGAAACTTTAGAAACCCATTCTAGACCTTTAGTCGATCGTGCACGGTGAGCTACGGGGCTCTAGAAGGTTTTCAGGCCGAGAAACAGCCTCGTACATTTGCAATATTTTCAATTCATTTTTACATCACGAAAATGACAAAAGTTCTAAAAGTCCCAGAGTCACAAGGCTAGGTGCATTAGAACCGCCTCGGCCCATAGAGACGGACCCTAACGTTTCTGTCCGATAGCTCATTCAAGGACCCCGTAGCAACGCCCGGAAAACGTGGATTTTCAGCACCAATTAAGGTCGCTGCTCGGACTCCAAATGACCTATCGAGCCGAAACTTGAGATTCGGGTCGCCCAGATAGGCCGACACATAATGTCGAACTGGACCCGCAGCTAGAACGTAACTAGGTGTTTTACATTTTTACTATGATTTAAACAGAATTTTGAGCCTGCCCTGATATATGTGATTGTTGGCTTCTAAATGAGATGGGAAAAGTGGGTTTGGTGTCAGTTTTTATCAGTTTGGTGTCAGAATGATATCTAATTGATTGATTGACGCTGACTTGCTCGTTGACTTTTGTACATTTGCAATATGTTTGAATAGGGCTGAAACATCACCAAAATGACAGACTGAAATCAACACTAAAAAGGGCATCACCATAGTCTCTAGGCCGTGCCGAGTTCAACGAGACGCCCCACTTGACTGTAGCTCGCTCTGACCTCATAGACCGTGCAAAAAGTAGGCGCAAAATGAAGCCTGGCCCTAAATGTCAGCTGATTTTGGGTGACAGCGGCAGACCCGTTTGGGTTAGAAGCACAATTCAACTTCAGGAATGTTCCTAAGGTCCTCCCGATCTGAGCAAGCCTAACCGTGACTGTGTGGCATTAACCTTTAACAGTGAAAACAGGGTATTTACATCAAACCGTTTGCTATGAAATCTCTCCCCATAGGAATACATTGCCTGCTCCCCTAAATTCAACCTGGTGCCTATGTGGGTTATGAATGTCTTATGAACCTGTCTTCGATAGCAATCCATCAGACCACTATGAGGTCTACCTGTGTTGATTCTAAGCTTCCTGGAGCAACCGGAAGTGGTAAAAATCACCCAAAAGGTGTTTTGATATACCCAACCTGCAGTTTGTGAAAAACAGACAATTCAACCCTGTGTAAATCAGTCAGTTCTTAACCTAAAGACTTAAAACTCAGGATTCTGTTAAAGCATACCCCATTGAGGATATGTGTTCACTTACAGCTTCCTGTGCCAACCGGAAGTGCTTTAAAATGGGGTCATAGGGGCTGTTTCGAAGGGTTAAAAAGGTCACATCTTTACAAAACTTCATATGTGTGATTAGGCAACCCCAATGAACTGTAAATGAGTCATTTCTCCCATCAGATTGACAAGAAAACCCTCAAACACACACACAAACACAGATATGGGATGGAGTGACACAGTGTGGGGCTTAAAGACACACAGAGCCTGCAATGGCATCACCATAGTCTCTAGGCCTTCCTGAGTTCAACGAGATGCCCCGCTTGACCGTAGCTCACTCGGTCTGACCGCAGCAACCGTGCCAAAAAGTAGGCCGAAAATGAAGCCTGGCCCTAAATTTCAGCTGCTTTTGAGTGACAGCGGCAGAACGGTTTGGGTTAGAAGCACGATTCGACTTCTGGAACGTTCCTTAGGACCTCCCAATCTGTGCAAGCATAACCTTGACCCTGTGGCATTAACCCTTAACAGTGAAAACAGGGTATTTACATCAAACCGTTTGCTATGACATCTCTCCCCATAGGAATACATTGCCTGCTCCCCTAAATTCAACCTGGTGCCTATGTGGGTTATGAATGTCTTATGAACCTGTCTTCGATAGCAATCCATCAGACCACTATGAGGTCTACCTGTGTTGATTCTAAGCTTCCTGGAGCAACCGGAAGTGGTAAAAATCACCCAAAAGGTGTTTTGATAGACCCAACCTGCAGTTTGTGAAAAACAGACTTTCAACCCTGTGTAAATCAGTCAGTTCTTAACCTAAAGACTTAAAACTCAGGATTCTGTTAAAGCATACCCCAATGAGTATATGTGTGTACTCTACAGCTTCCTGTGACAACCGGAAGTGCTTTAAATAGGGGTCATAGGTGCTGTTTCGAAGGGTTAAAAAGGTCACATCTTTCCAAAACTTCATATGTGTGATTAGGCAACCCTCATGAACTGTAAATGAGTCTTTTCTCCCATCAGATTTACAAGACAACTCCCACACACACACACAAACACATAGCTGGGATGGAGTGACACAGTGTTGGTCTTAAAGACACAAAGGGCCTGCAATGGCATCACCATAGTCTCTAGGCCTTGCCGAGTTCAACGAGATGCCCCGCTTGACCGTAGCTCACTCGGTCTGACCGCAGCAACCGTGCCAAAAAGTAGGCCGAAAATGAAGCCTGGCCCTAAATTTCAGCTGCTTTTGGGTGACAGCGGCAGAACCGTTTGGGTTAGAAGCACGATTCGACTTCAGGAGCGTTCCTTAGGACCTCCCGATCTGTGCAAGCCTAACCGTGGCCCTGTGGCATTAACCCTTAACAGTGAAAACAGGGTATTTACATCAAACCGTTTGCTATGACATCTCTCCCCATAGGAATACATTGCCTGCTCGCCTAAATTCAACCTGGTGCCTATGTGGGTTATGAATGTCTTATGAACCTGTCTTTGATGGCAATCCATCAGGCCACTATGAGGTCTACCTGTGTTGATTCTAAGCTTCCTGGAGCAACCGGAAGTGGTTAAATTCACCCTAAAGGTGTTTTACAGTACCCAACCTGCTGTTGGTGAAAAACAGACTTTCAAACCTGTGTAAATCAGTCAGTTCTTAACTTACAGACTTAAAACTCAGGATTCATCAAAGCCTACCCCAATGAGTATATGTGTGTACCTACAGCTTCCTGTGACAACCGGAAGTGCTTTAAATAGGGGTCATAGGTGCTGTTTTGAAGGGTTAAAAAGGTCACATCTTTCCAAAACTTCACATGTGTGATTAGGCAACCCCAATGAACTGTAAATCAGTCATTTCTCCCATCAGAATCCCTTGAAAAACTCACACATGCACACAGTCCATGGGGAGTGACATAGTGTGGGGCTTACAGACACACACTGCCTGCAATAGTTACTTTCGTTCGAACTATTAAAGAACCGTCAGACCTAGAGCTCTGAAACTTTAGAACCCTTTTCTAGAGCTTATGTCGATAGTGCACGGTGAGTTATGGGGCTCTAGAAGGTTCACAGGCCGAGAAACAGCCTTGTACATTTGTAATATTTTCAATTCATTTTTACATCACGAAAATGACCAAATTTCTAAAAGTCCCAGAGACACAAGGCTAGGTGCATTAGAACCGCCTCGGCCCATAGAGACGGACCCTAACGTTTCTGTCCGATAGCTCATTCAAGGACCCCATAGCAACGCCCGGAAAACGTGGATTTTCAGCACCAATTAAGGTCGCTGCTCGGGCTCCGAATGACCTATCGAGCCGAAACTCGGGATTTGGGGTCGCCTCAGATAGGCCGACACATAACGTCGGAACTGGACCCGCAACTAGAACGTAACTAGGTGTTTTACGTTTTCATTATAGTGACTTTATGGCAGACCTTTGTCCATTTGCAATAAGTTAAAACCGTCAAGCCCGGCCATCCTGAGATCAACGGGCAGTCAATTGGGCTTTCCTGCAGTATTTTAGAGCTTGTCATATTCGTGATGTTAAAAGCCCATTGAAACATATTGCAAATGTACTGTACATTTGCAATATGTTTCACTGTACATTTGCAATATGTTTCAATGGGCTTTTTTGACATGTTGAAATCAACACCAACGAGCAATGGACAGGTAGCACTATCAATCCTGGCCATCCTGAGATCAACGGGCAGTCAATTGGGCATTCCTGAAGTATTTTAGAGCTTGTCATATTCGTGATGTTAACAGCCCATTGAAACATATTGCAAATGTACTGTACATTTGCAATATGTTTCACTGTACATTTGCAATATGTTTCAATGGGCTTTTTTTTGACATGTTGAAATCAACACCAACGAGCTATGGACAGGTAGCACTATCAATCCTGGCCATCCCGAGATCAACGGGCAGTGAATTGACCATTCCTGAAGTATTTTAGAGCTTGTCATATTCGTGATGTTAACAGCCCATTGAAACATATTGCAAATGTACTGTACATTTGCAATATGTTTCACTGTACATTTGCAATATGTTTCAATGGGCTTTTTTGACATGTTGAAATCAACACCAACGAGCTATGGACAGGTACCACTATCAATCCTGGCCATCCTGAGATCAACGGGCAGTCAATTGGCCATTCCTGAAGTATTTTAGAGCTTGTCATATTCGTGATGTTAACAGCCCATTGAAACATATTGAAAATGTACAGTGAAACATATTGCAAATGTACTGTACAAAGCAATGGAAGAGAGTGTGGACACTTTTTTTGAAAACCTCCATAAATGAGCAGGGGCTTCTCCCACTGACTTAGGGCCATAGTGGGATACTCCCATAAAGATCCTGGACCAGGAGCAGCCCCCTAAAGTCATTTAAAACCCTTTTGAAAATATGGACCTGGTAAATGTACTGTACATTTGCAATATGTTTCACTGTACATTTGCAATATGTTTCAATGGGCTTTTAACGTCATGAATTTGACATGTTGAAATCAACACCAACGAGCGATGGAGAGGAACCATGATCACTTCCCGGCCATCCCGAGTTCAATGGGCCTGTCAATTTGGCATTTCTGCAGTATTTCGGAGCCTGTCAAATTTGTGAGGGTAAATGCCCATTGTAAGACATTGCAAATTGACAACCGTGTACCTGGTAATTGAAACGGGTAACCATGAGCATATTTTAAATAGTAATGTCTTTAGGAGGGTGCAAGGTATCCCTGGCTGGTTAGGGAGCACCTCCACCTGTGGCCATCCTAATGTAGGCACCCCTGGTCATTTTGGACGTTTTTCAAAAAAATAGACCCTATAGGATGATTGAGGGCTTAACATAGTGATATATATCATTTTGTCAGTTTAAATGCCATTTGGACATTGCTCACTGACTTTTGGGTTCGGAAGCCGACTTCCTATGACGATATATGTAAATGGACATAACATCATGACTTTTGACTTCCTATGGTAACATATTGCAAATGGACAAAACATATTGCAAATGGACATTGACTTTTGACTTCCTATGGTAACATATTGCAAATGGACAAAACATAAGCCTTATGGACAATAAAAAAGTTAATAAAAATTAACTTTATTAAAATTAGACAAGGATATGTTTATACACATCTTCTATACGTGAGATTATAACAAAAAATCGTTAGAATCGCGAAAAAAGGCCCAGAAAGCACTTTTTTAAGGGGTGTAGGTATTTTGATATTTTTTTTTGAAATGTCAAAATTTGACCCTTGGGTCTTGTCTTCATGTACATTTGCAATATGTTTTGCCCCGTTGGAACGCTCGCCACCTATAGTAATTTTGAGTTATTACACTTGGCATTTGCCGTATGCCGTTTGCCATAAGAAATGATTGAAATGGCGTACATTTGGGCACTCTTTTCCATCGTGTGTATGTTTGTTCCAATGGCAATATGTTGCCATTCATTTTTGTCCATTTCATGGGGGTATTCCCTTCCCGAGTATACTACTTGCCAATGTCCAGTCTCTGGACAACAAGGTAGACTAAATCCGAGCAAGGATTACCTTCCAGAGAGACATCAGCAACTGCAACGTTCTTTGCTTCATGGAAACATGTCTCACTCAGTACATGTTATCAGAGTCGGTACAGCGTGGTTTCTCCACGCATTGTGCCGACAGAAGCAAACATCTATCTGGTAAGAAGAAGGGTGGGGGTGTGTGCCTTATGATTAAAACCTCTTAGGGATCATTGGGGCGTGATGTAAGGCGCCAAATTCAAAATCCAAAAGTTGAATTATTAAACATTCATCAATATACAAGTGTTGCATAGTCATCAAAAGCTCTGCTCCTTGGCAATATCACAGCGTTGTCAGATTTCAAAAAGGCTTTACGGCGAAAGCACAACATTTGATTGTTTGAGGATAGCACCTCTAATATTTATGCATTAGCATAAATTCATAAACCAGCACGGGTCACACAAAACACATATCACAGCTAAAACAAATCCCTTACCTACAGAAGAACTTCTGCTGAGGGCTTCCCAAGTGTCCAACGAAGACATCCAATGGTTCTTTTGTTAGAAAAAGTCATTTATTATATCCATAAATCTCTGTTTGGTTGGCGCGTGTTATGATCATAAAATCCACTGTTGAGTCGCCCATTGAAACGTGAAGAGAACATGTTCAAATTATACCTATACATTTTCTACAAACAAATCAAACATCATTTTTTATGTATCCTATAAACTGGGGCGCGCTCACAATCTCGCGCGCGTCAAACCTTGTTTACAAAGTGGTCCCCTGACTATTTCCTCTTCCTATCTGTTCTGCTTACTCCTAGAACTCCCAGTCTTTGTATAAAGACTGTTGACATCTAGTGGAAGCCATAGGCACTGCAGTCTCAGTCCTACATAACGTTGTATGCAATAGGCAACTTGGAGAAGAAGGTCATCTACAAAAAAAACTGCAAATCCGGATGGATTTTCCTCGGGTGTTTGCCTGCTATATCAGTTCTGTTATACTCACATACATTATTTCAACACTCTTAGAAACTTCAGAGTGTTTCCTATCCAATTGTACTAATTATGTGCATATCCTATTTTCTGGGCCTGAGTGGCAGGCATTTTACTTTGGGCACGCCAGACTCTCCAAAACCATAACCTATGCAACCGCTCCCTAAGAAGTTAAACAATTTTGTATATAATGTTTACATAGCCGACATTACTCATATCAAATATATACACTGTACTCTATTCCATCTACTGAATCTTGCCTATGCCGTTCGGCCATCGACTCAAATCTCTAGCCACTTTAATAATTAAAAAGTGGATGTAATAAATGTATCACTAGCCACTTTAAACGATGCCATTTATATAATGTTTATATATCCTACATTACTCATCTCACATGTATATACTGTACTCTATACCATCTACTGAATCTTGCCTATGCCGTTCGGCCATCGACCCAAATCTCTAGCCACTTTAATAATTATAATAGGATGAAATAATGTATCACTAGCCACTTGAAACAATTCCATTTATATAATGTTTACATATCCTACATTACTCATCTCATATATATATATGTGTATATACTGTACTCCATACCATCTACTGCATCTTGCCTGTGCCGGTCAGCCATCGCTCATCCATATATTTATATGTACATACTCGTATTCATTCCTTTACACTTGCGTGTATAAGGTAGTTGTTGTGAATTTGTTAGATTACTTGTTAGATACTACTGCATGGTCGGAACTAGAAGCACAAGCATTTCGCTACACTCGCATTAACATCTGCTAACCATGTGTATATGACAAATATAATTCGATTTGATTTGGTGTTTATACTTGCATACTATTGTTTGTACAGATGAACGTGGTACCTTCAGGCGTTTGGAAATTGCTCCCAATGTCAGGGTGTGCCATACTGGGGTTAAATCAGGTGCAGGAGAGCGGAACGTGTCGTGAAGGCACACACTTTAATGGCACAAACAACAACGCGTCAATATATTCTAGGCCACTAAATAAAGTGTCAAAAATACAAATACGGGTTAACAACCGTTACCCGGAGAAAAAGAGCCTGTGCTACACACACAATCAACAATGATAATTCCACACAATGCCATGACATATTCACCGGAAATAAATACATGGCTCAATCACTGGAATACAAACCAGGTGCGAGGTGAACAAGACAAAAGCAAAGGAAACAAAATAACAGCTGAGCGGCGATGGCTAGAAAGCCGGTGACGTCGACCGCCAAACGCCGCCCGAACAAGGAGAGGAGGCGACTTCGATGGAAGTCGTGACAGAACCCCCCCCCCTGACGCGCGGCTCCAGCGGTGCGCTGACACCGGCCTCGGGGCCGACCCGGAGGGCGAGGAGCAGGGCGATCCGGTCGGTGACGGTGGAAATCCCGCAGCAGTTCAGGGTCTAACACATCAGCTACCAGGACCCAGCACCTCTCCTCCGGACCGTACCCCTCCCACTCCACGAGGTACTGAAGGCCCCTCGTCCGACGCCTCGAATCCAGGATGGAACGAACGGAGTACGCCGGGGCCCCCTTGATGTCCAGAGGGGGTGGAGGAACCTCCCGCACCTCAGATCCCTGGAGCGGACCAACCACCACCGGCCTGAGGAGAGACACATGGAATGAGGGGTTAATATGGTAATCGGGAGGAAGCTGTAACCTGTAACACACCTCATTCACTCTCCACAGGACTTTAAATGGCCCAACAAACCGCGGACCCAGCTTCCGGCAGGGCAGGCGGAGGGGCAGGCGGAGGGGCAGGCGGAGAGGCAGCCAGACCCGGTCCCCTGGTGCGAACACCGGTGTCTCACTGCGGTGACGGTCCGCGCTGGTCTTTTGGCGCAGCGCGGCCTGCTGGAGGTGATCATGGGCAGCTTTCCATGTCTCCTCAGCGCGCTTGAACCAATTGTCCACTGCAGGAGCCTCAGTCTGACTCTGATGCCATGGTGCCAGAACCGGCTGATACCCCAATACACACTGGAAAGGGGAGAGGTTAGTGGATGAGTGTTGGAGTGAGTTCTGTGCCATCTCTGCCCAAGGCACGAACGCTGCCCACTCTCCCGGCTGGTCCTGGCAGTAGGACCGCAGAAACCTGCCCACTTCTTGGTTAACTTTCTCCACCTGCCCGTTACTCTCGGGGTGAAAACCCGAGGTAAGGCTGATCGAGACCCCCAGACGCTCCATAAGTGCCCTCCAGACTCTCGAAGTGAACTGGGGACCCCGATCAGACACTATATCCTCTGGTACCCCGTAGTGACGGAAGACATGTGTAAATAAGGCCTCCGCAGTTTGTAGGGCCGTAGGGAGACCGGGCAGAGGGATGAGACGGACACTGGAGGGGGGCGGGCTCAGTGCGCAATGCCTGCTCAATGTCCGCGTCCAGCTCCCACACAACCGGTGCTACCAGACAGGAGGCTGGGATAATGGGAGTCGGATCATTGGGCCGCTCCTCGGTGTCGTACAGTTGGGACAGTGCGTCTGCCTTCCTATTTTGGGACCCTGGCCTGTAAGACAGGGTAAACACAAAACGAGAAAAGAACATGGCCCACCTTGCCTGACGAGGATTCAGTCTCCTCGCTGCCTGGATGTACTCCAGGTTGCGGTGGTCAGTCCAGATGAGAAATGGGTGTTTAGCCCCCTCAAGCCAATGTCTCCACGCCTTCAGAGCTTTAACCACAGCCAACAACTCCAGGTCCCCCACATCATAGTTCCTCTCCGCTGGGCTGAGCTTCTTAGAGAAGAACGCACAGGGGCGAAGCTTTGGTGGCGTGCCCGAGCGCTGAGAGAGCACGGCTCCTATCCTAGCCTCGGACGCGTCTACCTCTACTATGAACGCCAAGGAGGGATCCGGATGGGCCAGCACGGGAGCCGAAGTAAACAGAGCCCTTAGTTGATCAAAGGTCCTGCCCGCCTCAGCTGACCACTGCAGACGCACCGGACCCCCTTTCAACAGTGAGGGAATGGGAGCAGCCACCTGGCCAAAACCCCGGACAAATCTCCGGTAGTAATTGGCAAACCCTAAAAAACGCTGCACCTCTTTTACCGTGGTAGGAGTCGGCCAATTTAGCACGGCTGATTTGTGGTCATTCTCCATCTCCACCCCTGATGTGGAAATGCGATACCCTAGGAAGGAGACGGACTGCTGAAAGAACAGGCATTTCTCAGCCTTCACGTACAGGTCATGCTCCAACAGTCTGCCCAGCACCTTGCGCACCAAAGACACATGCTCGAAGCGTGTAGCAGAGTATATCAAAATGTCATCAATATACACCACTACACCCTGCCTGTGCAGGTCCCTGAAAATTTAGTCTATGAAGGATTGGAAGACTGATGGAGCATTCATTAACCCGTACGGCATAACAAGGTACTCATAGTGGCCTGAGGTAGTACTAAACGCCGTCTTCCACTCGTCTCCCTCATAGATACGCACCAGATTGTACGCGCTCCTGAGATCCAGTTTCGAGAAAAAGCGCGCCCCGTGCATGGACTCTGTCGCGGTAGAAATAAGAGGCAGCGGGGTAACTGTACCTCACCATGATTTTATTAACTTCTCAAGGATCACTGGGGCGCTAGCGGGCTCCTCCCGACACTATCAGGTAAAATGTAAAGCACCAAATTCAAAATCCAAAAGTTTAATTATTAAACATCCACCAATATACAAGTGTTCCATACTCATCAAAAGCTCTGTTTCTTGGCAATATCACAGCATTGTCAGATTTCAGAAAGGCTTTACAGCGAAAGCAGCACATTTTATTGTTTGAGAGTAGCACCTCACATATTTTCCAATAGCCATGAATCGATTAGCCATCATGGCACACACATAACACATTTCACAGCGAAAACAAATCAATTACCTGTTGAAGATCTTCTGCTGAGGTCATCCTAAGTGTCCAACGAAGACAATCCATGGTTCTTTTGTTAGAAAAAGTAACGTATTTTATCCATAAATCCTCCATTTGGTTTGCGCGTTATAATCAGAAACGACAGCCTCCACTACTCCATTAAAACGTGACGCGAACTCGTTCATCTTATACCTATAAACTTGTCCATGAACAATCAAACATAGTTTTAAATGTATCCTTAGGAACACTTTTACGTGGGAGCGCGCCCAGCCTACTGTTGTCATCAAATAGTGACTTCCTTGTTTGGTCTCCTTCTCTGGTCTTATTCATTCAAAATGAAAAAAATACACTGTCTCGAGACTGTTGACATCTAAAGGAAGCGATGGGTACTGCATTCATATGCCCTTATATGGTCATTTTCATGAGGGAGGGGTTCCCAAATGAGCAATGTGTCAAAATCCCTTTTTCCAGGACAGATATTCCTCGGGGTTTCGCCTGCTATATGCGTTCTGTTTTACTCACAGACAAATGGTTAACAGTTTCGGAAAATTCAGAGTGTTTCCTATCCAATGGTACCAAATATATGCATATCCTATTTTCTGGGCCTGAATGGGAGGCATTTTACTTTGGGCACGCCAGGCTCTCCAAAACGGTCACCTCATGCGCCCATCCCCAAGAAGTTTTAAGACCTCGATAGTCAATGCACGGGCGCAAACCCCCATCCCTCTTGTTCACAAAAAAGAAACTCGAGGAGACAGGTGAAATGGAGGACCGAATGTACCCCTGGCGCAGGGATTCAGAGACATATGTCTCCATAGCCGCTGTCTCTGCTTGCGACAGGGGATACACGTGACTCCTAGGAAGTGCAGCGTCTACCTGGAGATTTATCGCACAATCCCCCCGTCGATGAGGTGGTAATTGAGTCGCCTTCTTCTTACAGAAGGCGAGAGCCAAATCGGCATATTCTGGAGGGATGTGCACGTTGGAGACCTGGTCTGGACTTTCCACCATGGTAGCACCAACGTAAACTCCTAAACACCTCCCCGAGCACCCTTGCGACCACTCCTTAAGAGCCTTCTGTTGCCATGAAAGACCTAGTACCATGGGAAACCAGGGAAGACCTAGTACCACGGGAAACGCAGGAGAGTCAATAAGAAAGAGACTGATTTTCTCCTGGTGACCTCCCTGCGTCACCATAGCCAAGGAGATGGTGACCTCCCTGATTAGCCCGGACCCTAATGGTCGACTATCAAGAGCGAGTACCGGGAAAGGTCTAACCACAGGAATAATGGGGATTCCCAAACTAACGGCGAATGCTCTGTCGATAAAGTTCCCAGCCGCACCTGAATCGACGAGCTCCTTATGCTGGGAAAGCGGGGAGAACTCAGGAAAACAAACAGGTAAAAACAGGTGAACAACAGAAGACTCTGGATGAGTGTGGTGCCGACTCACCTGGGGTGACGCCAGAGTGCCCTGCCTGTTGTCTCGACTCCAAGAGGAACCAACCCGACCGGCATGTGACCTCTGCGGCCACAGATAGTGCACGTGTTAGTCCCTCCTCCAGCCTCCCTAAGGGCAGCCCCTCCCAGCTCCATGGGCACCGGAGCGGGGGAGCTGGAAGAGGGAACGGACAGAGCCCTCTCTGGACGTCCGCGGGTGACCAGCAGGTTATCCAACCGGATGGACAAATCCACCAGTTGGTCAAACGAGATGGTGGCATCCCTGCAGGCTAACTCCCGTCGGACGTCCTCACGCAGGCTGCATCGATAGTGGTCGATGAGAGCTCTGTCGTTCCATCCCGCTCCGGCGGCCAGGGTCCGGAATTCCAGGGCGAACTCCTGGGCGCTCCTCGTCCCCTGCCTCAGATGGAAGAGTCATTCTCTGAACTCATCGAAGTGGTCCAACGCCGCGTCTCCCTCGCTCCACACAGCATTGGCCCACTCCAGAGCTCTCCCCGAGAGGCATGAGACGAGGGCGGACACCCTCTCCCTTCCCGAGGGAGCTGGGTGGACGGTGGCCAGTTACAGGTCCAGTTGGAGGAGAAACCCCTGGCACCGTGCTGCTGACCCATCATACTCCCTGGGAAGGGAGAGACGCATCCCACTGGGACTGGCTCCAGGAGGGACAGGTAGATGGAGATCTGGTCGTGCCTGTCGAGGCGCTGGAGAGACCTCCTGTCTCTCCAAGCGGTCCAAAGTCTGGACAACTTGATCCATCATTGATCCGAGTTGTTGGAGCATGATAGAGTGTTCTTGGACACGATCCTCAACTCCAAGGGCTGGAGTGCCAGCTCCTGCTGATTCCATAGTGTGGTGTGGAATTCTCTCAGGGTGTGCGCTACTGGGGTGAAATCAGGTGCAGGAGAGCGGAGCGTGTCGTGAAGGCGCACACTTTAATGGCACAAACAACAAAAGAAAGAACGCAAACAAAGCGTCAATATATTCTAGGCCACTAAATAAAGTGTCTAGCGCTACGACAATAAACGCAGTCCAAGTTACGCACAAAAATACAAATACGGGTTAACAACCGTTACCCGGAGAAAAAGAGCCTGTGCTACACACACAATCAACAATGATAATTCCACACAATGACATGACATATTCACCGGAAATAAATACATGCCTCAATCACTGGAATACAAACCAGGTGCGAGGTGAACAAGACAAAAGCAAAGGAAACAAAATAACAGCTGAGCGGCGATGGCTAGAAAGCCGGTGACGTCGACCGCCGAACGCCGCCCGAACAAGGAGAGGAGGCGACTTCGGTGGAAGTCGTGACACCCAAGGAGGAACCAGACTTGTGGAGGTCTACCATTTTTTCTGAGGTCTTGGCTGATTTCTTTTGATTTTGCTATGAAGTCAAGCAAAGAGGCACTGAGTTTGAAGGTAGGCCTTGAAATAGATCCACAGGTACACCTCCAATTGGCTCAAATTATGTCAATTAGCCTATCAGAAGCTTCTAAAGCCATGACATAATTTTCTGAAATTTTCCAAGCTGTTTAAAGGCACAGTCAACTTAGTATATTTAAACTTCTGACCCATTGGAATTGTGATAACTGAAATAATCTGTTTGTAAACATTTGTTGGAAAAATTACTGGTGTCATTCACAAAGCAGATGTCCTAACTGACTTGCCAAAACTATAGTTTGTTAACAAAAATGTGTGGAGTGGTTGAAAAACATGTTTTAATGACTCCAACCTAAGTGAATGTAAACTTCCGACTTCAACTGTAAGTTGTTCATTATATACAGTAGGGAACAGGGTGCCATTTTTGGAAGGTGACATGGTTGTCTGTTGTGTTTTGAGAGGGGGCGGGGGGTGCAGAGAGAGATGGAAAGAGCTTCACCACATACGGCGTTGGATCAAGGGTGACCTCGTTGAAGAGGAGATTCAGGAGCCTGTTTAGGTACTGTAGCCTGTAATGTTTCTGAAAAGGGAAATGTTTGTTAAATGGGAAGTGAATTAAATTTCCTTTTTTTTCCTGTTCTGAGTTATGATTCTATCAATTCCTTGGTGTAGTGATCTACTCATTCTACAATGTTTTTTCTGGTGTTTTTGAAGTACTCAATTTGAAATATGAAATATTTTGCAGTGCACTATTTTTTATACTCTTCAATGTTTGTATTTGGAATGTTATTTTTGTGTGCCTGAAATGCTCAATTGATGCAAATTTGAAATGAATATGAGTTCTGTCTGTCTTCATAGGCTTCACAGCATATCCCCTCCTTCATTGGTCTGTCTTCACAGCATATCCCCTCCTTCTTTGGTTTGTCTTCACAGGCTTCACAGCATATCCCCTCCTTCATTGGTCTGTCTTCACAGCATATCCCCTCCTTCTTTGGTTTGTCTTCACAGGCTTCACAGCATATCCCCTCCTTCATTGGTCTGTCTTCACAGGCTTCACAGTATATCCTCCCTTCTTTGGTCTGTCTTCACAGGCTTCACAGCATATCCCTCCTTCTTTGGTATTTCACAGGCTTCACAGCATATCCCCTCCTTCTTTGGTCTGTCTTCACAGGCTTCACAGCATATCACCCCATCTTTGGTCTTTCACAGGCTTCACATCATATCCCCTCCTTCTTTGCCTTTGGGAAAGCTGATTTTGTATCCCAGAAGGCTGTTGCGGTGGTTACCTGGAAAGCTGATTTTATATCCCAGAAGTCTGTTGGGTTGGTTACCTGGAAAGCTGAATTTGTATCCCAGAAGGCTGTTGTGGTGGTTACCTGGAAAGCTGTGCAGACAGAGTAGATGTTGATTGTTCTAAAAGGTCTATCGATACAGCTTGATGATAGTGGAAGCACCAGGAGATGGGAGTTAATAGTAGTAATTGACAGGGGGGGAAGGGACCAGTGACTTTATGGTCAATGTACCACCTACAGTCATTGTTCATACTTGTTTCACCCAAGTTTGAGTCGGTTTCATCCAAATTTCATCCAATTTGATGAAACATGTGATGATTATTTTCACTGTTCGGGGCCTTTAAAATTGTTTCCATCTAATAATTTGGATTAATTATTCTGATTGAGGTCAGATGGATGAGTTGAGAGAGAGGGAGGGAGAGTCTCTGTTCATCTACCTGAACAGTACACAGAGCTGCTGTAGACCATGCAAAGCCAGAAGTCAATGTGATTAAAGCGACAACTACATTAAAACAATGAGTTATTCTCTAAAAGCTCCCATCCCTTCATTTAAAAAGCCTGTCCAACATTATATCATTCTCCACTGCACATCTCTCTCTCGCTCTCTCTCTCAATTTCTCTCTCTCTCCCTCGCTCCATCTCTCTCTCTCTCTGCCCCCCCACTCTCAGCCCCCTCTCTCTCCATCTCTCTCAATCTCTCTTGCCATCTCTCTTGATCTCTCTCTCAATCTCTCTCTTTCTCCATTACCACACCAAAGTATCAAAGGGCAAACAATATCTCTCTCTTTCTATCCCTCTCTGCATTACCACATCACAGTATCAGAGGGTCAACAATCTATCACATTAAACATTACACATGTTTAAGTGGAATAACTTGTGGATTTCCACCCCCTCCAAAATCCCAAATGGCCCCCTATTCCCTATATAGTGAACTGCTTTACATGGGCTCTTGCACTATTTAGGGAGAAGTGTGCCATTTTGGAGGCATCCCATGACAGATTTAAAATAAAATACACCAAATGCATTAGTTTCTGAACACGTGGTATTTAAAAGGACAAATGTAAATCGAATGGATTTTTATTTTGAACCCGCTTTATTTCCCTAAATGTAATTTTTTTAGTTAAAGTGATATTAGAGTCTCTGCATGGTGTTTGTTAGTTAATCTGCTTAATGTAGAGCGTTAAAGAAGGGGCTGCTGGGACCGAGGCCAAATCACCCCCACACACACACACACCCTCTCGGGGCTAAGTCCCTTGGCTATTAAAACTACTGCTCTGTCCCCCCACTGACCTCATCCTAGCAGCTTTAATTATAAAGAGGAGTATAGCATCCATCTCAACAGGCTCTCACAGTCTCACTTCAGAATATGACTATTGTCCAAACTGTCACATTTTGAAGGTTGAGTTTAGGCTTTAATTCTGAATGGTTAAGGTAAGGGTTAAGGTTTGGGATAAGGTAAAAAAAAAAAAGAAAAAGAGTGCCTAGAATAGTATTGAACACAAATCATAGGCACAAGCATGTTTCAGAGAGTCTTAACTTTCCCGAAATGGGGTCATAATAGCTTATAGCTCAAATGGTTCACAGGCCAGAGGCAAATTCATTGGAAGAAAATGCATTCAGAAACTGCTGGAAACCTGTTTAACACAGAGAGCGTTAGATTATATCTGTTCTGTGCCTTTCCTGGTTGGCGAAGTACCAGGATGTTGTCTGAATCTGAATTTAGAGAACTGCATTCGAAATCTGAATGTGAATGCATCTGAGAAGTTGAATGTATGAAACATTAGTTTGTAAACTTGATACACACAATGAACGCAGTATTTACCATATTGAAACTGGATACATAAAATATACAATTTGAATATTCAATTAAATTGACACGTTTTTGAAAGTGAATGCAATATTCATTCAGTTCAGTTTCAAGTAATGAAATACAAGTTCAAAAACATTGAATTCAAATAATGTTTCTGTTGGCACTAAAGTCGCTCCATACGAGATTTGGGGAGAGGTTGTTGGGGGGAGAGAGGGAGATTTGGGGAGAGGTAGAAAGGTGAGAGAGGTAGATTTAGGGAGAAGTAGAGGAGGGAGAGAGGTAGATTTGGGGAGAGGTAGATGGGGAGAGGTAGATTTGGGGAGAGGTAGATGGGGAGAGAGGGAGATTTGGGGAGAGGTAGATGGGGGGGAGAGGGAGATTTGGGGAGAGGTAGATGGGGAGAGGGAGATTTGGGGAGAGGTAGAGGGGGGACAGAGGGAGATCTGGGGAGAGGTAGATGGGGAGAGAGGGAGATTTGGGGAGAGGTAGAGGGGGAGAGAGGAGATTTGGGGAGAGGTAGAGGGGTGAGAGGGGTAGATTTGGGGAGAGGGAGAGAGATAGAGCAATGATATTAAACAAACCATCAATCTTTCACATAAAACGTATTTATATGTTGTTGTTTTTATAAGCAGAACAGACGTAACTAAATGTTTAGGATCAGGGATTATCTGGGATCAGGCCTGCCATGTTATCCTGAATTAAAGTGAATAAAACATTTATTAATTAATATGTTAAATATTTAACGTTTAGCTTGTCCCACGTGCTACATCTTTAGTTGGGGTTGTCAGCCACGCACACAGACACACACACACACACACACAGACACACACAAACACTCACACACACAAACACACACACACACACACCGTCAGACCATCTTAATAATGGTCTGACGGTCAGAGAGCTTTCTGTTTCCACAGTGACCAATACTTGATTGCTGGCCTTGTCCTAATCTTCTTTAATGTGGCCTAATGCTCTTTATATCCCCAACGCTTTGCTCCCTCTCTCTCTGTCTCTTAAACTCTCTTCCTTTCCTTCTCTCCACCTCTTCTATGGGTACACAGCATTTTAAACACACACACACACACACACACACACACACACACACACACATTATCCATTAACAGTGTTGACTCTGATCAATGAAGTAGTTCCGGCTCCTCAAATTGAATTGGGAGCGTTGATATGGCACTGGGGGCCTGTGTGCTGTGTTTTGGCCCTACCTGAGCGGAAGGAAGGAGACATGTAATGTCCTCTCAGCATATGTGACTGGGATCTGACCATCTGGTCTGTGATGATCCCTGGAACACCTCATAACACACCACCCTGGAAAGTGAGAGAGAGAGAGAGAGAGAGAGAGAGAGAGAGAGAGAGAGAGAGAGAGAGAGAGAGAGAGAGAGAGAGAGAGAGAGATTGGTGAGTGACAGGAGATGGCGAGAGATAGCGAAATGAGAAATTTCCTGCAGTCAGATTACCTAGGGTGGAATGTCATTCATATTTTTCTTAATTTCAATTTTTTTCAAAATTAATAAACCTTATTTAAAATGAAAACACCAAAAATACGGTGTTTCTACGTCAAACAGTTTTGTCATATTTCAGTCTTCTGTGATTTATATAAATTGTAGTATTACGATACAAACTCATAATCAAATACATTTCAAATATGTATCTGACATGGTACGGGCGTCTTCTTTTGTTAAGCTCATAACCATGTGTGTGGTGTGTAGACTTTTCTTTCAAAGTAGATTTGTTTAAGACTACCGAGAAATGCTCTGTGTGACTCTGACCTCATCCTGTCACCTCCATTACCCTGTTAGTAACTCCCCTGACCTCATCCTGTCTCCTCTCCATTACCCTGTTAGTAACTCCCCTGACCTCATCCTGTCTCCTCTCCATTACCCTGTTAGTAACTCCCCTGACCTCATCCTGTCTCATCCTCTCCATTACCCTGTTAGTAACTCCCCTGACCTCATCCTGTCTCCTCCACTACCCTGTTAGTAACTCCCCTGACCTCATCCTGTCTCCTCCTCTGCATTACCCTGTTAGAAACTCCCCTGACCTCATCCTGTCTCTTTCGCTCCATTACCCTGTTAGTAGCTCCCCTGACCTCATCCTGTCTCCTTCTCTCCATTACCCTGTTAGTAACTCCCCTGACCTCATCCTGTCTCCTCTCCACTACCCTGTTAGTAACTCCCCTGACCTCATCCTGTCTCCTGCTCTCCATTACCCTGTTAGTAACTCCCCTGACCTCATCCTGTCTCTTTCGCTCCATTACCCTGTTAGTAACTCCCCTGAACTCATCCTGTCTTCTCTCCATTACCCATTTAGTAACTCCCCTGACCTCATCATGTCTCCTCTCCATTACCCATTTAGTAACTCCCCTGACCTCATCCTGTCTACTTCTCTCCATTACCCTGTTAGTAACTCCCCTGACCTCATCCTGTCTCCTTCTCCCCGTTACCCTGTTAGTAACTCCTCTGACCTCATCCTGTCTCCTCCATTACCCTGTTAGTAACTTCACTGACCTCATCCTGTCTCCTTCGCTCCATTACCCTGTTAGTAACTCCCTTGAACTCATCCTGTCTCCTCTCCATTACCCATTTAGTAACTCCCCTGACCTCATCCTGTCTCCTCTCCATTACCCATTTAGTAACTCCCCTGACCTCATCCTGTCTCCTCTACATTACCCTGTTAGAAACTCCCCTGACCTCATCCTGTCTCTTTCGCTCCATTACCCTGTTAGTTACTCCCCTGACCTCATCCTGTCTCTTTCGCTCCATTACCCTGTTAGTAACTCCCCTGAACTCATCCTGTCTCCTCTCCATTACCCATTTAGTAACTCTCATCCTGTCTACTTCTCTCCATTACCCTGTTTGTAACTCCCCTGACCTCATCTGGTCTCCTTCTCTCCATTACCCTGTTAGTAACTCCTCTGACCTCATCCTGTCTTCTCCATTACCATGTTAGTAACTCCACTGACCTCATCCTGTCTCATTCTCTCCATTACCCTGTTAGAAACTCCCCTGACCTCATCCTGTCTCCTCCATTACCCTGTTAGTAACTCCACTGACCTCATCCTGTCTCATTCTATGCATTACCCTGTTAGTAACTCCTCTAACCTCATCCTGTCTCCTTATCTCCATTACCCTGTTAGTAACTCCTCTGACCTCATCCTGTCTCCTTCTTTCCGTTACCCTGTTAGTAACTCCCCTGACCTCATCCTGTCTCCTTCTATGCATTACCCTGTTTGTAACTAATCTGACCTCATCCTGTCTCCTTCTCTCAACTACCCTGTTAGTAACTCCTCTGACCTTATCCTGTCTCCTTCTCTCCATGACCCTGTTAGTAACTCTCCTGACCTCATCCTGTCTCCTCCATTACCATAGTAGTAACTCATCTGACCTCATCCTGTCTTCTTCTCTCCATTACCCTGTTAGTAACTCCCCTGACCTCATCCTGTCTCCTCCATTACCCTGTTAGTAACTCCTCTGACCTCATCTCGTCTCCTTCTCTCCATTATCCTGTTAGTAACTCCTCTGACCTCATCCTGTCTCCTTCTCTCAATTACCCTGTTAGTAACTCCTCTGACCTCATCCTGTCTCCTTCTATGCATTACCCTGTTAGTAACTCCCCTGGGGCGCCTTACCCTTTCTATCACCATCTGCTGGTCTGGCATTCATGGGCTACACATTAATTACAAAAATACAATACTACAACCAATGATGTATATAACCCTGGATTGCAGATGCTATGTACTGGGCATTGAGAGGCTTTGAAGCCACCGGTATTAAAAAATGACTTTTATTTCAATATTTTTGTGGGAGTGGTGACAGTAACATTAGAACTTTAATAAAATGATATGTATTTGTAAAATGTTTAAATGTTTAGCTCACATTATGTAATTTAAAGTATAAATTAAGGTGCATGTAATAGAATAATCCTGACAAAAAACAAATATAATTAATTATTACGTCTATTTCTGTAGCTTCCCAAAATATTTTATTACACAAAAGGTGGGGAGTGCCAAGATGGAGTCACGGTGGCTTCAGCACAGTGCCCCTTTTGAGTCATCTAGTTGATATATAAATCATTAACTACAACAGACAACTATAGAACAAAAGGAGACTCATGCCATTCAAAACCTGCAATATATCAACTTGTCCAGTAAGATCAGGGTTGTCCTGTTGCGGTGCTGGACCCAATGGTACATTGTTGAATGGCATCGGTATAGAGATTGACATTCTCTTCAGAATATAAATGGACGATAAATGAAGTGACTTTCCCGAAGAAGAAAAGTGCGTATGTATTACGTGTGGATCAACCAGAGGGAAGGAACAATTGCATGTGTATGCTGTCAGAAAAACATGACCTACCCTCTCTCTCTCTGTACCCCCCATGGGTCCAAGAGATTGAGAACACAGTTAGGCACCCTATAATACTTCTCTTACACACACACACACACACACACACACACACACACACACACACACACACACACACACACACACACACACACACACACACACACACACACCCAGCGGAGAGAGAGATAAAGCCATGTGGTTAATGTAAGATCACAGTGGATCAGTGGTGGAATGGAGGGATTAATTGCAAGCGATGCGACCCGGGGGTAGAAGAAACGGGTGTAACTAGATCTAAAACCAGCCAGCCTACTCCTTATCAACCCCCCGCGCACTGACATCGCACGCACACACACACACATTCTTCCCATTATAGTAGAGCATCTGTCCTTCCTGTCAGCCCCCCTTAGTTCAGGTCAGCCAAGGACTGATTACAGTGGAATACATGGAAAGACTGTGTGTGTGTGTTTGTGTGTGTGTTTGTGTGTCAAATCAAATCAAATCAAATTGTATTTGTCACATACACATGGTTAGCAGATGTTAATGTGAGTGTAGCGAAATGCTTGTGCTTCTAGTTCCGACCATGCAGTAGTATCTAACAAGTAATCTAACAAATTCACAACAACTACCTTATACACACAATAGTAAAGGAATGAATATGAGTATGTACATATAAATATATGGATGAGCGATGGCTGACCGGCACAGGCAAGATGCAGTAGATGGTATGGAGTACAGTATATACACATATATATATATATGAGATGAGTAATGTAGGATATGTAAACATTATATAAATGGAATTGTTTCAAGTGGCTAGTGATACATTATTTCATCCTATTATAATTATTGAAGTGGCTAGAGATTTGGGTCGATGGCCGAACGGCATAGGCAAGATTCAGTAGATGGTTTAGAGTACAGTGTATACATTTGATATGAGTATGTCGGATACGTAAACATTATATACAAAATTGTTTAACTTCTTGGGGATGGGTGCATGAGGTGACCTTTTTGGAGAGCCTGGCGTGCCCA
>CM059810.1:35817449-35819949 GCA_030435695.1 Brachymystax lenok tsinlingensis | reverse complement strand
ACCCTTACTACTGTTACTACTACTGTCACCCTTACTACTGTTACTACTACTGTCACCCTTACTACTGTTATTACTACTGCTACTGTCACCTTTACTACTACTACTGCTACTGTCACCCTCACTACTGTTACTACTACTACTACTGTCACCCTTACTACTGTTACTACTACTGTCACCCTTACTACTGTTACTACTACTGTCACCCTTACTACTGTTATCCTACTGTCACCCTTACTACTGTTATTACTACTGTCACCCTTACTACTGTTACTACTACTACTGTCACCCTTACTACTGTTATTACTACTGTCACCCTTACTACTGTTACTACTACTACTGTCACCCTTACTACTGTTATTACTACTGCTACTGTCACCCTTACTACTGTTACTACTACTGTCACCCTTACTACTGTTATTACTACTGCTACTGTCACCCTTACTACTGTTACTCCTACTGTCACCCTTACTACTGTTACTACTACTGTCACCTTTACTACTGTTACTACTACTACTGTCACCCTTACTACTGTTACTACTACTGTCACCCTTACTACTGTTATTACTACTACTACTGTCACCCTTACTACTGTTAATAGTACTACTACTGTCACCCTTTCTACTGTTATTACTACTGTCACCCTTACTACTGTTACTACTACTACTGTCACCCTTACTACTGTTACAACTACTACTACTGTCACCCTTACTACTGTTACTACTACTGTCACCCTTACTACTGTTATTACTACTGCTACTGTCACCCTTACTACTGTTACTACTACTGTCACCCTTACTACTGTTATTACTACTGCTACTGTCACCCTTACTACTGTTACTACTACTGTCACCCTTACTACTGTTACTACTACTGTCACCCTTACTACTGTTATTACTACTGCTACTGTCACCTTTACTACTACTACTGCTACTGTCACCCTCACTACTGTTACTACTACTACTACTGTCACCCTTACTACTGTTACTACTACTGTCACCCTTACTACTGTTACTACTACTGTCACCCTTACTACTGTTACTCCTACTGTCACCCTTACTACTGTTATTACTACTGTCACCCTTACTACTGTTACTACTACTACTGTCACCCTTACTACTGTTATTACTACTGTCACCCTTACTACTGTTACTACTACTACTGTCACCCTTACTACTGTTATTACTACTGCTACTGTCACCCTTACTACTGTTACTACTACTGTCACCCTTACTACTGTTATTACTACTGCTACTGTCACCCTTACTACTGTTACTCCTACTGTCACCCTTACTACTGTTACTACTACTGTCACCCTTACAACTGTTACTACTGCTACTGTCACCTTTACTACTGTTACTACTACTGTCACCCTTACTACTGTTACTACTACTGCTACTGTCACCCTTACTACTGTTACTACTACTACTACTGTCACCCTTACTACTGTTACTACTACTGTCACCCTTACTACTGTCACCCTTACTACTGTCACCTTTACTACTGTTACTACTACTGTCACCCTTACTACTGTTACTACTACTACTGCTACTGTCACCCTTACTACTGTTACTACTACTACTACTGTCACCCTTACTACTGTTATTACTACTGCTACTGTCACCTTTACTACTACTACTGCTACTGTCACCCTCACTACTGTTACTACTACTGCTACTGTCACCCTTACTACTGTTACTCCTACTGTCACCCTTACTACTGTTACTACTACTACTGTCACCCTTACTACTGTTACAACTACTACTACTGTCACCCTTACTACTGTTACTACTACTGTCACCCTTACTACTGTTATTACTACTGCTACTGTCACCTTTACTACTACTACTGCTACTGTCACCCTCACTACTGTTACTACTACTACTACTGTCACCCTTACTACTGTTACTACTACTGTCACCCTTACTACTGTTACTCCTACTGTCACCCTTACTACTGTTACTACTACTGTCACCCTTACTACTGTTACTACTACTGTCACCCTTACTACTGTTACTACTACTGTCACCCTTACTACTGTTACTCCTACTGTCACCCTTACTACTGTTACTCCTACTGTCACCCTTACTACTGTTACTCCTACTGTCACCCTTACTACTGTTATTACTACTGTCACCCTTACTACTGTTACTACTACTACTGTCACCCTTACTACTGTTATTACTACTGTCACCCTTACTACTGTTACTACTACTACTGTCACCCTTACTACTGTTAATAGTACTACTACTGTCACCCTTTCTACTGTTATTACTACTGTCACCCTTACTACTGTTACTACTACTACTGTCACCCTTACTACTGTTACAACTACTACTACTGTCACCCTTACTACTGTTACTACTACTGTCACCCTTACTACTGTTATTACTACTGTCACCCTTACTACTGTTACTACTACTGTCACCCTTACTACTGTTATTACTACTGCTACTGTCACCCTTACTACTGTTACTACTACTGTCACCCTTACTACTGTTAT
>CM059810.1:35734949-35814949 GCA_030435695.1 Brachymystax lenok tsinlingensis | reverse complement strand
ACTAGACCCACTCATTATTTTCAAATGAGGTCAGACGAGGTAAATAGGGTTCTAAGCAATGTTTTGTGCTTGTGTTTTTGTGTGAGTGAGTGTGTGAGTGTGTGTTTGCTCACGGGTTCACACTGGTGTCTCCCTCATTATCCAGAGGGGTTACAAGGGGTCAGTGACACACGACTCGGAATGTCGAGCGGGGCCCCAGGAATCTGTGTCTGTTTAGCATCCCAACGGGCTTCCTTTCCATTGCCATCAATTTACTTTAAATAGAACTACTGTCCTGAATTTACATCTCCAATTAGTCCAGTTCATGGCTGCTTCGCCAAATGCCACCCTATGACCTACACTGCTTGACCAAAAGTACGTGGACACCTGGAACAGGTGCGTGGAACATCTCATTCAAAATGATGGGCATTAATTTGGAGTTGGTCCCCCTTTGCTGCTTTAGCAGCCTCCACTCTTCTGGGAAGGAGTTCCACTGGATGTTGGAACATTGCTGCAGGGACTTCCTTCCATTCAACCACAAGAGCATTAGTGATGTTGGGCACAGATGTTGGGCTCAATTCCTCCCAAAGATGTCCGATGGGGTTGAGGTCGGGGCTCTGTACCGGCCAGTCAAGTTCTTCCACACAGATCTCAACCAACCATTTCTCTGTGGACCTTGAATTGTGCATGGGAGCATTGTCATGCTAAAACAGGAAATGGCCTTCCCCAAACTGTCACCACAAAGTTTGAAGCACAGAATTAGCTAGAATGTAATTGTATTCTGTAGAGTTAAGATTTCCCTTCACTAGAACTAAGGGGCCTAGCTCAAACCATTTAAAAACAGCCCCAGACCATTGTTCCTCCCCCACCAAATGTTACAGTTGGAACTATGCATTGGGGCAGGTAACATTCTGCTGGCGTCCACCAAACCCAGATTCTTCTCGGTGGACTGCCAAAGGGTGAAGCGTGAATCATAACTCCAGAGAATGCATTTCCACTGCTCCAGACTCCAATGGCGGCAAGCTTTACACCACTCCAGCCGACGCATGGCATTGCACATTGTGATCTTAAGCTTGTGTGTGGCTGCTTGGCTAGGGAAACCCATGTCATGAAGCTCCTGACGAACAGTTCTTGTGCTCACGTTGCTTCCAGAGGTAGTTTGGAACTCGGTAGTGAGTTTTTCATCCGAGGACAGTTTTTACATGCTACGTGATTTAGCACTCGGCAGTCACATTCTCTGAGCTTCAGTGGCCTACGACTTCCTGGCTGAGCCGTTGTTGCCCCTAGACATTTCCACTTTTCAGTAAGAGCACTTATAGTTGACTGGGACAGCTCTAGCAGGGCAGAACTTTGACAAACTGTCTTGTTGGAAAGGTTGCATCCTGTGACGGTGCCACGTTGAAAGTCACTTCAGTAAGGCTATTCAATGTTTGTCTATGGAGATTGCATGGCTGTGTGTTCGATTTTATACAACAACAGGTGTGGCTGAAGTATAATCCACAAATTTGAATGGGTGTCCACATACTTTTGAATATATAGTGTATGTAGGGCTCTTATTTTAAACGGGACGATTCCCTGTCAGGACTGCGTGCCATTTGGGACGCAGTCCATGTCTAGAATGGAAAACCTCATCAATTGTGTCAGGAAATGCAGGTTATGTGACGTTTTTGTTTCCATTCCTCTAGTCAGCACAGTTGTCTACACCTACAGTACAGTACACCTCATAAACCTGCAGGACTGTTGTTTTTTGGGGGGTATTTCTTTGGGTTTTTGTTCATTTCACCATCACAAAGACAAGCTGCTGGTCCACTGTGGATGTTTTGGACGGTGTGTACACTTTTGCACGCACAACAATCTGACTCCACACATTGCCTGTGACTCCCTTATTGTAATGGTCCTGTTTGTCCCACTGTGTTTCTGTTGTGTAATGTTATTTCATGTTGTATGAATGTAACAGCCCCGACATGTAAAGAGCTACGCTCATCCATCAATGTTATCTTAATTGGAGGGCATTTCACTGTGTTGAACACTCAAATCAAATCAAATGTTATTGGTCACATACCCTTATATAGCAGATGCTAATGCGGGTGTAGTGAAATGCTTGTCTTCCTAGCTCCAACAGTGCAGTGGTATCTAACAATTCACAACAATACACACAAATCTAAAAGTAGAAGACTGGAATTAAGAAATATATACACAACCGTTCAAAAGTTTGGGGTCACTTAGAAGTGTCCTTGTTTTTGAAAGAAAATCAAATTTTCTGTCCATTAAAATAACATCAAATTGATCAGAAATACAGTGTAGACATTGTTAATGTTGTAAATAACTATTGTAGCTGTAAACGGCAGATTTTTTCATGGAATTTCTACATAGGAGTACAGAGGCCCATTATCAGCAACCATCACTCCTGTGTTCCAATGGCACGTTGTGTTAGCTAATCCAAATTGATCATTTTCAGAGAAATTGCCAAGAAACTGAAGATCTCGTACAACGTTGTGTACTACTCCCTTCACAGAACAGCGCAGACTGGCTCTAGCCAGAATAGAAAGAGGAGTGGGAGGCCCCGGTGCACAACTGAGCAAGAGGACAAGTACATTAGAGTGTCTAGTTTGAGAAACAGACACCTCACAAGTCCTCAACTGGCAGCTTCATTAAATAGTACCCGCAAAACACCAGTCTCAACTTCAACAGTGAAGAGGCGACTCCGGGATGCTGGCCTTCTAGGCAGAGCTGCAAAGAAAAATCCATATCTCAGACTGGCCAATAAAAACAAAAGATTATGATGGGTAAAATAACACAGACACCGGACAGAGGAAGATTAGAAGAAAGTGTTATGGACAGACATATCTAAGTTTGAGGTGTTCGGATCACAAAGAAGATAATTTGTGAGACACAGAAAAAATGAAAAGATGCTGGAGGAGGGCTTGATCCCATCTGTCAAGCATGGTGGAGGCAATGTGATGGTCTGGGGGTGCTTTGGTGGTGGTAAAGTGGGAGATTTGTACAGGGTAAAAGGGATCTTGAAGAAGGCTATCACTCCATTTTGCAACGCCATGCCAAACCCTGTGGACGGCACTTAATTGGAGCCAATTTCCTCACAGGATCTCAACCCTATTGAGCTGTTGTGGGAGCAGCTTGACCGTATGGTACGTAAGAAGTGCCCATCAAGCCAATCCAACTTGTGGGAGGTGCTTCAGAAAGCATGGGGTGAAACCTCTTCAGATTACCTCAACAAATTGACAACTAGAATGCCAAAGGTCTGCAAGGCTGTAATTGCTGCAAATGGAGGATTCTTTGACGAAAGCAAAGTTTGAAGGACACAATTATTATTTCAATTACAAATCATTATTTATAACCTTGTCAACGTCTTGACTATGTTTCCTATTCATTTTGCAACTCATTTCATGTATCTTTTCATTGAAAACATGGACATTTCTAAATGACACCAAACTTTTGAACGGTAGTGGTAGGCGATCAGAACCATTGTGATAGCATAGTGTCTTTGTTGGCTGAAGACGATCAGGACCATTGTGATAGCATAGTCTCTTTGTTGGCTGAAGACTATCAGAACCATTGTGATAGCATAGTGTCTTTGTTGGTTGAAGACGATCAGAACCATTGTGATAGCATAGTATCTTTGTTGGCTGAAGACTATCAGAACCATTGTGATAGCATAGTGTCTTTGTTGGCTGAAGACGATCAGAACCATTGTGATAGTGTCTTGTTGGCTGAAGGCGATCAGAACCATTGTGATAGCATAGTCTCTTTGTTGGCTGAAGACGATCAGAAACATTGTGATAGCATAGTCTCTTTGTTGGCTGAAGACTATCAGAACCATTGTGATAGCATAGTGTCTTTGTTGGCTGAAGACGATCAGAACCATTGTGATAGTGTCTTGTTGGCTGAAGGCGATCAGAACCATTGTGATAGCATAGTCTCTTTGTTGGCTGAAGACGATCAGAACCATTGTGATAGCATAGTCTCTTTGTTGGCTGAAGACGGTCAGAACCATTGTGATAGTGTCTTGTTGGCTGAAGGCGATCAGAAGCATTGTGATAGCATAGTGTCTTTGTTGGCTGAAGACGATCAGGACCATTGTGATAGCATAGTCTCTTTGTTGGTTGAAGACGATCAGAACCATTGTGATAGCATAGTGTCTTTGTTGGCTGAAGACGGTCAGCCACTGTCATGTCCATTCTCATATAATTTGTCTCACTATGTGCCTCAGTGTCAGTCAGTCTTTACATTAAGTGACATAGTTGTTCGATTAGGTTCAACATTTCTTTCTCTCTTTCTCTCTCCTTCTCTTTTTCCTCCCCAGTTCTCTCATGTTTCTTTGTCTTTCTGATTCCGCTTTCCCTCCCTCTCTTACTTCCTTCTGGGACGCCCTCCTTGTATCATGTAAATGCTCATAAACCTTCGACAGGCTCAGATCTATATATATATTATTGTGCAAATCATTCAACCCCCCTCTCCAATCTGAGAGACAATTCCACCTATCCTATCTGAGAGACAATTCTCCCTATCCTATCTGTTAGACAGTTCCCCCTATCCTATCTGAGAGACAATTCCCCTTATCCTATCTGAGAGACAATTCCCCCTATCCTATCTGAGAGACAGTTCCACCTATCCTATTTGAGAGACAATTCCCCCTATTGTATCTGAGAGACAATTTCCCCTATCCTATCTGAGAGACAATCTCCCCTTATCCTATCTGAGAGACAATTCCCCCTATCCTATCTGAGAGACAGTCCCCCCTATCCTATTTGAGAGACAATTCCCCCTATTGTATCTGAGAGACAATTTCCCCTATCCTATCTGAGAGACAATTTCCCCTTATCCTATCTGAGAGACAATTTCCCCTATCCTATCTGAGAGACAGTTCCCCCTATCGTATCTGAGAGACAATTTCCCCTTATCCTATCTGAGAGACAATTTCCCTTTATCCTATCTGAGAGACAATTTCCCCCTATCCTATCTGAGAGAATGAGAGACAATTCCCCCTATTGTATCTGAGAGACAATTTCCCCTATCCTATCTGAGATACAATCTCCCTTTATCCTATCTGAGAGACAATTTCCCCTTATCCTATCTGAAAGACAATTTCCCTTTATCCTATCTGAGAGACAATTTCCCCCTATCCTATCTGAGAGAATGAGAGACAATTCCCCCTATTGTATCTGAGAGACAATTTCCCCTATCCTATCTGAGATACAATCTCCCTTTATCCTATCTGAGAGACAATTTCCCCTTATCCTATCTGAGAGACAATTTCCCTTTATCCTATCTGAGAGACAATTTCCCCCTATCCTATCTGAGAGAATGAGAGACAATTCCCCCTATTGTATATGAGAGACAATTTCCCCTATCCTATCTGAGAGACAATTTCCCTTTATCCTATCTGAGACAATTTCCCCTTATCCTATCTGAGAGACAATTTCCCCTCATCCTATCTGAGATACAATCTCCCTTTATCCTATCTGAGAGACAATTTCCCCTTATCCTATCTGAGAGACAATTTCCCCTTATCCTATCTGAGAGACAATTTCCCCTTATCCTATCTGAGAGACAATTCCCCTTATCCTATCTGAGAGAATGAGAGACAATTCGCCTTATCTTATTTGAGAGACTGAGAGACAATTCCCCAACAATATTTCACCTCTATGGACAATTTATTGCCTCCCTACTCTTCTACATTTGCACACACTGTACATACATTTCTCTATTGTGTTATTGACTGTACATTTGTTTATGTGTAACTCTCTGTTGTTGTTTTTGTCGCACTGCTTTGCTCTATCTTGGCCAGGTCGCAGTTATAAATTAGAACGTATTCCCAACTGGCCTACCTTGTTAAATAAAGATGAAAAAATATATATATAAAATATCATATCCAATCTTACTGTCTGAGAGTCTGGCCTGAGACACAATTCCCCAATATCATATCCTATCCTACTATCTGAGAGGCTGGCCTGAGAACTAGCATGTTTAGTTGTATTGGTATAATCTGATTTACTTGACTTTTAAAGAGAGGCAAGAGAATCGTCTGTTCCTCTGTTTTAGGGAGACGAGGACAAGACAAGCTCTCGGATGTAGTGGAAATTCTCTTCCCTGAGATGAACAACCGCTGCAGATTTATCGGTAGTTGTTTCTTGTTGGCTCGGAGGGGGTACAATATGGAGAGAGAGAAATAGAGAGAGGGAGAGTGAAAATACAAAGCGATAGACAGAAGGATGAACGGGGGAACACAATCAATGTCAGACAAATCTATTTCAATCTCAGGAGCCACGGGGCCTCCCAAGCCCCGACGCAATGATCCCAGATACACTGTGATTTACCTCTGAGTGTGTGTTAGTTTGTATATATTCTTTGTGTGACTTTTTCCTCAATATTTAAATGAATGGATTTTCATCACCAGCTCTAAGGAATCTAAATATACACTTTTGATGCAAAGCATAATGTCATATTCAATAGCTGTATGATTTTTCTCTGTGTGAGTGTCCCCATATACTGACTTGAAAGGTCAGATTATTCAGAAGGCCTTGGACTCGGCTGTAGGTGCAGGGGGGACTGGTTGTCTTGCATTTCATAAAATGCTAGATGGACTGGTCCATTTGTAGCCCAGTGGGCCTGTCTAGCTTTTTACTTTTCTTTGTGCTGAGTGATCATTGTAAATTATCAGGTCCTTAAGGAAAACAATGGGCTGGTGTGTTTCCACGTCGACGGGACAGCAGTGGAGAAGGTGGAAAGTTTTAAGTTCCTCGGTGTACACATCACTGACAAACTAAAATGGTCCACCCACACAGAGTGTGGTGAAGAAAGCGCAACAGTGCCTCTTCAACCTCAGGAGGTTGAAGAAATTTGGATGATCACCTAAAACCCTCACAAACATTTACATATGCACATTTGAGAGCATCCTGTCAGGCTGTATAACCGCCTGGTACGACAACTGCACCACCCGCAAGCGCAGGGCCTTCCAGAGGGTGGTGTGGTAACCAGGGGCAAACTACCTATCCTCCAGGACACCTACAGCACCCGATGTCACAGGAAGGTATAAAAAATCATTAAGGACAACAACCCACCAGACCACTGCCTGTTCACCCCGCTATCACCCAGAAAGCGAGGTCAGTACAGGTGCATCAAAGCTGGGACCGAGAGACTGAAAAACAGCTTCTAGCTCAAGGCCATCAGACTGTTAAACTGTTAAATAGCCATCACTAGCACAGAGAGGCTGCTGCCTATATACACAGACTTGAAATCATTGGCAACTTTAATTAATGGAACACTATTCACTTTAAAAATGTAACTTTAATAATGTTTACATATCTTGCATTACTCATCTCATATGTATATACTGTATTCTATACTTTTCTACTGTATTTTAGTCTATGCCGCTTGACAGTGCTTGTCCACACATTTTTTATATTCTTCATTTCATTCCTTACTTAGATTTGTGTGTATCGGGTATATGTTGTGAAATTATTAGATATAACGTGTTAGATATTGCTGCACTGTCAGAACTAGAAAGACAAGCATTTCACTACACTCACAAAAACATCTGCTAAATGTGTATGTGACCAATACAATTTGATTTGGAAAAATGCCAGATTTCTGGTCCAGTCCGCCCCTGTGAAGGTGTGTAATATACACACACACAAACACACACACACAAACACACACACACACACACACACACACACACACACACACACACACACACACACACACACACACACACACACACACACACACCAGGCACACACACACACACACACACACACACACACCAGGCACACAAGGCCGTAGGTGTATAGATCTTCACAGGGTTGCCTGTCTCAGCAGTCTGTTGATTTCTGCTCTCCCAACTGAGCGCACGCATGGAAACCACATAGCTTTCAATCACAACACACACACACATACACACACATCCCTCGACATACGATTTCATTGATATCCAACTCATCTCTCCCCTCCTATCTTCTGTCTCCTCTCTTCTGTCTCTCCTCTCTTCTGTCTCTCTTCTCTTCTGTCTCCTCTCTTCTGTCTTCTGTCTCCTCTCTTCTGTCTCCTCTCTTCTCTCTTCTGTCTCCTCTCTTCTGTCTCCTCTCTTCTGTCTCTCCTCTCTTCTGTCTCTCTTCTCTTCTGTCTCCTCTCTTCTGTCTTCTGTCTCCTCTCTTCTGTCTCCTCTCTTCTCTCTTCTGTCTCCTCTCTTCTGTCTCCTCTCTTCTGTCTCCCTCTCTTTTCTGTCTCCTCTCTCCTGTCTCCTCTCTTCTCTCTCCTCTCTCCTGTCTCCTCTCTACTGACTCGTCTCTTCTCTCTCCTCTCTTCTTTCTCCTCTCTTCTGTCTCCTCTCTTCTCTCTCTTCTCTTCTCTTCTCTCTCCTCTCTTCTGTCTGCTCTCTTCTGTTTCCTCTCTTCTCTCTCCTCTCTTCTCTCTCGTCTCCTCTCTTCTGACTCCTCTCCCCAGTCTCCTCTCCCCAGTCTCCTCTCTTCTGTCTCCTCTCTTCTCTCCTCTCTTCTCTCTCCTCTCTTCTATCTCATCTCTTTCTCTCTCTTATCTCTTTCCCTCTTTCTGTTCAACAGTTCTCTCTCAACCTCTTTCTTTTTGTCTATCCAATTTCCCCATATCATATCCTATCATACTATCTGAGGCTGGCCTGAGAGACAATTCCCCAATATCATATCCTATCCTACTATCTGAGGCTGGCCTGAGAGACAATTCCCCCATATCTTATCCTACCCTACTATCTGAACAGCTGGCCTGAGAGACAATTCCCCCATATCATATCCTATCCTACTATCTGAGCAGCTGGCCTGAGAGACAATTCCCCCATATCATATCCTATCCTACTATCTGAGAGGCTGGCCTGAGAGACAATTCCCCCATATCATATCCCATCCTAGTATCTGAGAGGGTGGCCTGAGAGACAATTCCCCCATATCATATCCTACCCTACTATCTGAGGCTGGCCTGAGAGACAATTCCCCCATATCATATCCTATCCTACTATCTGAGAGGCTGGCCTGAGAGACAATTCCCCCATGTCATATCCTATCCTACTATCTGAGAGGGTGGCCTGAGAGACAATTCCCCCATATCATATCCTACCCTACTATCTGAGGCTGGCCTGAGAGACAATTCCCCCATATCATATCCTATCCTACTATCTGAGAGGGTGGCCTGAGAGACAATTCCCCCATATTATATCCTATCCTACTATCTGAGAGGCTGGCCTAAGAACTATCATGTTTTGTTGTATTGGTATAATTCGATTTAATTTACTGTTAAAGAGAGGAAAGAGAAAGAAAGATAAGAAATAATCCCTCTGATCTTCTGTTCTAGGGAGAGCTCTCTTTGGTGTAGTGGATGTTCTCTTCCCTGAGACTAACAACCACTGCACTCGCTTTCCTTCAGATTTATCGCTCTCTCGTTCTTTTTGGAAAGAGAGGAGAAATGCTGGCAGACGAGTGTTTTCAGGGGTAGTTGCTTCTTGTTGGCTCGGGAGGGGGGGCACAATATGGAGAGAGAGAAATAGACAGGGAGAGAGAGAGAAGACAAGACAAAGCGAGAGACAGAAGGATGGTACTGTTGCATTGGGCTCGAAACGGAGAACACAATCAATGTCAGACAAATCTATTTCAATATCAGGAGCCACGGGGCCCCCCAAGCCCCGACACAATGATCCCAGATACACTGTGATTTACCTCTGAGTGTGTGTTAGTTTGTGTAAATTTCTTTGTGTGACTTTATCCTCATTATATAAATTATTGGAAATTCGCCACCAGCTCTAAGGAATCTAAATATACACTCTTGATGCAAAGCGTAATGTCATATTCAATAGCTGTATGATTTTTCTCTGTGTGTGAGTGTCCCCATATACTGACTTGAAAGGTCATATTATTCAGAAGGCCTTGTACTCGGCTGTAGGTGCAGGGGGGACTGGCTATCTTGCATTTCATAAAATGCTAGATGGGTTGGTCCATTTGTAGCCCAGTGGGCCTGTCTATCTTTTAACTTTTTCTTTGTGCTGAGTGATCATTATTTGGTAAATAAACAGGGCCTTAAGGAAAACAATGGGCTAGTGTGTTAGAAATTCAGAGGAAACAGCAGAGGGAGCACCCCCTATCCACATCGACGGTACAGCAGTGGAGAAGGTGGAAAGTTTTAGTTCCTCGGTGTACACATCACTGACAAACTGAAATGGTCCACCCACACAGACAGTGTTGTGACGAAAGCGCAACAGTGCCTCTTCAACCTCAGGAGGCTGAAGAAATGTGGATGTTACCTAAAACCCTCACAAACTTTTACAGATGCACAATTGAGAGAATCCTGTCAGGCTGTATAACCGCCTGGTACGGCCACTGAACCGCCAACAACCACTGGGCCCTCCAGAGGGTGGTGTGGTCTGCACAATGCATCACCGGGGGGAAAGTACCTGCCCTACACCTACAGCACCCGATGTCACCGGCAGGTATAAAAGATCATCAAGGACAACTACCACCCGAGCCACTGCCAGTTCACCCCGCTATCATCCAGAAGGCGAGGTCAGTACAGGTGAATCAAAGCTGGGACCGAGAGATTGAAAAACAGCTTCTATCTCAAGACCATCAAACTGTTAAATGGACATCACTAGCACAGAGAGGCTGCTGCCTATATACACAGACTTGAAATCATTGGCAACTTTAATTGATGGAACACTATTCACTTTAACAATGTCACTTTAATATTATTTACATATCTTGCATTACTCATCTCATATACTGCATTCTATACTTTTCTATTATATTTTAGTCTATGTGCTTGTCCAAATAATTTTATATTCTTAGTTCCATTCCTTACTTAGATTTGTGTGTATCGGGTATATGTTGTGACATTGCTAGATATCACATTTTAGATATTGCTGCACTGGCAGAACTAGAAGCAAAAGCATTTCACTATGCTCACAACAACATCTGCTAAATGTGTATTTGACCAATACAATTTTATTTGATTTGAAAAAATGCCAGATTTCTGGTCCAGTCCGCCCCTGTGTAGGTGTATCATACACACACACACACACACACACACACACACACACACACACACACACACACACACACACACACACACACACACACACACACACACACACACACACACACACACACACACACACACACTAGGCCGTAGGTGTATAGCTATTCACAGATTTGCCTGTCTCAGCAGTCTGTTGATTTCTGCTCTTTCAACTGAGCATAGGTATGGAAACCACATTGCTTTCAATCACAACAAACACACACACACACACACACACATCCCTCAACATATGATTTCACTGGAATCCAACTCATCTCTCCTGTCTCCTCTCTTTGCTCTTAATCTCTTCTGTCTCCTCTCTTACCTCTCCTCTCCTCTCTCTCCTCTTTTCTCTCTTCTCTCTTCTGTCTCCTCTCTTCTGTCTCCTCTCTTACCTCTCCTCTCTTCTCTCTCCTCTCTTCTCTCTCTTCAATTCTGTCTCCTCTCTTCTCTCTCCTCTCTTGTCTCCTCTCTCCTCTCTTCTGTCTCCTCTCTCCTCTCTTCTGTCTCCTCTCCTCCCTTCTGTCTCCTCTCTTCTCTCTAATCTCTTATGTCTCCTCTCTTCTCTCTCCTCTCTCTCTATGTCAATATAGCTAAAGCAACAATGTATACAATATTCATTGTAATAAAATAATGAATAATAATAATATTATCTCTCTCCTCTCTTCGGTCTCCTCTCTTCTCTCTCCTCTCTTCTGTCTCCTCTCTTCTCTTCTCTCTTCTGTCTCTTCTCTCCTCTCTTCTGTCGCCTCTCCTCACTTCTGTCTCCTCTCTCCTCTCTCCTCTCTTCTCTTGCCTCTTTCCTCTCTTCTGTCTCCTCTCTTCTCTCTCCTCTCTTCTCTGACTCCTCTCCTCTCTCTTTCTATGTCAATATTGCTAAAGAAACAATGTATACAATATTCATTGTAATAAAATAATTAATAATAATATTATCTCTCTTCATTCTTTTCCATTCCGCTGTCAAAGTGTGTTTAGCTCCCATCGCTGTGTGTCTGTGTATATTCCTCCTGTTTGGGCACGTCAGTCAGGCGGATATTCTGAAAAAAGGACGCTAGCCCTAACAAGCAATATTATGTTTAGATTTCAGTCTGAACAGTAATAATCTACAGTAATAATCTACAGTAATAAACTACAGTAATAATTTACAGTAATACATTACAATAATAATCTACAGTAATAATATACAGTAATAAACTACAGTAATAATTTACAGTAATACATTACAATAATAATCTACAGTAATAATATACAGTAATAATATACAATAATAAATAGACCTATATTACACTTCCACTAGACTTTTGTTTGAGGAACCCCAAGTCAAGTCTCGTTTTTATCTTTCCCATTGGAGACAAACAAAACAAACTATTGAACGTCACTCATATCTCGCTACTCTCCCAAGTGTCTTCCTTTAATAGACAGTTACTACCGGCGCTGACAGAGATAGCAGCCTCGCTTCACGTTCTCAGGAAACTATTCAGTATTTGTTTTTTTTATGTATTACTTCTTACATTGTTACCCTTGGAAATATTACGTTTTATTACATACAACCGGGAGGAACTATTGGATATAAGAGCAACATCAACTTACCAACATTACGACCAGGAATACGACTTTCCCGAAGCGGATCCTCTGTTTGGTCCACCAACCAGGACAATAGACTGGATCCCAGCCGGCGACTCAAAACAACGGCGGCGCCGGCGAAGGGGGAAACGCGGCGGTTTTCTGGTGAAGACGGGCGCATCGCCAGTGTCCAGTCTCTGGACAACAAAGTGGACGAAATCAGAGCAAGGGTTGCCTTCCAGAGAGACATCCGAGATTGCAATGTTCTTTGCTTCACGGAAATATGGCTCGCTCAGGACACGTTATCAGAGTCGGTACAGCCACCTGGTTTCTCCATGCATCGCGCCAACAGAAACAAACATCTATCTGGTAAGAAGAAGGGCGGGGGGGGTGTGTCTTATGATCAACGAGACGTGGTGTGATCATAACAACATACAGGAACTCAAGTCCTTTTGTTCACCTGACATAGAATTCCTTACAATCAAATACCGCCCGCATTATCTACCAAGAGAATTCTCCTCGATTATAGTCACAGCCGTGTACATCCCCCCTCAAGCTGACACATCAACGGGACTGAAAGAAATTCATTGGACTATGTAAATTGGAAACCACATATCCTGAGGATGCATTTATTGTGGCTGGGGATTTTAATAAGGCTAAACTGAAAACAAGGCTCCCTAAATTTTACCAGCATATCGAATGTGCCACCCGGGCTGGTAAAATCCTGGATCATTGTTATTCCAACTTCCGTGATGCATACAAGGCTATTCTCCGCCCTCCTTTCAGCAAGTCTGACCATGACTCCATTTTGTTGCTCCCAGCCTACAAACAGAAACTAAAACAGGAAAAGCCGGTTCTCAGGTCTGTTCAACGCTGGTCCGACCAATCTGATTCCAAGCTGCAAGATTGCTTTGAGCACGTGGACTGGGATATGTTCCGCATAGCATCGGACAACAACATTGATGTATACGCTGATTCGGTGAGCGAGTTTATTAGCAAGTGCATTGGTGATGTTGTACCCATAGCAACTATTAAAACCTTCCCCAAACAGAAACCGTGGATTGATGGCAGCATTCGCGCAAAACTGAAAGAGCGAACCACTGCTTTTAACCAGGGTAAGGCTACCGGAAACATGACTGAATACAAACAGTGTAGCTATTCCCTCCGCAAGCCAATCAAACAAGCTAAGCATCAATATAGAGACAAAGTAGAGTCACAATTCAACGGCTTAGACATGAGAGGAATGTGGCAGGGTCTACAGTCAATCACGGACTACAAAAAGAAAACCAGCCCCGTTGCGGACCTTGACGTCCTGCTCCCAGACAAACTAAACAACTTCTTTGCTCGCTTTGAGGATAATAGAGTGCCACCGACACGGCCCGCTACCAAAACCTGCGGGCTCTCCTTCACCGCAGGCAACGTGAGGAAAACAATTAAAGTAGTGAGGACTGCACAACGCAACACCGGGGGTAAACTACCTGCCCTTCAGGACACCTACACCACCCGATGTCACAGGAAGGCGAAAAAGATCATCAAGGACAACAACCACCCGAGCCACTGCCTGTTCACCCCGCTATCATCCAGAAGGCGAGGTCAGTACAGGTGCATCAAAGCTGGGACCGAGAGACTGAAAAACAGCTTCTACCTCAAGGCCATCAGACTGTTAAACAGCCATCACTAACATTGAGTGGCTGCTGCCAACATACTGACTTAAATCTCTAGCCACTTTAAAAATAGGAATTGGATGTAATAAATGTATCACTAGCCACTTTAAACAATTTTCTATATAATGTTTACATATCCAACATTACTCATATCAAATGTATACACTGTACTCTAAACCATCTACTGAATCTTGCCTATGCCGGTCAGCCATCGACTCAAATCTCTAGCCACTTTAATAATTATAATCGGATGAAATAAATGTATCACTAGCCACATTAAACGATGCCATTCATATAATGTTTACACATGCTACATTACTCATCTCATATGTATATGCTGTACTCCATACCATCTAATGCATCTTGCCTATGCCGGTCAGCCATCGCTCATCCATATATTTATATGTACATACTCGTACTCATTCCTTTACTCTTGTGTGTATAAGGTAGTTGTTGTGAATTTGTTAGATTACTTGTTAGATACTACAGCATGGTCGGATCTAGGAGCACAAACATTTCGCTACACTCGCATTAACATCTGCTAACCATGTGTATGTGACAAATCAAATTTGATTTGAGATAACAGTACAGGTTTTTTTTCTCCTTCCCTCCTTGCCCTCCCTCCCTCTCTTTGTAATTATCTCTCTCTCTATCTCATTCTCTCTCTCACTTTCTCCCCTCTTCTGTTCAGCCAGGTCACCAGTGATACAAGTCAATACTACCCGTCCATTCATGTCTGAGGACGTTGGGAGATGACGTTTAAACTGGCCACTAGGGGCAACAGTGAGCGCTGTTACCTTCAAGTAGGTTTCGGATTTGCCAGGATATTGTGGACCGGGATGGCAGATGAGAGGAAGCATCTGACAAACGTTGTATGTTCATATCCAGGGATAAAAAGTTATCCTTTGAATTTTTTATTTAAGCCTATCCCAAAACTTAACTCTTACCTTAACCATTCAGAGTTTATACCTAAACTTAAAAATTCTGAGTTAATACCTAAGTTTAAACCTAACCTATAAATTTCAGAGTTAATGCCTGAACTTAGAAATTTGGAACAACTTAGAAATTTGACGCTTGTGAAACATGGATGAACGTCTAATTATGAGTTGAGACTGTGAGAGCTTGCTGCCTCCGTTAGCGTAGAACTGTCTCCTCTACAAAACTTTCTACATGATTTTCTCTCCTTTCCTCCGTTCATGCCTGTCTCTTTCTCCCTTTCGTACTTCTCTGAAATCAGGTTACCTGGGTAAAAAGGTGTGAAATTGCTTGCTGCTTTGTGAACCAGATCTGTGTTCACTCTCTAATCCAGAGCTCTTCCAGCCAAATCGCTGAGGACGCTTTTCACACACACACACACACACTCACAATGCCCATCGAAAGACATTCAGAATGTATAACATTCAGAATCACACATCAACATATATTACATTCAGAATCACACATCAACATATATTACATTCAGAATCACACATGAAAATATATTACATTCAGAATCACACAGCAACATATATTACATTCAGAATCACACATCAACATATATTACATTCAGAATCACACGTCAACATATATTACATTCAGAATCACACATCAACATATATTACATTCAGAATCACACGTCAACATATATTACATTCAGAATCACACGTCAACATATATTACATTCAGAATCACACATCAACATGTATTACATTCTGAATCACACATCAACATGTATTACATTCAGAATCACACAACAACATATATTACATTCAGAATCACACATCAACATATATTACATTCAGAATCACACATCAACATGTATTACATTCAGAATCACACATCAACATTTATTACATTCAGAATCACACATCATCATATATTACATTCAGAATCACACGTCAACATATATTACATTCAGAATCACACAGCAACATATATTACATTCAGAATCACACAACTTCATATATTACATTCAAATCACACATCAACATATATTACATTCAGAATCACACAACTTCATATATTACATTCAGAATCACACATCATCATATATTACATTCAGAATCACACATCAATATAAATTACATTCAGAATCATGCAACAACATGTATTACATTCAGAATCACACATCAACATATATTACATTCAAATCAAATCAAATCAAATTTATTTATAAAGCCCCCCTTACATCAGCTGATGTCACAGAGTGCTGTACAGAAGCCCAGCCTAAAACCCCAAACAGCAAGCAATGCAGGTGTAAAAGCACGGTGGCTAGGAAAAACTCCCTAGAAAGGCCAAAACCTAGGAAGAAACCTAGAGAGGAACCAGGCTTGAGGAGTGGCCAGTCCTCTTCTGGCTGTGCCGGGTGCAGATTATAACAGAACATGGACAAGATTTTAAAATGTTCATAAAACAGGCAGAACAGTTGAAACTGGAGAAGCAGCACGGCCAGGTGGACTCGGGACATCAAGGAGTCATCAGGCCAGGTAGGCCTTGAGGAATGGTCCTAATGCTCAGGTCCTCCTCCGAGAGAGAGATAATTAGAGAGAGCATACTTAAATTCGCACAGGACACCAGATAAGAGAAGAAATACTCCAGATGTAACAGACGGACCCTAGCCCCCCGACACATAAACTACTGCAGCATAAATACTGGGGGCTGAGACAGGAGGGGTCGGGAGACACTGTGGCCCCGTCCGACAATACCCCCGGACAGGGCCAAACAGGCAGGATATAACCCCACCCACTCTGCCGAAGCACAGCCCCCACACCACTAGAGGGATATCTTCAACCACCAACTTACCATCCTGAGACAAGGCCGAGTATAGCCCACAAGATCTCCGCCACGTCACCAGTAAGCCAGTGACTCAGCCCCTGTAATAGGGTTAGAGGCAGAGAATCCCAGTGGAGGGAACCGCCAGGCAAAGACAGCAAGGGTGGTTCTTTGCTCCAGTGCCTTTCCGTTCACCTTCAGACTCCTGGGCCAGACTACACTCAGTCATAGGACCTACTGAAGAGATGAGTCTTCAATAAAGACTTAAAGGTTGAGACCGAGTCTGCGTCTCTCACATGGATAGGCAGACTATTCCATAAAAATGGAGCTCTATAGGAAAAAGCCCTACCTCCAGCTGTTTGCTTAGAAATTCTAGGGACAGTAAGGAGGCCTGCGTCTTGTGACCGTAGCGTACGTGTAGGTATGTACGGCAGGACCAAATCGGAAAGATAGGTAGGAGCAAGCCCATGTAATGCTTTGTAGGTTAGCAGTAAAACCTTGAAATCAGCCCTTGCCTTAATAGGAAGCCAGTGTAGAGAGGCTAGTACTGGAGTAATATGATCAAATTTTGGGGTTCTAGTCAAGATTCTAGCAGCCGTGTTTAGCACTAACAGAAGTTTATTTAGTGCTTTATCCGGGTAGCCGGAAAGTAAAGCATTGCAGTAGTCTAACCCAGAAGTTACAAACGCATGGATTAACTTTTCTGCATAATTTTTGGACAGAAAGTTTCTGATTTTTACAATGTTACGTAAATGGAACAAAGCTGTCCTTGAAACAGTCTTGATATGTTCGTCAAAAAAGAGATCAGGTTCCAGAGTAACGCCGAGGTCCTTCACAGTTTTATTTGAGACGACTGTACAACCATCAAGATTAATTGTCAGATTCAACAGAAGATCTCTTTGTTTCTTGGGACCTAGAACTAGCATCTCTGTTTTGTCAGAGTTTAAAAGTAGAACATTTTCCGCCATCCACTTCCTTATGTCTGAAACACAGGCTTCCAGGGAGGGCAATTTTGGGGATTCACCATGTTTCATCGAAATGTACATCTGTGTGTCATCCGCATAGCAGTGAAAGTTAACATTATGTTTCCGAATGACATCACCAAGTGGTAAAATATATAGTGAAAACAATAGTGGTCCCAAAACAGAGCCTTGAGGAACACCGAAATGTACAGTTGATTTGTCAGAGGACAAACCATCCACAGAGACAAACTGATATCTTTCCGACAGATAAGATCTAAACCAGGCCAGAACTTGTCCATGTAGACCAATTTGGGTTTCTAATCTCTCCAAAAGAATGTGGTGATCGACGGTATCAAAAGCAGCACTAAGGTCTAGGAGCACGAGTACAGTTGCAGAGCCTCGGTCTGACGCCATTAAAAGGTCATTTACCACCTTCACAAGTGCAGTCTCAGTGCTATGGTGGGGTCTAAAACCAGACTGAAGCGTTTCGTATACATTGTTTGTCTTCAGGAAGGCAGTGAGTTGCTGCGCAACAGCTTTTTCAAATTTTTTTGAGAGGAATGGAAGATTCGATATAGGCCGATAGTTTTTTATATTTTCCGGGTCAAGGTTTGGCTTTTTAAGAGAGGCTTTATTACTGCCACTTTTAGTGAGTTTGGTACACATCCGGTAGATAGAGAGCTGTTTATTATGTTCAACATAGGAGGGCCAAGCACAGGAAGCAGCTCTTTCAGTAGTTTAGTTGGAATAGGGTCCAGTATGCAGCTTGAAGGTTTAGAGGCCATGATTATTTTCATCAATGTGTCAAGAGATATGGTACTAAAAACTTGAGTGTCTCTCTTGATTTTATGTCCTGGCAAAGTTGTGTGGACTCAGGACAACTGAGCTTTGGAGGAATACGCAGATTTAAAGAGGAGTCCGTAATTTGCTTTCTAATGATCATTATCTTTTCCTCAAAGAAGTTCATGAATGAATCACTGCTAAAGTGAAAGCCATCCTCTCTTGGGGAATGCTGCTTTTTAGTTAGCTTTGCGACCGTATCAAAAATAAATATTTTACATTCAGAATCACACATCAACATATATTACATTCAGACTCACACATCAACATATATTACATTCAGAATCACACAACTTCATATATTACATTCAGAATCACACATCAACATATATTACATTCAGAATCACACATCAACATATATTACATTCAGAATCACACATCAACATATATTACATTCAGAATCACACATCAACATGTATTACATTCAGAATCACACATCAACATATATTACATTCAGAATCACACATCAACATGTATTACATTCAGAATCACACATCAACATATATTACATTCAGAATCACACATCAACATGTATTACATTCTGAATCACACATCATCATATATTACATTCAGAATCACACATCAACATGTATTACATTCAGAATCACACATCAACATATATTACATTCAGAATCACACAACTTCATATATTACATTCAGAATCACACATCAACATGTATTACATTCAGAATCACACATCAACATATATTACATTCATCTGATTGGTGAATCTTGTCAACCATAGACAATTGAGAAAACAATGAGCTTTTTATTTTCTCTGAGAACTTAACTCCACTGTATAGCAGGTCCATTTGCACCCAAATTACTTTTTCTTGGTAATATGATTAGGGTTGCATCCCAAACACCACCCTCTTCCCTATATCTACTGTTGGTCAGGGTCAGTATTGCATTATATAGGGAATAGGGGATCTATTGGGACAAATCCTAGGAGCTGTTTCTGAGTTGAGTGAGTTTTGATTAAGTCACTGATTGTCTGCTCGTTAGTGAAATGAAATAGCATTTAACGTATCTTGAATCTCATCTAGACTAGAGTGAAACCCAGAGGATTTGGACTAGTGTGTGTGTGTGTGTGTGTGTGTGTGTGTGCGTTATGTGTGTGTCCTTGGGTATAGCAGTCTGAATGGTAGGAGAGTTGTGTGTCCTTGGTTATAGCAGTCTGAATGGAAGGAGAGGTATGTGTCCTTGGTTATAGCAGTCTGAATGGTAGGAGAGGTATGTGTCCTTGGGTATAGCAGTCTGAATGGAAGGAGAGGTATGTGTTCTTGGTTATAACAGTCTGAATGGTAGGAGAGACTAGTGTCCTTGATCTAACTCAGTCTGAATGGTAGGAGAGGTGAAAGTCCTATTTCATATCTCTGTCTGACTGGTAGGAGAGGTCGTGTCTTGGTTATAACTCTGTCTGAATGGTAGGAGAGGTGAGTGTCCTTGGTTATGACTCAGTCTGACTGGTAGGAGAGGTCGTGTCTTGGTTATAACTCTGTCTGACTGGTAGGAGAGGTGAGTGTCCTTGGTTATGACTCAGTCTGAATGGTAGGAGAGGTCGTGTCTTGGTTATAACTCTGTCTGAATGGTAGTAGAGGTGAGTGTCCTTGGTTAAAGCAGTCTGAATAGTAGGAGAGGTATGTGTCCTTGGTTATAACAGTCTGAATGGTAGGATAGGTGAATGTCCTTGGTTATAACTCTGACTGACTGGTAGGAGAGGTCTGTGTCCTTGGTTATAACTCTGTCTGAATGGTAGGAGAAGTGAATATCCTTGGTTATAACTCTGTTTGAATGGTAGGAGAGGTGAATGTCCTTGGTTATGACTGAACGGTGCGAGAGGTGAGTATCCATGTTTATATCTCTGTCTGAATGGTTGGAGAGGTGAGTGTCCTTGTTTATATCTCTGTCTGAATGGTTGGAGAGGTGAGTGTCCTTGGTTATAACAGTCTGAATGGTAGGAAAGGTATGTGTCCTTGTTTATATCTCTGTCTGAATGGTTGGAGAGATGAGTGTCCTTGTTTTTATCTCTGTCTGAATGGTTGGAGAGGTGAGTGTCCTTGTTTATATCTCTGTCTGAATGGTAGGAGAGATGAGTGTTCTTGTTTATATCTCTGTCTGAATGGTTGGAGAGGTGAGTGTCCTTGTTTATATCTCTGTCTTAATGGTTGGAGAGGTGAGTGTCCTTGTTTATATCTCTGTCTGAATGGTTGGAGAGATGAGTGTCCTTGTTTATATCTCTGTCTGAATGGTTGGAGAGATGAGTGTCCTTGTTTATATCTCTGTCTGAATGGTAGGAGAAGTCGTGTTCTTGGTTGTAACTCTGACTGACTGGTAGGAGAGGTGAGTGTCCTTGGTTATAACAGTCTGAATGGTAGGAAAGGTATGTGTCCTTGGTTCTAACTCTGTCTGAATGGTAGGAGAGGTGAATGTCCTTGGTTATGACTCTGTCTGACTGGTAGTAGAGGTCAGTGTCCTTTGTTATGACTCTGACTGAATGGTAGGAGAGGTGAATGTCCTTGGTTATGACTCAGTCTGAATGGTAGGAGAGATGAGTGTCCTTGTTTATATCTCTGTCTGACTAGTAGGAGAGGTCGTGTCCTTGGTTTTAACTCTGTCTGAATGGTAGGAGTTGGGAGTGTCCTTCGTTGTCTCTGTCTGACTTGTAGGATAGGTGAGTGTCCTTGGTTATGACTCTGTCTGAATTGTAGGAGAGGTGAGTGTCCTTGGTTATGTCTGACTGGTAGGGGAGGTCTGTGTCATTAGTTCTTACTCTGTCTGAATGGTAGGAGAGGTGAATGTCCTTGGTTATGACTCTGTCTGACTGGTAGTAGAGGTCAGTGTCCTTTGTTATGACTCTGACTGAATGGTAGGAGAGGTGAATGTCCTTGGTTATGACTCAGTCTGAATGGTAGGAGAGATGAGTGTCCTTGTTTATATCTCTGTCTGACTAGTAGGAGAGGTCGTGTCCTTGGTTTTAACTCTGTCTGAATGGTAGGAGTTGGGAGTGTCCTTCGTTGTCTCTGTCTGACTTGTAGGATAGGTGAGTGTCCTTGGTTATGACTCTGTCTGAATTGTAGGAGAGGTGAGTGTCCTTGGTTATGTCTGACTGGTAGGGGAGGTCTGTGTCATTAGTTCTTACTCTGTCTGAATGGTAGGAGAGGTGAATGTCCTTAGATATGACTCAGTCTGAATGGTAGGAAAGGTGAGTATTCTTGTTTATATCTCCCTCTGACTGGTAGGAGAAGTCGTGTTCTTGGTTGTAACTCTGACTGACTGGTAGGAGAGGTGAGTGTCCTTGGTTATAACAGTCTGAATGGTAGGAGAGGTATGTGTCCTTGGTTCTATCTCTGTCTGACTGGTAGGAGAAGTTGTGTCCTTGGTTGTAACTCTGTCTGACTGGTAGGAGAAGTCGTGTCCTTGGTTGTAACTCTGTCTGACTGGCAGGAGAAGTCGTGTCCTTGGTTGTAACTCTATGTGACTGGTAGGAGAAGTCGTGTCCTTGGTTGTAACTCTGTCTGACTGGTAGGAGAGGTGAGTGTCCTTGGTTATAACAGTCTGAATGGTAGGAAAGGTATGTGTCCTTGGTTCTAACTCTGTCTGAATGGTAGGAGAGGTGAATGTCCTTGGTTATGACTCTGTCTGACTGGTAGTAGAGGTCAGTGTCCTTTGTTATGACTCTGACTGAATGGTAGGAGAGGTGAATGTCCTTAGATATGACTCAGTCTGAATGGTAGGAAAGGTGAGTATTCTTGTTTATATCTCCCTCTGACTGGTAGGAGAAGTCGTGTTCTTGGTTGTAACTCTGACTGACTGGTAGGAGAGGTGAGTGTCCTTGGTTATAACAGTCTGAATGGTAGGAGAGGTATGTGTCCTTGGTTCTATCTCTGTCTGACTGGTAGGAGAAGTTGTGTCCTTGGTTGTAACTCTGTCTGACTGGTAGGAGAAGTCGTGTCCTTGGTTGTAACTCTGTCTGACTGGCAGGAGAAGTCGTGTCCTTGGTTGTAACTCTATGTGACTGGTAGGAGAAGTCGTGTCCTTGGTTGTAACTCTGTCTGACTGGTAGGAGAAGTCGTGTCCTTGGTTGTAACTCTGTCTGACTGGTAGGAGACGTGGGACTGCTGCCACTGACTCTCACTTTAACTAATCCTTAGGAGAGGAGCAACAAGCTCTCACAGTCTCACTGCAGAATCCGACATTTGTCCATAAAAGTCAAATTTCGAAGGTTGAATTTAGTCTTTATTTCTGAATGGAATTTGAAAATGTACTACAAAGTGTAAATAGGATAATTTTTGGCATGAAGTTAGTCTTGTCCAGAACAGCGATTTGTGAGATGATAGGATACAATGGAATGAAGGGCACCATAACAGAATTAAGTTTACCTTAACAGTTTTCCTGGGTTGGCTTTATTTCAATCCTGCCCACAGCTGGCAGCATCCTAGTAATCATCCATTTGGAGTGCAGCTGCATGCGACCTGATCGTAATGCCCATGGTCAATTTGGTTTAACATTCGATATCCGTATGGGGAAAGTTAGGGACCATCAGTAAATTGCACAATGTACATAGGATAATATTTTAAAAAGTAATTAGCAAAAAAATTAAATTATTTAAAAACCTAAAACCAACTATAAATTGTAGAGATTAATATTCAAGTATTGAAAGTGTTTAATGAGAAAACTAAAATATTAGCAACATCAAAATATTGTGCCATTTATATTGTGTAATTTATTGATGGTCCCTAACTATCAAGATATAGGCTATTCAAAGTCAAACCAACGTTGCCATGGTTGCACACCAGCCAGCAGAAGCTAATTGGCAAAGTGATTTTCAAGCGACACCCACATCAAACAATTAGCATTTGAATTCAGAATTCAGAACCAAATCTAAAACAAGGCCAAATCAGGAAGTGTAGTTGTCCTTTAAAGTTTGGGATAGGGATTGAACACGCAACCCTCGGAGCCAGAGCTCACGACTTACGCCCATCCCCGTCCCCCATGCCCATCCCCCATGCCCGTCCCCCCATGCCCATCCCCATCCCCCCATGCCCCAGCTAAATATAAGCTTACTTGATGGTAATAGTGCTTTGAAGTCAACTAGTGACTTCATGCTTACATGGACAGATGTTGAATTTCGCAGTGGATCTCGAGCGACCTGGCTGACAGGAGAGGAGAGGAGGAATGTGTAACTTTCTGTGTTAACAGGGTCCTGCACACACAGCATGACCTGGCATGTTTCTATTTCGAAGAAGATGGTGAAGGGAAAAACAGAGTGAGATGCATTGGTTGTTTAACAACAAAACCTACGTGTGCTCAACTAAGGGGCAAAGCAGACCGGATTGGCTTAGAATGTTGACAACATGTAAGCTGTATTTTGTCTTGACATTCAATTGAAAATATATATACATTTGCACAATGAGCACTTGTTATCTCTCAAATACATTGTTATAGCTGCAGTGGTTGAAAAAGTACTCAGTTGTCATACTTGAGTAAAAGTATAGATACCTTAATAGAACGTTACTCAAGTAAAAGTGAAAGTCACCCAGTAAAATACTACTTGAGTTGAAGTCTAAAAGTATTTGGTTCTAAACACATGTAGGTATCACAAATAAATGTAATTACTAAAAAATACTTAGGTATCGAAAGTAAAAGTAAAAGTATAAGTCATTTCAAAATCCTTATATTACGCAAAGCAGACAGCACCATTTTCTTGTTTTTAAAATGTTCCTCTCCAGCTAGGCATTCAACATGTAACGAGGACTTTTGGGTGTCAGGTAAAATGAATGGAATAAAAAGCAGATGATTTTCTTCAGGAATTAAGGGAAGTAAAAGTAAAATAAAATAGTCAAGTAAAGCATTGATACCTAAAAAAAACGACTTAATTAGTACATTGAGGTATTTTTCTTAATTACTTTACACCACTGTTGGTTAGCTGGCTAGCACATTTTTAACATATTAGCATTGACATTAAATGGGTCAAAACAACTAAAAACATGACATGGTATCAAGAACATGATGAAACCAGCTGAATGGAGTCACAATTCCCCGCATGGCAGTGTATTGTCACTGTTACTATCTATCTGGTCATCTAGAATTCCAACCACACGCTGACTTCTGCTCCTATGGAAGCGAGCACATCGTTTTAGTGACTTTATCAGCTACACCATCTATAGAAGATGGCATTCAGTTCACAAGCCTACCTGCCATCTGCCTCAGACACACACACACACACACACACACACACACACACACATTGACTCCCTCATCTCTTGGTCAGAGCGGCCTCATTCCAGTATCAGCAGATTACAAAGACATGACTGTTAACAGCCCTGCGTGACCCCCCACTCCTTCCCAAACAGACCCCAACTCTGCCTTGCTGAGTATTTCCTCCAGCACTCTGGCCTCGTCCCCTGTGTTAGTTTGTCTTTAATTAACATCATTCAAGCTGACGAGGCAGTGCCTGTTAAACGCAGTAGAGAGGGTTGGAACTAGAAACACCATCATAATCAGCGCCTCTTCCCCTCAGGAGGTTGACAAAGTTTGTTAGGGGTCCCCATACCCTCAAAAAGTTCTACATCTGCACATTTGAGAACATCTTGACTGACTCCATCATCGCTTGGTATAAGCAATTGCACCTCCCTCGTTCGGATGGCACTACAGAGGATGGTGCGGACAGCCCAGTACATCACTGGGGCCCAGCTCCCTGCCATCCCGGACCTCTATATCAGGAAGGAAGGACCGGAAAATTGTTACACTAAAACAACCCAAGGTACAGAAATGTTCTGTCTGCTTCCGCGTGACAAGTGGTACAGGAGCAAGTCTGACACCAACAGGCTCCTTGTCATGATTATCTCTTGGGACAGACCAATGCGCAGCGAAGTATCCAGAATACAAATTTATTAACAACGTGACTTGATGGAACAAAACAATAAACGAATATAAAGACGTGGAACCGAACTAGAGAAACTAACTAAGCTATGAACGAAAACTGTGGCATAAACCTAAACCCTATGGCATGACCGAAACAAACGCTAAATCCTAAACTAGACACTGTGACCTAAACCTAAACACGATGGCATGAACCTAAACACGATGGCATGAACCTAAACACGATGGCATGAACCTAAACACGATGGCATGAACCTAAACACGATGATCATAACAAAGCAATCATAACATTCATCAATAACCCACCAAAACTTAAGTGCAAACCCCAAACATATATATGGTTCCCAATTAGAGGTAATGAGACTCAGCTGCCTCTAATTGGGAACCATTACCCCAACATAGAAATACACACCATAGAACAAAAGAAACCCTACACCAAGACAAAACTAAACACTCCAGCCTGAACACTCAGGCCTGGACGTTACAGTACCCCCCCCCCCCCAAGTCCGTGGGTGGGTCTTCGGGTGGGTCCCTTTGTCCAGGTGGGGGCTCCGGTGCCGGCCGTGCTGGCTCGAGTTCACGCACCGGAGGCCCTGGACCATTAGCCGGAACAGTTGGTACTTGACTCATGACATAGGAAGCAGACACCGGCCGTACAGGACTCATGATGCTCCCTGGAACTCTGGTGCGTGGAGCAGGAACTGGTCGTACTGGACTCATGATGCTCACCGGAACTCTGGTGCGTGGAGCAGGAACTGGCCGTACCGGACTCATGACGCTCACTGGAACTCTGGTGCGTGGAGCAGGAACTGGCCGTACTGGACTCATGATGCTCACTGGAACTCTGGTGCGTGGAGCAGGAACTGGCCATACTGGACTCATGATGCTAACTGGAACTCTGGTGCGTTGAGCAGGAATCGGTCGTACTGGACTCATGATGCTCACTGGAACTCTGGTGCGTGGAGCAGGAATCGGTCGTACTGGACTCTGACGGCGCACAGGGGCCCTGATGCGTGGAGCAGGGACGGGTCGTGCCGGGCTCTGAGGACGCACAGGGGGCCTGATGCGTGGAGCAGGGACAGGACGTGCCGGGCTCTGAAGGCGCACAGGGGGCCTGATGCGTGGAGCAGGGACAGGACGTGTCGGGCTCTGAAGGCGCACAGGGGGCCTGATGCGTGGAGCAGGGACAGGACGTGTTGAATCCACAACACGTACATGGATCTTGGAACGTGGAACAGGTACAGGACATGTTGAATCCACAACACGTACATGGATCTTGGAGCGTGGAACTGGTACAGGACGTGTTGAATCCACAACACGTACTGGGATCTTGGTAAGTGGAACAGGGACAGGATGTGTTGAATCCACAACACGGACATGGATCTTGGAACGTGGAACAGGCACAGGACGTGTTGAATCCACAACACGCACTGGGATCTTGGAGCGTGGATTGGAGCGTGGAACAGGTACAGGACGTGTTGAATCCACAACACAAACAGGGATCTTGGAGCGTGGAACAGGTACAGGACGTGCTGAATCCACAACACGGACAGGGATCTTGGAGCGTGGAACAGGTACAAGACGTGTTGAATCCACAACACGTACTGGGATCTTGGTACGTGGAACAGGGGCAATTCTTCCAGGTAGCTCACTAACCCTGGCCTCACGGGTGAGTGGAGCTGGAATCTCTCGAACTGGGCTGTGGATTCGCACCGGAGATTCTGCCCGCAGGACCGTAGGATATCTTGGTCCCAAAAGGCGCACTGGAGACCTGGCGCACAGAGCTGGCACCACTCTTCCAGGTAGCACACTGACCTTGGCCTGACCGATGAGTGGCGCTGGGATCTCTCGCACCGGGCTGTGGACACGCACCGGAGACACGGCACGCATAACCGGTGCAGGATATCTTGGTCCTAGGAGGCGCACTGGAGACCTGGCGCGCAGAGCTGGTACCACTCCTCCAGGCTGTACACTCAACCTAGCCCGACAGATGAGTGGCGCTGGAATTTTGCGTACATGCCCATGAATACGCACAGGAGACTTTGTGCGCAAAACTGTGTAGAACGGCGTCCTCTCAGTGCGCTGCTCCCTCCACTGAGCACGAGGACTTGGTGCAGGAGTCCCTCCTGAACCGGCCGACCTCCTCGTGTGCCCCCAAAAAAAAGGTTTTTGGGACTGCCCTTCGGGCTTCCTAGCCCGGCGAGGTCTAACAAACTTGCCTCTCTCCGGATCCCATGCGCCATACACATCCTCACACCTGCGCCGCTCAGCCGCCGCTGCTTCCAGTTCCTCTCTGGGACGGCGATACTCTCAGGGCTGGGCCCTAGCTACCCCATTGAACAATTCCTCCTCCCAAGACCTGAACTCCCGGGTCTCTCGCTGCTTGGTCTTCCTTTGGTGGGTTATTCTGTCATGATTATCTCTTGGGACAGACCAATGCGCAGCGAAGTATCCAGAATACATATTTATTAACGACGTGACTTGATGGAACAAAACAATAAACGAATATAAAGACGTGGAACCGAACTAGAGAAACTAACTAAGCTATGAACGAAAACTGTGGCATAAACCTAAACCCTATGGCATGACCGAAACAAACGCTAAATCCTAAACTAGACACTGTGACCTAAACCTAAACACGATGGCATGAACCTAAACACGATGGCATGAACCTAAACACGATGGCATGAACCTAAACACGATGGCATGAACCTAAACACGATGATCATAACAAAGCAATCATAACATTCATCAATAACCCACCAAAACTTAAGTGCAAACCCTAAACATATATATGGTTCCCAATTAGAGGTAACGAGACTCAGCTGCCTCTAATTGGGAACCATTACCCCAACATAGAATACACACCATAGAACAAAAGAAACCCTACACCAAGACAAAACTACTTGATCAACTTTTGATCAAACAAATGTTGCTGTCACGCCAAATGTTGCTATCACGCCGACAATGAATCTAATTTATTTGAGAACATTCACATTTTAACCTAATCTTTAATAACAAACGGTCTCCTATTCGGTTATTTCAAGGAAAGGTGATTAACTGCTGTAGGTATTATAAGCAAAAAAATACATAGTTTCATGTCTTTATTCGTTTATGTTGTTTTATTTTTCATGGAAAGTATATTTTGCTATTGGTGCAACTGTTTGTGTTATTCAGTTATTGCAGCTAATTTGTTGAAGAACACCTTATTATTGATGTGATTAGTAGATCTGTCTCACTTACACTCATCACACACAGACACACTGACAATCCGTCACACACAGTCACACTTACACTCATCACACACAGACACACTGACAATCCGTCACACACAGTCACACTGACAATCCGTCACACACAGTCACACTGACAATCCGTCACACACAGTCACACTTACACTCATCACACACAGACACACAGACAATCCGTCACACACAGTCACACTTACACTCATCACACACAGACACACTGACAATCCGTCACACACAGTCACACTGAAACTCCATCACACACAGTCACACTGACAATCCGTCACACACAGTCACACTGACAATCCGTCACACACAGTCACACTGACACTCATCACACACAGACACACTGACAATCCGTCACACACAGTCACACTTACACTCATCACACACAGTCACACTGACAATCCGTCACACACAGTCACACTGACACTCATCACACACAGACACACTGACAATCCGTCACACACAGTCACACTTACACTCATCACACACAGACACACTGAAACTCCGTCACACACAGTCACACTGAAACTCCGTAACACACAGACACACTGAAACTCCGTCACACACAGTCACACTGACAATCCGTCACACACAGACACACTGAAACTCCGTCACACACAGACACACTGAAACTCCACGCACACATTCATACTGACTCTACTCACACACACACACACACACACACACACACACACACACACACACACACACACACACACACACACACACACACAGACAAACAATCACACACAGACACACACACACACAATTACATATAATCATCATATACACTATTGCTACTCTGTTTATCATATATCCATATATCCCTTTACATACTGTATATACCTCTATCACTGTATATAGCTGCTGACCCTGGAACTGTCCTTGTATACAGCTACTGACCCTGGATCTGTCACTGTATTTAGCTACTGACCCTGGAACTGTCCCTGTATATAGCTACTGATCCTGGAACTGTCCCTGTATATAACTACTGACCCTGGAACTGTCTCTGTATATAGCTACTGACCCTGGAACTGTCTCTGTATATAGCTACTGACCTTGGAACTGTCCCTGTATATAGCTCCTGACCCTGGAACTGTCTCTGTATATAGGTACTGACCCTGGAACTGTCCCTGTATTTAGCTACTGACCCTGGAACTGTCCCTGTATATAGCTACTGACCCTGGAACTGTCTCTGTATATAGCTACTGACCCTGGAACTGTCCCTGTATTTAGCTACTGACCCTGGAACTGGCCTCTTGCTTCCAGGTTGCAGTTTGACTTAATAACAATCAAAGCACTTTTTATTCTCTTTCATTTAATTGCACATCCCATAATGTCTGCTACATTGTAAGGCCATAGGGGTCTGGTCTAAAGTAGTGCACTATATATGGAACAGGGCTCTGGTCTAAAGTAGTGCACTATATATGGAACAGGGCTCTGGTCTAAAGTAGTGCACTATATAGGGAACAGGGCTCTGGTCTAAAGTAGTGCACTATATTGGGAATAGGGCTCTGGTCTAAAGTAGTGCACTACATAGGGAATAGGGCTCTGGTCTAAAGTTGTGCACTATATAGGGAATAGGGCTCTGGTCTAAAGTAGTGCACTATATAGGGAATTGGGCTCTGGTCTAAAATAGTGCACTATATAGGGAATAGGGCTCTGGTCTAAAGTAGTGGACTATATACGGAATAGGGCTCTGGTCTAAAGTAGTGCACTTTATAGGGAATAGGGCTCTGGTCTAAAGTAGTGCACTATATAGGGAATTGGGTGCCATTTGGGATGTATTCTGAATTATACATGAGGACAATCAATGATGCCTGTGATAAGATAAGCCGGAGTGAGATGTACCCAGTTAATTTGACTAACGATAAGGAATATAATACATTAGGTTTTAAAACCCTCCTACAGTTTCTACATGTGGCTCAGTCGATTTAATAAAAGTTCAATTTGACTAAAATATGTGGCTCTGTGATTTTAAACTATGACATTGAGATGGAGTTTTTCAATTCCGTGGAAGTAATGTCTAAAATGTGTTTGAGGTTGATGGCTCTTTTGATCTAACTAAATTATTGTTAATAAAATAATCAGCTTTCACGCCCACGTGTGACAGTGAATGTAATATATATGAGAAAAGTCACGGATTAAAACTAATCTTTAATAACAAACTGTCTCCTCTTCGGTTAATTCAAGGAATACGTGATTAACTGTCGTAGGTGTTCTGAGTTGAAACATCTTTATTAGTTTATATTGTTTTAGTTTTTATGGAAAGTTGACATTTTACCATCGGATGAGCTGTTTGTGTTATTCAGTTATTACAGTAAATTTGTTCAGTGATATGATTAGCAGATTACATTAGAGATACTGTACCTCCTGTTCCTTAACTAAATCACTTTAACATTTACATTTTCTACATTTGACCCCTTTCCTTTAATAGGATACATCAATTCAGAAACACAAACTCTATAAACACAGTCAAATAAATATGTTTTAAGCGTTTTCTTCTTAGAAGAGAAAACATCTGTTGTAAAATCCAATGACAAACACACCTCTCATTGTCTCCTTCTCTGTTGATGAGGTTTCCATGGTGGTCAGCTGACTACAGCAGCTCTTTCTGTGTACAAACCACGTTAATCAAGTGATTTGGTGGCTACTGTGGTGTGTGAATCTTTGATCATGTGAGAGACTGGGTTTCTTACCCAGTCATGAGAGAGCACGAGAGTGTGTGTGTGTTTGTGTATGTGTGTCTTCTTGATGAATAGCAGTGGTTTCATATCACGATACGTCAATATGTATTAATTAACAAGATATTTGAAAGCAGGCCTTTTCTCTTACTTGTCTTTCAATTATGTGTGAGAGAGTGTGTGTGTGTGTTTTCTGTGTGTAAACCAGCTGGATGGTTACATTTGTGTCCAAGACTGAAGGACAGGGAGATCTTTGTAATGATACCATGTGTGTGTGTGGGTTGGTGTAAATGTGTGTCTAAAGTTCAGACTCCATTCATGATTAAACCGAGGTTATTGTGGATGACAGGGCCTCCATCTGACCTATTATCCATCGACGCCAGGCTTCTGTGGCTAAGACACACTGCACACACCCGCACGCACGCACACACACACACACACACACACACACACACACACACACACACACACACACACACACACACTGCACACACTGCACACACTGCACGCACACACACACACACACACACACACACACACACACACACACACACACACACACACACACACACACACACACACACACACACACACACACACACACACACACACACACACACCACATCCGACCACCACACCACCACAGTACCCACCCCGCCCCCCACCAACACGTCCGACCTTGCCTCCTCCACTAGCCTGCAGAGCCTCTTGCTTTTATATCCAGACAGCAATTACATCTCTCCTTCCTTCCCTCCCTCCTCCCTCCCTCCCTCCCTCCCTCCCTCCCTCCACCCATTCCTGCCTCCATCACTCTATCATTTTAGATTTCTTAAAGTTATTAATAAAAAGAGAAAAACACACATTGAAAGACCAATAAAATAAAACATTATAATAACAGTGAACAACAACATCTTGTTGTTTTGCCTTAATTCCATAATGTCATTCCACAGAAACAGCTCTGTACTCATGAAGACATAGCTATCAGAAACAGCTCTATTTTCATAAAGACAGCTGTCAGAAACAGTTCTGTACTCATAAAGACATTGCTATCAGAAACAGGTCTGTACTCATAATGACACAGTAATCAGAAACAGCTCTGTACTCATAAAGACACAGTTATAAAAACAGCTCTGTACTCATAAAGACCCAGCTATCAGAAACATTTCTATACTCGTAAAGACACAGCTGTCAGAAACAGCTCTGTACTCATGAAGACACAGCTATCAGAAACTGCTCTGTACTCATATATACACAGCTAACAAAAACAGATCTGTACTCATGAAGACATAGCTATCAGAAACAGCTCTATACTCATAATGACACACCTACAAGAAACAGCTCTGTAATCATGAAGATACAGCTATCAGAAACAGCTCTATACTCATGAAGACACAGCTATCAGAAACAGCTCTATACTCATGAAGACACAGCTATCAGAAACAGCTGTATACTCATGAAGACACAGCTATCAGAAATTGATATGTACTCATAATGACACAGCTATCAGAAACAGCTCTGTAAAGTTAAAGACGCAGCTATCAGAAAAAGCTCTGTACTCATAAAGACACAGCTATCAGAAACAGATCTGTACTCATGAAGACACAGCTATCAGAAAGAGATCTGTACTCATAAAGACCCAGCTATCAGAAACAGCTCTGTACTCAAAAACACACAGCTATCAAAACAGCTCTGTACTCAAAAACACACAGCTATCAAAACAGCTCTGTAATCATGAAGACACAGCTATCAGAAACAGCTCTGTAAAGTTAAAGACCCAGCTAACAGAAACAGATCTGTACTCATAATGACAGAGCTATCAGAAACAGCTCTGTACCCATAAAGACACAGTTATCAGAATCTGCTCTGTACTCATAAACACACAGCTATCAGAAACAGCTGTGTACTCATAAAGAAACAGCTATCAGAAACAGCTCTGTACTCATAAAGACACAGCTATCAAAACAGCTCTGTACTCATGAAGACACAGCTATCAGAAACAGATCTGTACTTATTAAGACACAGCTATCAGAAACCGCTCTGTACTCATAAAGACACAACTATCAGAAACAGCCCTATACTCATAATGGCACAGCTATCAGAAACAGTTCTGTACTCATAAACACACAGCTATCAAAACAGCTCAGTACTCATGAAGATACAGCTATCAGAAACAGTTCTGTACTCAAAAAGACACAGCTATCAGAAACAGCTCTGTACTCATAAAGACACAGCTGTCAGAAACAGCTCTGTACTCATGAAGACACAGCTATCAGAAACTGCTCTGTACTCATAAACACACAGCTATCAGAAACAGCTGTGTACTCATAAAGATACAGCTATCAGAAACAGCTCTGTACTCATAAAGACACAGCTATCAAAACAGCTCTGTACTCATGAAGACACAGCTATCAGAAACAGATCTGTACTTATTAAGACACAGCTATCAGAAACAGCTCTGTACTGATAATGGCACAGCTTTCAGAAACAGCTCTGTACTCATAAAGACACAGCTGTCAGAAACAGCTCTGTACTCATGAAGACACAGCTATCAGAAACTGCTCTGTACTCATATAGACACAGCTATCAGAAACTGCTCTGTACTCATAAACACACAGCTATCAGAATCAGCTGTGTACTCATAAAGATACAGCTATCAGAAACAGCTCTGTACTCATAAAGACACAGCTATCAAAACAGCTCTGTACTCATGAAGACACAGCTATCAGAAACAGATCTGTACTTATTAAGACACAGCTATCAGAAACAGCTCTGTACTCATAATGGCACAGCTTTCAGAAACAGCTCTGTACTCATAAAGACACAGGTATCAGAAACAGATCTTTACTCATAAAGACACAGCTATCAGAAACAGCTCTGTACTCATAAAGACACAGCTATCAAAAACAGCTCTGTACTCATAAAGACACAGCTATCAGAAACATCTCTGTACTCATGAAGACATATCTATCAGAACCAGCTCTGTACTCATGAAGTCACAGCTATCAGAAAGAGCTCTGAACACATAAATCCACAGCTATCAGAAACAGATCTATGCTCTTAAAGACACAGCTATCAGAAACATCTTTGTACTCATAAAGACACTGCTAACAGAAACAGCTCTGTACTCATGAAGACACAGCTATCAGAAACAGCTCTGTACTCATGAAGACACAGCTATTATAAACAGATCTGTACTCATAATGACATAGCTATCAGAAACATCAAATCAAATCTAATTTTATTTGTCACATACACATAGCAGATGTTAATGCGAGTGTAGCGAAATGCTTGTCCTTCTAGTTCCGACCATGCAGTAGTATCTAACAAGTAATCTAACAAATTCACAACAACTACCTTATACACACAATAGTAAAGGATTGAATACGAGTATGTTCATATAAATATATGGATGAGCGATGGCTGATCGGCGTAGGCAAGATGCAGTAGATGGTATGGAGTACAGTATATACATATGAGATGAGTAATGTAGGATATGTAAACGTTATATAAATGGCAACGTTTAAAGTGGCTAGTGATACATTTATTTCATCCAATTTTAATTATTAAAGTGGCTAGAGATTTGAGTCGATGGCTGAACGGCATAGGAAAGATTCAGTAGATGGTTTAGAGTACAGTGTATACATTTGATATGAGTAATGTCGGATATGTAAACATTATATACAAAATTGTTTAAAATGGCTAGTGATACATTGTTACATCCAATTCCTATGTTTAAAGTGGCTAGAGATTTAAGTCAGTATGTTGGCAGCAGCCACTCAATGTTAGTGATGGCTGTTTAGCAGTCTGATGGCTTTGAGGTAGAAGCCGTTTTTCAGTCTCTCGGTCCCAGCTTTGATGCACCTGTACTGACCTCGCCTTCTGGATGATAGCGGGGTGAACAGGCAGTGGCTCGGGTGGTTGTTGTCCTTGATGATCTTTTTCGCCTTCCTGTGACATCGGGTGGTGTAGGTGTCCTGAAGGGCAGGTAGTTTACCCCCGGTGATGCGTTGTGCAGTCCCCACTACCCTCTGGAGAGCCTTGCGGTTGTGGGCGGAGCAGTTGCCGTACCAGGCGGTGATACAGCCTGACAGGATGCTCTCGATTGTGCATCTGTAGAAGTTTGTGAGTGATTTTGTTGACATTGAGTGAGAGGTTATTTTCCTGACACCACACGCCGAGGGCCCTCACCTCCTCCCTGTAGGCCATCTCGTTGTTGTTGGTAATCAAGCCTACCACTGTAGTGTCGTCAGCAAACTTGATGATTGAGTTGGATGCGTGCTTGGCCACGCAGTCATGGGTAAACAGGGAGTACAGGAGAGGGCTGAGAACGCACCCTTGCGGGGATCAGCGGGGTGGAGATGTTGTTTCCTACCCTACCTGAGGCCGGCCCGTCAGGAATTCCAGGACCCAGCGGGGTCGAGACCACGGGTCTCAAGCTTAATGACGAGCTTGGAGGATACTATGGTGTTAAATGCTGAGCTGTAGTCGATGAACAGCATTCTTTCATAAGTATTCCTCTTGTCCAGATGGGTTAGGGCAGTATGCAGTGTGATTGCGATTGCGTCGTCTGTGGACCTATTGGGACGGTAAGAAAATTGGAGCGGGTCCAGGGTGTCTGGCAGGATGGAGGTGATATGATCCTTGACTAGTCTCTCAAAGCACTTCATGATGACGGAAGTGAGTGCTACGGGGCGATAGTCATTTAGCTCAGTTACCTTAGCTTTCTTGGGAACAGGAACAATGGTGGCCCTCTTGAAGCATGTGGGAACAGCAGACTGGGATAGGGACTGATTGAATATGTCCGTAAACACACCAGCCAGCTGGTCTGTGCATGCTCTGTGGACACGGCCAGGGATGCCATCTGGGCCAGCAGCCTTGCGAGGGTTAACACATTTAAATGTTTTCCTCACGTTGGCTGCGGTGAAGGTGAGCCCGCAGGCTTTGGTAGCGGGCCGTGTCGGTGGCACTGTATTATCTTTAAAGCGAGCAAAGAAGTTGTGTACTCATAAAGACACAGCTATCAGAAACAGCTCTGTACTCATAAAAACACAGCTATCAGAAACAGCTCTGTACTCAGAAAGACCCAGCTATCAGAAACAGCTCTGTACTCATAAAGACACAGCTATAGCAGATGAAGCTGTAGAGAGAAAACAAGCCATTGGGTGGAATAACAAAACACTTTGAAGTAAAAAAGGATGACAACTAAAGGGAGGTGTTAGTGTGTAATTAAAATAGACTTGTCTTGGCTGGAGGGGAGCGTGATGAAGGAGCGAGAGAAGGGTGCATGTGTGTGTGTTCTTAGGAAAGCGTGTGCGCACACGTAAGCATGTGTATTTGAGTGTAAAGGACATCATGTTGCTTTTGCTTAGTGAGTACCACTTCCTCCTGATTGGGCTCCCACTGAGGTTTGTACCCAGGACCTCTGCCTTGCTAGCACACGTGACCCTCCTGAAGAGTGGTACCTGTCTGAACCACCCAACAGTTAACAATGTGGCGGTTTGAGGCTGACGAGTTTCAGGCCTTCACACAGCTTCACACGTGCTACACTTGCGTGTGTGTACGTGTGTGCATGTGTGCGTGGTGTGCGTGCAAGTGTGCGTGTGTGCGTGTACGTGTGTGTGAGTGTGGTGTGTGAGTGTGGTGTGTGTGTGTAGTTGAGACAGCCAATGCTTCACCATTTCAATGCGAACAGAGAAGAGGCCCCTCGGCAATAGCTTTATCTAAACTTGTCTTATCCAATGGGGTGTTAGAACTGACACAGGTAACCTTTGACCTACATCGTTACTGGGGTCACAGGGTGAAATTCTTTCTATTTCAGGATATGAGGTCATATACAGTATGATGTGTTTACATGCTTTCAGGGACGACAAAGGGAAGAGAGAGTGTGTGTGTGTGTGTCTCGTTTATGTTTGTGTGTGTGAGAATTTGAATGTGGATGTTACGAGTAGAGTTAAGAGTATAGTTAAGAGTGTTAAAATATTGTCTGTGAGTATAACAGAACTGATATAGCAGGCGAAAACCAGAGGAATTTCTGTCCTGGAAAAAGTGTTTTTGACACATTGCCTCATTTTGAACCCCTCCCTATTGAAAACAGCCATATATGGGAGTAAGATTGCAGTACCTATTGCTTCCACTGGATGTCAACAGTCTCTAGACAGTGTTTGGTTATGTTAGGTTGCTCTGGATGGTAATAGAAGAAGAATTTCGAACTAGTCACCGGATGTAAACAGAAGAGGAGGCGCTGGCTCACGGCTCAGCTGTGTTTTTTTCCTTTCCTATCGTCCAGTTTATAATCCGGTTGAAATATTATAGTAAATATACATAAAAGTGTTCCTAAGGATACATTATCAATGATGTTTGATTGTTCTTGGACAAGTGTATAGGTATAGGTTGAACACGTTCTCTTCACGGTTCAATGGGCGAGTGGACGCTGTATTTTATGAACATAACGCGCCAACCAAACAGAGATTTATGGATATAATAAATGACTTTTTCTAAGATGCAAATCCGGATAGATTTTCCTCGGGTTTTCGCCTGCTATATCAGTTCTGTTATACTCACATACATGATTTTAACACTCTTAGAAACTTCAGAGTGTTTCCTATCCAATAGTACTAATTATGTGCATATCCTATTTTCTGGGCCTGAGTGGCAGGCATTTTACTTTGGGCACGCCAGACTCTCCAAAACCGTCACCTATGCAGCCGCTCCCTAAGAAGTTAAAGGAGTTTTGTTTACATTCGTTTCCTGCAGTTGATTCCAGAAGACTTGCCTTCAGAGCCCTTACACCCAGAACCATTTCTATTGTTCTCAAATGTTGTTGCAGTTGTTTGCTCTTAACAAAATTGTGGTACAGTGTCTGGAAACCTAATGAGAACGTTTGGGGTATATTGTGTGGTGGTTGTTACAGATGTTGCTCACAACATTTTAGGAGAACTTTCCAATGGTCTTAAAAAAAAAAAAAGGAAAACATCTTGTTATCAAAAACATTACGATCCTAATATTAGATAAAATCCTAACTTGAATTCCATGGGAATTTTAGCTAATGTTCTGTAAATGATCCCAGTTTGCTGGGAACTCTGTTTAGGTGCAGCCCACTTCACTTTTCCCACTTCCATAAACTTTCCTTTTTACCTTCTGAGAACTCATTTAAGCTATATATTTTAGTGCATACGTTGACCAATCGCAATATAACTGTAATCTAAAATCACAATACAACTGTAATCTACAATCACAATACAACTGTAATCTACAATCACAATATAACTGTAATCTACAATCACAATACAACTGTAATCTACAATCACAATATAACTGTAATCTACAATCACAATATAACTGTAATCTACAATCACAATATAACTGTAATCTAAAATCACAATACAACTGTAATCTACAATCACAATACAACTGTAATCTACAATCACAATACAACTGTAATCTACAATCACAATACAACTGTAATCTACAATCACAATACAACTGTAATCTACAATCACAATACAACTGTAATCTACAATTACAATACAACTGAAATCTACAATCACAACACAAATTAAATCTACAATTACAATACAACTGTAATCTAAAATCACAATACAACTGTAATCTACAATCACAATACAACTGTAATCAACAATCACAATACAACTGTAATCAACAATCACAATACAACTGTAAACTACAATCACAATACAACCGTAATCTACAATCACAATACAACTGTTATCTAAAATCACAATACAACTGTAATCTACAAGAATACCATTACGGTTGAAAGCATCCTATGGTGTGTGGGTTGGTAATGAAAGAGATTTAAGGTCAAAAACACGCTAGAGTCCAATACTCCTGATAAGAGCACATGTGATAAGGGATTATTTTACTCTAAGAGCCACTTCCATATATTCATATACATTTCAACAAATAGCCATGTTTACCTGTTCCGGGTCAGGGGAAGAAATAAAGACCCGCACACTGTCGAAAACAACATGAAAATAGCCTAACCTGAGGCTTGAATGCAAAATAACGATGATTATTGAAACATCAAGTTGCCCAAAGAATATATCATTGTGTAAGTAAGTGCCTAAATAAAGGCTGAAAACAAAACACAAACATTTAGGCCTCAGGCCATCATCAGTGGAAATTGTGTTCTAATTTAGTCCATGCTTTCTGGACAAAAGCCAATTGGATTCAACAGAAGGTCAGTGTTATATTGAGAACCATACAATACAGTCCACTCTTGATAAGAGTCCACAGGATATGTGTATTTGTGTTTAAGTGTGTTTAAGTGTGTTTAAGTGCAGCCCACTTCTCCTGGCATAAACACTTATCTTACTAACGCCGCGTACTTACAATTCAACATGTCTATTTAACATGGCTATTTGACATGGCTATTTAACATGGCTATTCAACATGTCTATTCAACATGTCTGTTTAACATGGCTATTCAACATGACTATTCAACATGGCTATTCAACATGGATATTTATCATGGCTGTTTAACATGGCTATTTAACATGGATATTCAGTATGGCTATTGAACATGGCTATTCAACACGGCTATTTAACACGGCTATTCAACACGGCTATTCAACAAGGATATTTATCATGGCTATTTAACATGGCTATTTAACATGGATATTCAGTATGGCTATTGAACATGGCTATTCAACATGGCTATTCAACATGGCTATTTAACATGGATATTCAACATGGCTATTCAACATGTCTTTTTAACATGGCAATTCAACATGGCTGTCAAGGCGTCTGCGTACTGGTAGCGAAGTCAGGTGCAGGAGAGCAGAGAGTTGTGAACAGGCGCACACTTTATTTAAACCGGAGGAACAAACACATGAACACCAACACATCCGCCACCGGAAACCAGCACCTCTCCTCCGGGGCGTACCTCTCCCACCCCACGAGGTACTGCCTGACGCCTCGAATCCAGGATGGAACGGACGGAGTACGCAGGGACCCCCTCAATGTCCAGAGGGTTGGAGGAACCTACCGCACCTCAGACTCCTGGAGGGGACCAATCACCACCGGCCTGAGGAGAGACACATGGAATGAGGGGTTAACATGGTAATCGGGAGGAAGCTGTAACCTGTAACATACCTCATTCACTCTCCTCAGGACGTTAAATGGCCCCACAAACCGCGGACCCAGCTTCCGGCAGGGCAGGTGGAGGGGCAGGTGGAGGGTCGAGGAGCCTCGGTCTGACTCTGATGCCACGGTGCCAGAACCGCCCACTCCCCCCGGCCAGTCCTGGCAGTAGGACCACAGAAATCTGCCCACATCCTGGTTCACTCTTTCCACCTGCCCATTACTCTTGGGGTGGAAACCAGAGGTGAGGCTGATCGAGACCCCCATATGTTCCATGAACGCCTTCCAGACTCTCAAAGTGAACTGGGGACCTCGATCAGACACTATATCCTCTGGAACCCTGTAGTGCCGGAAGACGTGTGTAAATAAGGTCTCCACAGTTTGCAGGGCCGTAGGGAGACCGGGCAGGGGGAGAAGACGACAGGACTTAGAGAAACGATCCACAACGACCAGAATCGTAGTGTTTCCCTGTGAATGAGGGAGATCCGTCAGAAAATCCACCGACAGGTGTGACCAAGACCACACAATCCCCCCGTCGTTGGGGTGGTAATTGAGTCGCCTTCTTTTTACAGAAGGCGATAGCCAAATCGGCATACTCTGGGGGGATGTGCACGGTAGAGACCTGGTCTGGACTCTCCACCGTGATAGCACCCTTGGAAACCCATACACATCTCCCCGAACACTCTCGCGACCACCCCATGAGAGCCCTCTGTTGCCATGAAATGGTGGGTTCATGACGAGCTAACCAGTGAAGGCCTAGTACCACGGGAAACTTAGGAGAATCAATGAGGAAGAGACTGATTCTCTCCTCGTGACTCCCCCACTTCACCATGGCCAGTGAGATGGTGGCCTCCCTGATTAGCCCGGACCCTAATGGTCGACTATCCAGAGCGTGTACCGGGAAAGGTCTAACCACAGGAATAACGGGGATCCCTAAACTAAGGGCGAGCGCTCCGTCGATAAAATTCCCAGCCGCGCCTGAAGTGACTAGCGCCTTATACTGAGAATGCGGGGAAAACTCAGGGAAACAAACAGGTACAAACAGTTGAACAACAGAGGACTCTGGATGAGAGTGGTGCAGACTCACCTGGGGTGACGCCAGAGTGCTCTGTCTGCTGCCTCGACCCCCAGAGGAACCAACCCGGCACCGACTGGCAGTGTGCCTTCTGCGGCCACAGATGGTGCACGTGAAGATTTCTCCTTCAGCCTCCCTACGTGGAGCCCCTCCCCGCCGCATTTCCTTCTCCCCACATGGCGTTTGCCCACTCTAGACGAGGGTGGATACCCTCTCCCTTCCTGAGGGAGCTGGGTGAACGGTGGCCAGGCATAGGTCCAGTTGTAATAGGAACCCCTCGCACCGTGCTGCTGTCCTATCATACTCCCTGGGAAGGGAGAGACGCATCCCACTGGGACTGGATCCAGGAAGGACGGGTAGAGGTAACCCTGGTTGCGCTGGTCGAGGCGCTGGAAAGACGTCCTGTCTCTCCCAGTGGTCCATGGTTTGGACAACGCGATCCATCATGGCACCGAGATGTTGCAGCATTGCCAAGTGTTCCCAGACGTGCTCCTCGACTCCTCTGACCGGGGTATCTGCTCCTGCTGACTCCATGGATGGTGTGGAATTCTGTCAAGCCGTGTGCGTACTGGTAGCGAAGTCAGGTGCAGGAGAGCAGAGAGTTGTGAACAGGCGCACACTTTATTTAGACCGGATGAACAAACAGATGAACGCAACTGTGTCAAAACCTCCATCCAAAATAGTAAAAGGTGGAAAAACCAGTCACACTAATACAACGTGTAAAAAATAAACAACTTAGTGAAATAACACGGAAATAAATCACACTCGTCTAGCGCGTCAAAAACAAATAACAAGTAACACAAACAATTCCACACAAATACATGATGGGGAACAGAGGATAAATAAATACAGGCAGTGTGATTGGGGAATGAAAACCAGGTGTGCAGGGAACGTATCAATGAAAAATGGAGCAGCCGTGGCCAGAAAGCCGGTGACGTCGACCGCCGAACGCCGTCCGAACAAGGAGAGGAGCCGACTTTGGCTGAAGTCGTGACACTTGCTATTTAGCATGGCTATTCAACAAGAATATTTATGATGGCTATTTAACATGGATATTCAGTATGGCTATTGAACATGACTATTGAACATGGCTATTGAACATTGCTATTGAACATGGCTATTCAACATGGCTATTCGACATGGCTGTTTAACATATATATTTAACATGGAAATTTAACATGGCTTTTCGACATGGCTATTCAACATGGGTATTTAACATAGATATTTAACATGGCTATTTAACATGACTTTTTAACATGGCTATTTAACATGACTATTCAACATACTATTTAACATGACTATTTAACATGGTTATTCAACATGGCTATTCAACATGGCTATTTAACATGGCTACACCAAGACATTAGGGATGTGTGGAACACTACTAGTTGACTATAAGTCTAAGAGAAGAGGATTCTACTGGATGATTGTAACACTGCCTCTCATAGCCTTGGGGGCCTTGAGATATCCTATCGTATTTCAGTTACTATTACTTATGTCCAATAGTTTCAGACAAACATGGAAACGTGGTTCAACTCTGTTTGTCTGTGTGTGTGTGTGTGTGTGTGTGTGTGTGTGACTCTGTGTATGTGTGTGTGTCTCTCTCTGTGTGTGTGTGTGTGTCTCTGTGTGTGTGTGTGTGTGTGTGTGTCTCTCTGTGTGTCTCTGTGTGTGTGTGTGTGTGTGTGTTGTCAGAAAGATATGTTAATCACAGAGGAATGATGCTGCTTCATTTAGTCACCAAATGTTATTTAGGTGGATTTAATAAACTAGAAGTAGAACACGAGGGTGTGTGTGTGTGTGTGTGTGTGTGTGTGTGTGTGTGTGTGTGTGTGTGTGTGTGTGTGTGTGTGTGTGTAGACGTAAACACAGGTTCAGGCCTTAGGGCCACATTCAGCCATCTCACTTAATACACTTTAGCCAAGCTTACCACACAATATCAGACCTGAGATGAGACTGGGGAGGAGAGGGAGGGGGGAAGGGTGAGAGGGAAAGAGAGGGAGGGAAGGAGAGGGAGGGGGCAAGAGGGAATGAGAGGGAGGGAGGGAGGCAGGATAGAAAAAGCAGAGAGAGAGGAAGGAGGCAGGCAGAGGAAAAGTGGAACAGAGGGAGGAGGTTGGAAGATGGAAGAATGGAGAAGGTGAGAGGTCAACTAGAAGAGAGACAAAACACACATAAACACACAGAGACACACAGACACAGACACAAACATAGACACACACAGACACACAGAGACACAGAGACACACATACACACTGACACACTGACACACACAGACAGACAGAGACACACAGAGACACACAGAGACACACACAGAGACACACAGAAACACACAGAGACACACAGAAACACACAGAGACACACAGAGACACACAGACACACACACAGACACACACAGAGACACGCAGACACAAACAGAGACACACAGACACACACACAGACACACACAGACACACACAGAGACACACAGAGACACACAGAGACACACAGACACACACAGAGACACACAGAGACAAAGACACAAACAGAGACACACTGACACACACAGACACACAGACACAAACACAAAGACACACACACACACACACACAAACACAGACAAACAGAGACACACAGACACACACACACAGACACACAGAGACACACAGACACAAACAGAGACACACAGACACAAACAGATACACACATACCCACACACAGACACACACAGAGACACACAGAGACACACAGACACACACAGACACACAGAGACAAAGACACAAACAGAGACACACAGACACACACAGACACACACAGACACACACAGAGACACACAGACACACAGACACACAGACACACAGACACACACAGATACAGACACACAGCCACACACACAGACACACAGACACACAGAGACACACAGACACACACAGAAACACACAGACACACAGAGACACACACACACACTTGAACTAAGGTACAATTATTCTAATCTAACCTAGCAGGGTCTTAGTAGGGCACAAAACATGACGCAAAACACAACTATCTAGAACCCGCTAATGTGTGTGTGTGTGTGTGTGTGTATATCTGTGGGTTTTACTGTGTGTGCGCTCTGCTGCTATGATCAGAATAATGAGTTTCCAGGAGTTAAAACGGGCTGAGAGAAACAGAGGAGAGAAAAAAAAACTAGAAACAATTAATTGTGGTTCTCTCTCCTCTGGTGTGTCAGTGTTGTTTAAGGTCTGCCTCTCCACACGTTGGCTCAGGCCCTTTAGCTGCCTGCCTCTGTGGCTCATCCTCTGCCTCACTTGCAATCGCTCCTCTCGTCCTCCGGGGAGCGTTAACCTTTGTCGTCCGTTTGCTGGGCCCCAGGCTATGATTAGAGAGAGAGAGAGGGAGAGGAGGTTGAAGAGCGCGAGGAAGGGGGTGTGGGGGCTAGATATAGAGGATTAGAGAGAGAGGAAACAATAGAAAAGAAGGGGGGTAAAGAGAGAGACAAGAAGAATACAAACATTAGCCAACCAGTTAGCCAGCCAACCAGTTAGCCAGCCAGCTAGCCAGCCAACCAACAATCCCCAGGCCTGCTGCATTATCAAACACTCATACACACTCAGGCCTGCTCCACGCACACACACACTCACAAACATACACACGGACTCAAGCACACACACAAACACACACACACAGGTGCAGCAGACACTCAGGCCTACACACACATCTCTCTCTTTTTCCTCCGTTCTTCCTCTCCTAGTGTCCCCCTCTGTCATTCCCCCTCTACCACCTCTCCTAGTTCCCCCTCTGTCATTCTCCCTCTACCACCTCTCCAAGTTCCCCCTCTGTCATTCTCCCTCTACCACCTCTCCTAGATCCCCCTCTGTCATTCTCCCTCTACCACCTCTCCTAGTGTCTCCCTCTGTCATTCTCCCTCCACCACCTCTCCTAGTGTCCCCCTCTGTCATTCTCCCTCATCCACCTCTCCTAGTGTCTCCCTCTGTCATTCCCCCTCTAACCCCTCTCCTAGTGTCTCCCTCTGTCATTCTCCCTCTACCACCTATCCTAGTGTCTCCCTCTGTCATTCTCCCTCTACCACCACTCCTAGTGTCTCCCTCTGTCATTCTCCCTCTACCACCTATCCTAGTGTCTCCCTCTGTCATTCTCCCTCTACCACCTCTCCTAGTGTCTCCCTCTGTCATTCCCCCTCTAACCCCTCTCCTAGATCCCCCTCTGTCATTCTCCCTCTACCACCTCTCCTAGTGTCCCCCTCTGTCATTCCCCCTCTAACCCCTCTCCTAGTGTCTCCCTCTGTCATTCTCCCTCTTCCACCTCTCCTAGTGTCCCCCTCTGTCATTCTCCCTATACCACCTCTCATAGATCCCCCTCTGTCATTCCCCCTCTAACCCCTCTCCTAGTGTCCCCCTCTGTCATTCCCCCTCTACCACATCTCCTAGTGTCTCCCTCTGACATTCCCCCTCTAACCCCTCTCCTAGATCCCCCTCTGTCATTCTCCCTCTACCACCTCTCCTAGTGTCCCCCTCTGTCATTCTCCCTATACCACCTCTCATAGATCCCCCTCTGTCATTCCCCCTCTAACCCCTATCCTAGTGTCCCCCTCTGTCATTCTCCCTCTAACCCCTCTCCTAGTGTCTCCCTCTGTCATTGTCCCTCTACCACCTCTCCTAGTTCCCCCTCTGTCATTCTCCCTCTTACCACCTCTCCTAGTGTCCCCCTCTGTCATTCTCCATCTACCACTTCTCCTAGTTCCCCCTCTGTCATTCTCCATCTACCACCTCTCCTAGTGTCCCCCTCTGTCATTCCCCCTCTACCACCTCTCCTAGTGTCCCCCTCTGTCATTCTCCATCTACCACCTCTCCTAGTTCCCCCTCTGTCATTCTCCCTATTACCACCTCTCCTAGTTCCCCCTCTGTCATTCTCCATCTACCACCTCTCCTAGATCCCCCTCTGTCATTCTCCCTCTACCACCTCTCATAGTGTCCCCCTCTGTCATTCTCCTTCTACCACCTCTCCTAGTTCCCCCTCTGTCATTCTCCCTCTACCACCTCTCCTAGTTCCCCCTCTGTCATTCTCCATCTACCACCTCTCCTAGTTCCCCCTCTGTCATTCTCCCTCTACCACCTCTCCTAGTGTCTCCCTCTGTCATTCTCCCTCTACCAACTCTCCTAGTGTCCCCCTCTGTCATTCTCCCTCTACCACCTCTCCTAGTTCCCCCTCTGTCATTCTCCCTCTACCACCTCTCCTAGTGTCCCCCTCTGTCATTCTCCCTCTACCACCTCTCCTAGTTCCCCCTCTGTCATTCTCCCTCTACCACCTCTCCTAGTTCCCCCTCTGTCATTCTCCCTCTACCACCTCTCCTAGTTCCCCCTCTGTCATTCTCCCTCTACCACCTCTCCTAGTTCCCCCTCTGTCATTCTCCCTCTACCACCTCTCCTAGTGTCCCCCTCTGTCATTCCCCCTCTAACCCCTCTCCTAGTGTCTCCCTCTGTCATTCTCCCTCTTCCACCTCTCCTAGTGTCCCCCTCTGTCATTCTCCCTATACCACCTCTCATAGATCCCCCTCTGTCATTCCCCCTCTAACCCCTCTCCTAGTGTCCCCCTCTGTCATTCCCCCTCTACCACCTCTCCTAGTGTCTCCCTCTGACATTCCCCCTCTAACCCCTCTCCTAGATCCCCCTCTGTCATTCTCCCTCTACCACCTCTCCTAGTGTCCCCCTCTGTCATTCTCCCTATACCACCTCTCATAGATCCCCTCTGTCATTCCCCTCTAACCCCTCTCCTAGTGTCTCCCTCTGTCATTCCCCCTCTAACCCCTCTCCTAGATCCCCCTCTGTCATTCTCCCTCTACCACCTATCCTAGTGTCCCCCTCTGTCATTCTCCCTCTAACCCCTCTCCTAGTGTCTCCCTCTGTCATTGTCCCTCTACCACCTCTCCTAGTTCCCCCTCTGTCATTCTCCCTCTTACCACCTCTCCTAGTGTCCCCCTCTGTCATTCTCCATCTACCACCTCTCCTAGTTCCCCCTCTGTCATTCTCCATCTACCACCTCTCCTAGTGTCCCCCTCTGTCATTCCCCCTCTACCACCTCTCCTAGTGTCCCCCTCTGTCATTCTCCATCTACCACCTCTCCTAGTTCCCCCTCTGTCATTCTCCCTCTTACCACCTCTCCTAGTTCCCCCTCTGTCATTCTCCATCTACCACCTCTCCTAGATCCCCCTCTGTCATTCTCCCTCTACCACCTCTCATAGTGTCCCCCTCTGTCATTCTCCTTCTACCACCTCTCCTAGTTCCCCCTCTGTCATTCTCCCTCTACCACCTCTCCTAGTTCCCCCTCTGTCATTCTCCATCTACCACCTCTCCTAGTTCCCCCTCTGTCATTCTCCCTCTACCACCTCTCCTAGTGTCTCCCTCTGTCATTCTCCCTCTACCAACTCTCCTAGTGTCTCCCTCTGTCATTCTCCCTCTACCACCTCTCCTAGTTCCCCCTCTGTCATTCTCCCTCTACCACCTCTCCTAGTGTCCCCCTCTGTCATTCTCCCTCTACCACCTCTCCTAGTTCCCCCTCTGTCATTCTCCCTCTAACCCCTCTCCTAGTGTCCCCCTCTGTCATTCCCCCTCTAACCCCTCTCCTAGTGTCTCCCTCTGTCATTCCCCCTCTACCACCTCTCCTAGTGTCCCCCTCTGTCATTCCCCCTCTAACCCCTCTCCTAGTGTCTCCCTCTGTCATTCTCCCTCTACCACCTCTCCTAGTTCCCCCTCTGTCATTCTCCCTCTACCACCTCTCCTAGTGTCCCCCTCTGTCATTCTCCCTATACCACCTCTCATAGATCCCCCTCTGTCATTCCCCCTCTACCACCTCTCCTAGTGTCTCCCTCTGACATTCCCCCTCTAACCCCTCTCCTAGATCCCCCTCTGTCATTCTCCCTCTACCACCTCTCCTAGTGTCCCCCTCTGTCATTCTCCCTATACCACCTCTCATAGATCCCCCTCTGTCATTCCCCCTCTAACCCCTCTCCTAGTGTCTCCCTCTGTCATTCCCCCTCTAACCCCTCTCCTAGATCCCCCTCTGTCATTCTCCCTCTACCACCTATCCTAGTGTCCCCCTCTGTCATTCTCCCTCTAACCCCTCTCCTAGTGTCTCCCTCTGTCATTGTCCCTCTACCACCTCTCCTAGTTCCCCCTCTGTCATTCTCCCTCTTACCACCTCTCCTAGTGTCCCCCTCTGTCATTCTCCCTCTACCACCTCTCCTAGTTCCCCCTCTGTCATTCTCCATCTACCACCTCTCCTAGTTCCCCCTCTGTCATTCTCCCTCTACCACCTCTCCTAGTTCCCCCTCTGTCATTCTCCCTCTACCACCTCTCCTAGTTCCCCCTCTGTCATTCTCCCTCTACCACTTCTCCTAGTGTCCCCCTCTGTCATTCTCCCTATACCACCTCTCATAGATCCCCCTCTGTCATTCTCCCTCTAACCCCTCTCCTAGTGTCTCCCTCTGTCATTCCCCCTCTAACCCTTCTCCTAGTGTCTCCCTCTGTCATTCCCCCTCTAACCCCTCTCCTAGTTCCCCCTCTGTCATTCTCCCTCTACCCCCTCTCCTAGTGTCTCCCTCTGTCATTCTCCCTCTACCACCTCTCCTAGTGTCCCCCTCTGTCATTCCCCCTCTAACCCCTCTCCTAGTGTCTCCCTCTGTCATTGTCCCTCTTCCACCTCTCCTTGTGTCCCCCTCTGTCATTCTCCCTCTACCACCTCTCATAGATCCCCTCTGTCATTCTCCCTCTAACCCCTCTCCTAGTGTCTCCCTCTGTCATTCCCCCTCTACCACCTCTCCTAGTTCCCCCTCTGTCATTCTCCCTCTACCACCTCTCCTAGGTCCCCCTCTGTCATTCTCCCTCTACCACCTCTCCTAGTTCCCCCTCTGTCATTCTCCCTCTACCACCTCTCCTAGTGTCTCCCTCTGTCATTCTCCCTCTACCAACTCTCCTAGTGTCTCCCTCTGTCATTCTCCCTCTAACCCCTCTCCTAGTGTCCCCCTCTGTCATTCTCCCTCTACCACCTCTCCTAGTTCCCCCTCTGTCATTCTCCCTCTACCACCTCTCATAGATCCCCCTCTGTCATTCTCCCTCTAACCCCTCTCCTAGTGTCCCCCTCTGTCATTCCCCCTCTAAACCCTCTCCTAGTGTCCCCCTCTGTCATTCTCCCTCTACCACCTCTCCTAGTTCCCCCTCTGTCATTCTCCCTCTACCACCTCTCCTAGTGTCCCCCTCTGTCATTCTCCCTCTACCACCTCTCATAGATCCCCCTCTGTCATTCTCGCTCTAACCCCTCTCCTAGTGTCCCCCTCTGTCATTCCCCCTCTAACCCCTCTCCTAGTGTCTCCCTCTGTCATTCCCCCTCTACCACCTCTCCTAGTGTCCCCCTCTGTCATTCCCCCTCTAACCCCTCTCCTAGTGTCTCCCTCTGTCATTCTCCCTCTACCACCTCTCCTAGTTCCCCCTCTGTCATTCTCCCTCTACCACCTCTCCTAGTGTCCCCCTCTGTCATTCTCCCTCTACCACCTCTCCTAGTTCCCCCTCTGTCATTCTCCATCTACCACCTCTCCTAGTTCCCCCTCTGTCATTCTCCATCTACCACCTCTCCTAGTTCCCCCTCTGTCATTCTCCCTCTACCACCTCTCCTAGTTCCCCCTCTGTCATTCTCCCTCTACCACCTCTCCTAGTTCCCCCTCTGTCATTCTCCCTCTACCACCTCTCCTAGTTCCCCCTCTGTCATTCTCCCTCTACCACCTCTCCTAGTTCCCCCTCTGACATTCTCCCTCTACCACCTCTCCTAGTTCCCCCTCTGTCATTCTCCCTCTACCACCTCTCCTAGTGTCCCCCTCTGTCATTCTCCCTATACCACCTCTCATAGATCCCCCTCTGTCATTCTCCCTCTAACCCCTCTCCTAGTGTCTCCCTCTGTCATTCCCCCTCTAACCCCTCTCCTAGTTCCCCCTCTGTCATTCTCCCTCTACCCCCTCTCCTAGTGTCTCCCTCAGTCATTCTCCCTCTACCACCTCTCCTAGTGTCCCCCTCTGTCATTCCCCCTCTAACCCCTCTCCTAGTGTCTCCCTCTGTCATTGTCCCTCTTCCACCTCTCCTTGTGTCCCCCTCTGTCATTCTCCCTCTACCACCTCTCATAGATCCCCCTCTGTCATTCTCCCTCTAACCCCTCTCCTAGTGTCTCCCTCTGTCATTCCCCCTCTACCACCTCTCCTAGTTCCCCATCTGTCATTCTCCCTCTACCACCTCTCCTAGGTCCCCCTCTGTCATTCTCCCTCTACCACCTCTCCTAGTTCCCCCTCTGTCATTCTCCCTCTACCACCTCTCCTAGTGTCTCCCTCTGTCATTCTCCCTCTACCAACTCTCCTAGTGTCTCCCTCTGTCATTCTCCCTCTAACCCCTCTCCTAGTGTCCCCCTCTGTCATTCTCCCTCTACCACCTCTCCTAGTTCCCCCTCTGTCATTCTCCCTCTACCACCTCTCCTAGTGTCCCCCTCTGTCATTCTCCCTCTACCACCTCTCCTAGTTCCCCCTCTGTCATTCTCCGTCTACCACCTCTCCTAGTTCCCCTCTGTCATTCTCCATCTACCACCTCTCCTAGTTCCCCCTCTGTCATTCTCCCTCTACCACCTCTCCTAGTTCCCCCTCTGTCATTCTCCCTCTACCACCTCTCCTAGTTCCCCTCTGTCATTCTCCCTCTACCACCTCTCCTAGTGTCCCCCTCTGTCATTCTCCCTATACCACTTCTCATAGATCCCCCTCTGTCATTCTCCCTCTAACCCCTCTCCTAGTGTCTCCCTCTGTCATTCCCCCTCTACCACCTCTCCTAGTTCCCCCTCTGTCATTCTCCCTCTAACCCCTCTCCTAGTTCCCCCTCTGTCATTCTCCCTCTACCACCTCTCCTAGTGTCCCACTCTGTCATTCCCCCTCTACCACCTCTCCTAGTTCCCCCTCTGTCATTCTCCATCTAACCCCTCTCCTAGTTCCCCCTCTGTCATTCTCCCTCTACCACCTCTCCTAGTGTCCCCCTCTGTCATTCTCCCTCTACCAGCTCTCATAGTTCCCCCTCTGTCATTCTCCCTCTACCACCTCTCCTAGTGTCCCCCTCTGTCATTCTCCCTCTACCACCTCTCCTAGTGTCCCCCTCTGTCATTCTCCCTCTACCACCTCTCCTAGTTCCCCCTCTGTCGTCCTCCCTCTAACCCCTCTCCTAGTTCCCCCTCTGTCATTCTCCCTCTACCACCTCTCCTAGTGTCCCCCTCTGTCATTCTCCCTCTACCACCTCTCCTAGTTCCCCCTCTGTCATTCTCCCTCTACCACCTCTCCTAGTTCCCCCTCTGTCATTCTCCCTCTACCACCTCTCCTAGTTCCCCCTCTGTCATTCTCCCTCTACCACCTCTCCTAGTGTCCCCTCTGTCATTCTCCCTATACCACCTCTCATAGATCCCCCTCTGTCATTCTCCCTCTAACCCCTCTCTCCTAGTGTCTCCCTCTGTCATTCCCCCTCTAACCCCTCTCCTAGTTCCCCCTCTGTCATTCTCCCTCTACCCCCTCTCCTAGTGTCTCCCTCTGTCATTCTCCCTCTACCACCTCTCCTAGTGTCCCCCTCTGTCATTCCCCCTCTAACCCCTCTCCTAGTGTCTCCCTCTGTCATTGTCCCTCTTCCACCTCTCCTTGTGTCCCCCTCTGTCATTCTCCCTCTTCCACCTCTCATAGATCCCCCTCTGTCATTCTCCCTCTAACCCCTCTCCTAGTGTCCCCCTCTGTCATTCCCCCTCTACCACCTCTCCTAGTGTCTCCCTCTGTCATTCCCCCTCTACCACCTCTCCTAGTTCCCCCTCTGTCATTCTCCCTCTAACCCCTCTCCTAGTTCCCCCTCTGTCATTCTCCCTCTACCACCTCTCCTAGTGTCCCCCTCTGTCATTCTCCCTCTACCACCTCTCATAGTTCCCCCTCTGTCATTCTCCCTCTACCACCTCTCCTAGTGTCCCCCTCTGTCATTCTCCCTCTACCACCTCTCCTAGTGTCCCCCTCTGTCATTCCCCCTCTAACCCCTCTCCTAGTGTCCCCCTCTGTCATTCTCCCTCTACCAACTCTCCTAGTTCCCCCTCTGTCATTCTCCCTCTACCACCTCTCCTAGTGTCCCCCTCTGTCATTCTCCCTCTACCACCTCTCATAGTTCCCCCTCTGTCATTCTCCCTCTACCACCTCTCCTAGTGTCCCCCTCTTTCATTCTCCCTCTACCACCTCTCCTAGTGTCCCCCTCTGTCATTATCCCTCTACCACCTCTCCTAGTGTCCCCCTCTGTCATTCTCCCTCTACCACCTCTCCTAGTGTCCCCCTCTGTCATTCTCCCTCTACCACCTCTCCACGTCCCCCTCTTCCTTTCTCTCCCTCCTTTCTCACTTCCCCTCCTTCTCCTTCCTCCTTCCTGCCTTCGTTGGTTTCTTCCTGTCTTCCTTGGTTTCTCTGACCTCCATCTCGGTGCGTTGTTCAGCCCTCCAGAGATTAGGCCATCTGTTACACACAGCATCTTGGCCCACAACTCCAGAGAACAAGCATTGTGTTGGTGTCGGTGTGTGTTCATATGTGAAAGTGTGTGTGTGTGTGCGTGTTTTTGTGCAATTTTCTCAATTAAGAGACCTCCCTTCTCCACTTTGCATCTCCAGTTATTGTAGAGAAACTGATGAAACACCAACACACACACAAACACACACACACAAACACACACACATATACAGCCCTCCCCCCAACACACAGGGGGCAGCATAAGCAGGGCTTCTAATACATCATAGACTGGTTGTGATCCTTTGAAGTGTTCTGTCATCATCATGCCATTATGAACGGCTGTTAGTGATGTAGAGAATCCGTAGTGAGGCAGTGTTTTAGCGAACGTCACAAATGACACCCTATTCCCTACACAGTGCGCTACTTTTTACCAGCGCCAATGGCATTCATGTCAAAAGTAGTGCACTATGTAGGGAATAGGGTGCTATTTAGCGTAATTACAGAACAGCTCTGATGTATTATGTGTAATCAATGCATATGGATTTGTGCTTTAGCTCAACTTGTTTGAGTACACGGATAAAGCCTCCCCAGGTGTACTCTCTCTATTTTCTTTATCTCTCTTTCTTACTTTCTCTCTCATTTCATTTCTCTCTGTCATTGAACTTAGGGGGTCTATGGGTTATACATCATTTTCTCTCTCTCTCTCTGTCTGTCTCTCTCTCCCTCTCTCTCTCTCTATCTGTCCTTCTCTCTGTCTGTCTCTCTATCTCTCTCTCTCTTCCGTTGTCTGTCTGTCTGTCTGTCTGTATCTCCTCTCTCCTCTCTCTCTCTCTTTAGCTGTCTGTCTGTCTCTATCTCTCTGTCTTGCTCTCTATCTCTCTCTGCCTGTCTGTCTCTCTCTCTCTGTCTGTCTGTCTGTCTGTCTGTCTGTCTGTCTGTTTGTCTCTATCTCTGTCTGTCTGTCTCTCTGTCTGTCTCTCTCTCTGTCTCTCTGTCTCTCTCTGTGACTCTCGCTCTGTTTCTCTCTGTCTCTCACTCTCTCTCTGTCTCTATGTCTCTCCTTGACTCTCTCTCTGTCTCTCTCTCTCTCTCTCTCTCTCTCTCTCTCACACACTTTATCTCTCTCTCTCTGTCTCTCTCTCTCTCTCTCTCTCTCTCTCTCTCTCGCTCTCTCTCTGTCCTCTTTTTTTCACCACTGGGTTACCAACCTCACCCTCAAGGTCTGGATCTTCCTCTCCGCAGGCTGTGCGTCAGTATAGCCGTAAGCCACCGGTAGGGGGAAAGATACCTTAACGATACAGTATAGTCTTAACGGTGCAGTATAGTCTAAATGATACAGTATAGTCTTATTTATACAGTATAGTCTACATGATACAGTATAGTCTACATGATACAGTATAGTCTTAATGATACAGTATAGTCTTAACGATACAGTATAGTCTTAACGGTGCAGTATAGTCTACATGATACAGTATAGTCTACATGATACAGTATAGTCTTAATGATACAGTATAGTCTTAACGATACAGTATAGTCTTAACGGTGCAGTATAGTCTACATGATACAGTATAGTCTACATGATACAGTATAGTCTTAACGATACAGTATAGTCTTAACGATACAGTATAGTCTTAATGATACAGTATAGTCTTAATGATACAGTATAGTCTTAACGATACAGTATAGACTTAATGATACAGTATAGTCTTAATGATTTAGTATAGTCTTAATGATACAGTATAGTCTTAACGATACAGTATAGTCTTAATGATACAGTATAGTAGTAATGATTTAGTATAGTCTTATTTATACAGTATAGTAGTAATGATTTATTATAGTCTTAGTGGTACAGTATAGTCTTATTTATACAGTATAGTAGTAATGATTTATTATAGTCTTAATGATACGGTATAGCCTTAATGATTTAGTATAGTCTTAGTGGTACAGTATAGTATTAGTTATACAGTATAGCCTTAATGATACAGTATAGTCTTAATTATACAGTATAGCCTTAATGGTACAGTATAGTATTAATGATTCAGTATAGCCTTAAAGATTCAGTATAGTCTGAATGATTCACTATGGTCTTATAGACACAGTATATCCTTAATGGTACCGTATAGCCTTAATGATACAGTATAGTAGTAATGATTTAGTATAGTCTTAAAGATACGGTATGTTGTTAAGGATTCAGTATAGCCTTAAAGATTCAGTATAGTCTGAATGATTCACTATGGTCTTATAGACGCAGTATATCCTTAATGATACCGTATAGCCTTAATGATGCAACACTTGTATTTTGATGAATGTTTTATAGTTCAACTTTTCCATTTTGAATTTGGCGCCTTACGTTTCCCCGGGTAGTGTCGGGAATGGGGCGCTAGCGCCCCAATGATCCGTATTAATGATACGGTATAGTCTTAATTATTCAGTATAGTCTTCATGATACAGTATGGTTTTAATGATACAGCATAGCCTTCATGATACACTATAGTTTTAATGATACAGCATAGCCTTCATGATACACTATAGTCTTAATGATACAGACGAGTCTTATTGATTCAGAATAGTTTTAATGATACGATATAGCGTTAACTCCCGCTGTGAAGTATACCTTCTTAGGGACCGATGTGTGTGTGTGTTTGTGTGTGTGTTTTCATGCACTCACATGTGTCTCTCAGACAGCTGCTACTGAATAAACATTGTTTTCCTCCTAATGGATGAGGAAAGACTCCTAAGGTCTGAACTCTCTACACTCTCTGCCCCAATGCTCCCCCCCCCACACCCCCACACACACACACACACAGACACGCACACGCACAAGCACCATTGTGATTTGGAAATTATTACTGCCTTCCACACCCCCTCAAACAAACACACACACACACACACACACACACACTGAAATGCACAAACACACACACTGCACTCTATAACACACACACATATAGATCTGAACTCTTAGTACCGTCAGATGGAATGGAAAATATTGACGTGGTAACCGTGCATTGAAGCCTGAGGTTCCATTTTAGTCAGTCATAATAGGAATAGAATGTAGAACTCAGGTTGACCTTCAATGGAAGATTACCTTCAGAACATTCCTGGACTTCATGACTCCCTTTTCCCGTTATTTTTCAGTCTAAAGGCTAGGCACTTTATACAGGATTCTTTATATGACATAGTTTTGAGTAAAAATACGCCTCAAATGGCACTCTATTCACTATATAAGGCACAACTTTTAACCAGTGCCCTATTGGTCCTGGCCAACTGTAGTAAACTAGGCCTATTCAGGGAATAGGGTGCCTTTTGGGATGCTGACACTGGAGTCAGACTTCTTTATACTGCTTAGTAAAGAGTACGAATGGAAGGCATGCATCGTGATATTGTGAGTAGGATCAAATTGGCCTTACACACTGAACTAGATTCCGTTTTCATCCAGCCCTTAATGGTTAAGGTTAGGAGTTAGGAGAGGGTAAAGCTGATCCTAGACCTGTACCTAAAGGGTGACTTTGACCGCTCACAGTTGTTTTGAGTAAAAGTCTGGGAATTCAAACCTATCAAGTATAGCAATAGGCCTATTGTTAGCTATTGTTAGCTATTGTTAGCTACTGTTAGCCCTTCCTGCTCTTCTCTCAACATTGTTGAACTTACTTTCCACAAAGGGATATTAAGCTGGACCGCCTAGCGCAATGACATCTAACTGAACTGATTAAACCACCTGGAACAGAATCATCAGGTTCAGTAAATGGAGTGGATTCTACTAACTGATTAAACCACCTGGAACAGAATCATCAGGTTCAGTAAATGGAGTGGATTCTACTAACTGATTAAACCACCTGGAACAGATGGCTTCAGTATCATTCTAATGAGTAATGGGAAAGGTAAGATCTCTCATTCTCCTTCTCTCTTTCTCTGTCTCTTTCCTTTTCTATTTTTATCTCTCCATCTTCAGGCGCAGTAGTATTCCCTCTCTCTCTCTCTTTCTCTCTCTCTTTCAGGAGGGTAAGAATGTTGGGCAAGTAACCTGGCTCGAACGACAGAGCCTGCATGAACAAAGAAAATATCCTACAAGGTGAAGAAACCTGATGCTGTACAATGGCACTTAACCCTAATTGCTCCCATTTTGCTGTACATTGGTGACCCTGGCCGTGACCCCACTCCCTGCTGGTGTCTCAGGGGGAGTTGGGATATGGTGACCCTGGCCGTGACCCCACTCCCTGCTGGTGTCTCAGGGGGAGTTGGGATATGGTGACCCTGGCCGTGACCCCACTCCCTGCTGGTGTCTCAGGGGGAGTTGGGATATGGTGACCCTGGCCGTGACCCCACTCCCTGCTGGTGTCTCAGGGGGAGTTGGGATATGGTGACCCTGGCCATGACCCCACTCCTTGCTTGTGTCTCAGGGGGAGTTGGGATATGGTGACCCTGGCCGTGACCCCACTCCCTGCTGGTGTCTCAGGGGGAGTTGGGATATGGTGACCCTGGCCGTGACCCCACTCCTTGCTGGTGTCTCAGGGGGAGTTGGGATATGGTGACCCTGGCCGTGACCCCACTCCCTGCTGGTGTCTCAGGGGTAGTTGGGATATGGTGACCCTGGCCGTGACCCCACTCCATGCGGGTGTCTCAGGGGGAGTTTGAATATGCAATTTCTTTTAAACATTTCCATTACACACTTGGGTGTAACATGACAAATATAGGACCCCCGGCCCCCATGTTATTATTATTATCTTTCTCTCTCTCATCGCTCTCTCTCTTTCCTTCTCTCTCTATCTCCCCTTCTCTCGCCCTCTCCTCAGGTTCAGGCATATTCTAATGAGGAATGGTGAAAGTAAGGGATTTACCCGTTTTCCTCTCTCCCACTCGTCCATCTCCCTCTCCTCTCTCGTTCCCTCTCTCTCTCTCACACTCTCTCTCTCACTCTCCGTTTCTCTCTTGTAGTGTGGCAGCTGTGCAGATTTCTCCTAAGGCTAATTTCAGCTTGTGTACAGTCAGTATAACCAGGCTTTGTTTACGGAATGACCCATTTAAATCTGATAGAACACACACCATTGATGCATTGAATTACACACCGTATTACACTTTCAAAAGGCCAAGTTGTAATCATATTTACCGTGTTAACTTAACGTGCCCCTGTGTGTGTGGTGTGTGTGTGGTGTGTGTATGTGGTGTGTGTGTGTGGGGTGTGGTGTGTGTATGTCTGTGTGTGTCTAACACTTGTTATTTTCTTTAGCGTTGTGTTCATTGTATCATGATTATTCATTAAATGTCTCCTCGTTCCCTGAAATTCCAATCTCAACGTTATTCATGTTTTTCTTTCAGATCATTTTGATTGGAGTTTGGTTTGGAACCGGGTTGTGAATGATACACATCTTGGTAATGTAAATAGGGGGGTGTGGGGGGTACTCTCTGTGTTCTATTCATTAGATAGGCCTGTGAATGAACTAACACAATATCTTTCTATTGTGTGGCAAAGTAAACAGCTACTCTGATTCAATTCAACTCTCTCGCTCTCTCTGTCTTTTTCCATCTCTGAAATTCTCTCGCTTTTCTTTCTCTCTCACACACACAAGCACACACTTGGCAGCTGGTTATGTGAAGAAACGACTGTGGAGTAAATGGCCTTGTACTCGTCTTTAACTAAGATGTGTTAGCACACTGTCTTTTCAAGCTATGTACTTAATGCCATGTCCAACTGAAAAGGACCTCATTTAATGGGAGTTCTGACTTGTTGAGAGGTGAAAGGACCTATTTTAATGGGAGTTCTGACTTGTCGAGAGGTGAAACGACCTCATTTAATGGAAGTTTTGACTTTTTGAGAGGTGAAAGGATCTCATTTAATGGGAGTTCTGACTTGTTGAGAGGTGAAAGGACCTCATTTAATGGGAGTTCTGACTTGTCGAGAGGTGAAAGGACCTCATTTAATGGGAGTTCTGACTTGTTGAGAGGTGAAAGGACCTCATTTAATGGGAGTTCTGACTTGTTGAGAGGTGAAAGGACCTCATTTAATGGGAGTTCTGACTTGTTGAGAGGTGAAAGGCCTGATCAGACCTTGTTGTTTTCACTTGTCCAATAAATCATTGTGTGTGTGTGTATTTAACTATACCTGTGGGGACCACAACTCCCCAGAATAATAGTAAACGAACAAACATTTAACCAACTGCGGCCATTTTGTTAGTCCCCACAAGGTCAAATGCTTGATCCACTAGTCGGCCAATGACCTTCGACCTTCACTGATGAGACACTGCACTTAAGCATTGTGGTGCTTTAAAGAGCAAACACTCTTACGATTCCCTTCCAGCCCCTCACCATGCCCTTCCAGCCCCTCACCATGCCCTTCCAGTCCCTCACCATGCCCTTCCAGCCCCTCACCATGCCCTTCCAGACCCTTACCACGCCCTTCCAGACCCCTACACGCCCTTCCAGACCCTTACCAAGCTTTTCCAGATCCTTACCAAGCTTTTCCAGATCCTTACCAAGCTTTTTCAGTCCCTTACCACTCCCTTCCAGTCCCTTACCACACTGTGCCAGACCCTTACCACGCCCAGCTCTTTCCAGCACCTTCCATCCCCTTCCCAGCTCCTTCCAGCTCCTTCCATCCCCTCGCAGCTCCTTCCATTCTTTCCAGCTCCTTCCATTCCTTCCCAGCTCCTTCCATTCCTTCCAGCTCCTTCCATTTTTCCCAGCTCCTTCAATTTTTTCCCAGCTCCTTCCATTCCTTCCCAGCTCCTTCCAGCACCTTCCAAGCTCCATTCAGCACCTTCATAGTTAGGAGTCTAATAGAGCCCAGTTGAGGTTCATTAGTCAATCAAGTGTATGATTGGCTGGACAATCAGCCCCAACAGTTGATTTGGCTGCTGTGGCTCACATTCAGAGAGAAAAGACAGGAGACAGCAGCAGACAGGTAGGGAGAGAAAATACTTTCAGATATAGAGAAGTCTTAGTTACTGAATTTAAACCTAATATGTTCCTGTTGGTAAATGATGTAATAAAGCCTATATTTTTACTCTGCCTCACTGAGCCTCTGTTCCCTCAGACCCTCCTAACTCTGGGCCGTGACAGTGGCCTCTCCCCAGGCTTTGCCACAAGCATGTAGATATCTGGAGTTAACCGTATTGCATTTAGTACATGTGATGTACACTTTCCAAAAGTACGCTCACAAGGACATGGCAAATAAGACCCGTAAGTCCTCTATCCCCTAACCCTACCTCACACATTTAGGTCCTCTATCCCCTAACCCTACCTCACACATTTAGGTCCTCTATTCCCCCTAACACTACCTCAAACACTACAGTCCTCTACTTCCCTAACTACCTCACACCCTTAGGTCCTCTATTCCCCCTAACACTACCTCAAACACTACAGTCCTCTACTTCCCTAACAAGTAGACTACCTCACACCCTTAGGTCCTCTATTCCCCCTAACACTACCTCACACCCTTAGGTTGTCTATTCCCCCTAACACTACCTCACACCCTTAGGTCCTCTATTCCCCTAACACTACCTCACACCCTTAGGTCCTCTATTCCCCCTAACACTACCTCACACCCTTAGGTTGTCTATTCCCCCTAACACTACCTCACACCCTTAGGTCCTCTATTCCCCCTAACACTACCTCACACCCTTAGGTCCTCTATTCCCCTAACACTACCTCACACCCTTAGGTCCTCTATTCCCCCTAACACTACCTCACACCCTTAGGTCCTCTATTCCCCTAACACTACCTCACACCCTTAGGTCCTCTGTTCCCCTAACACTACCTCACACCCTTAGGTCCTCTATTCCCTAACACTACCTCACACCCTTAGGTCCTCTGTTCCCCCTAACACTACCTCACACCCTTAGGTCCTCTGTTCCCCCTAACACTACCTCACACACTTAGGTCCTCTATTCCCTAACACTACCTCACACCCTTAGGTTGTCTATTCCCCCTAACACTACCTCACACCCTTAGGTCCTCTGTTCCTCCTAACACTACCTCACACTCTTAGGTCCTCTATTCCCCCTAACACTACCTCACACCCTTAGGTTGTCTATTCCCCCTAACACTACCTCACACCCTTAGGTCCTCTATTCCCCCTAACACTACCTCAAACACTACAGTCCTCTACTTCCCTAACAAGTAGACTACCTCACACCCTTAGGTCCTCTATTCCCCCTAACACTACCTCACACCCTTAGGTTGTCTATTCCCCCTAACACTACCTCACACCCTTAGGTCCTCTATTCCCCTAACACTACCTCACACCCTTAGGTCCTCTATTCCCCCTAACACTACCTCAAACCCTTAGGTTGTCTATTCCCCTAACACTACCTCACACCCTTAGGTCCTCTATTCCCTAACACTACCTCACACCCTTAGGTCCTCTATTCCCCCTAACACTACCTCACACCCTTAGGTCCTCTATTCCCCTAACACTACCTCACACCCTTAGGTCCTCTATTCCCCCTAACACTACCTCACACCCTTAGGTCCTCTGTTCCCCCTAACACTACCTCACACCCTTAGGTCCTCTATTCCCTAACACTACCTCACACCCTTAGGTCCTCTGTTCCCCCTAACACTACCTCACACCCTTAGGTCCTCTGTTCCCCCTAACACTACCTCACACACTTAGGTCCTCTATTCCCTAACACTACCTCACACCCTTAGGTTGTCTATTCCCCCTAACACTACCTCACACCCTTAGGTCCTCTGTTCCTCCTAACACTACCTCACACTCTTAGGTCCTCTAGACCATCTCACACATGACATGTCATCATGGATATAACAGAGCAAGTTGACCCTCTAGGCCCACAGTTTCCATAACATGTACCTCACATACTGTCATGGAGATTGTTGTGTGTGTGTCGTCTTGGAAGTAGGCTACATGCCAAACTTTAGAGCCAGTTCATCATTTCTCCCTTTATCCTTCTAACTGTCTAACATCTGGAGTTTAGTGAACTCATACCCTGGTGATGCATGTTTCACACACACACACAAATATACACACACGCAAACTCATCATTTATTCTCCTCCCTCTGTGTGGGCCTGTTAAACAGATTAAGAGGGATAATAAAGTTGCTGAGGGAGAGGGACTACCCTCAACACAGAGGTATCGTACGGGAACACACTCACACACACACATATAGGGACTACCTTCAATGCAGAGCTATCGTACAGGATACACACACACAGACACATCTAGGGACTACCCTAGGCACAGAAGTAGCATAAACTGATGCTGTAGAGAGAGCAGGAGACATGTATTTTTCCTTCAGTAGTACTCTCAGGGGGAAAGAGGTATGTACATGCTGGCACAGGTCTCAGTTGTAGAGAGAGAGAGAGAGAGAGAGAGAGAGAGAGAGAGAGAGAGAGAGAGAGAGAGAGAGAGGCGCAAAGACAAGATGGGAACAGTACAACGCCCAGGTTCAAGAACAAGAAAGTAGCACTTATTCAAGGTCTACAGAAAACACAGAAGACAACAGTAACACTTATTCAAGTTCTACAACACAGAAGACAACAGTAACACTTATTCAAGGTCTACAGAAGACAACAGTAACACTTATTCAAGGTCTACAACACAGAAGACAACAGTAACACTTATTCAAGTTATACAACACAGAAGACAACAGTAACACTTATTCAAGTTATACAACACAGAAGACAACAGTAACACTTATTCAAGGTCTACAGACAACACAGAAGACAGCAGAGCAGCAGTACATGTCGACTTTAAGCACAAACAGATATTTAAAGCACACTGACAGTGCTTGAAAACAGAATACAGAGAATGGAAAACGTAACAGAGTTTAGACATACAGAAACCATAACACACGGAGAACGTTCACATTCAAACACAGAGACAGATGAAAAAATATGAAAGAACTGCAAATGACAAAACAGAGACCAAATCTAGATTTCAAAACGGCAAAACATTCTCTTTAACAGCAACATATTCTGTAGATTGTCTCTAGGGAAACCTTCCATAGTGATTCTGCATTTTTTCTGTCTTGTCCTGTCTGTGAACTTTTAGAATGTTTTCTGTCTTGTCCTGTCTTTAGAATGATGTTTTGATTTGAAAACGATGATACCTGAGCCTAAACTGTGAGGATTCTATTATGCTAAACAGATTGGAGAAGTCCTAAACGTATAGATTGTGAGGATTCCATAATTCCAGAATTTATAGATTATATGATTTCTAGAATGCCTGGATCAATAGACTATATGAATTCTAGAATGCCTGAAACGATATATATGAATTCTAGAATGCCTGAACATATAGACTATTTGAATTCTAGAATGCCTGAATATATAGATTATATGAATTCTAAAATACATGAATCTATAGACTATATTCATTTTAGAATAACTGAATCTATACACTGTGTGGATTCTAGAATACATGCATCTATACACTGTGTGGATTCTAGAATACATGAATCTATAGATTATATGAATTCTAGAATACCTGAATCTGTAGACTATATGAAATCTAGAATACATTAATCTGTAGATTATATGAATTCTAGAATACCTGAATCTGTAGACTATATGAAATCTAGAATACATTAATCTGTAGATTATATGAATTAGAGAATACATGAATCTATAGACTATATGGATTCTAGAATACCTGAACCTATAGATTATATGAATTCTAGAATACCTGAACCTATAGATCATATGAATTCTAGAATACCTGAACCTATAGATTATATGAATTCTAGAATACCTGAACCTATAGATCATATGAATTCTAGAATACCTGAATCTGTAGACTATATGAAATCTAGAATACATGAATCTGTAGATTATATGAATTATAGAATACCTGAATCTGTAGACTATATGAAATCTAGAATACATTAATATGTAGATTATATGAATCATAGAATACATGAATCTATAGACTATATGGATTCTAGAATACCTGAACCTATAGATTATATGAATTCTAGAATACATGAACCAATAGATTATATGAATTCTAGAATACCTGACCCTATAGATCATATGAATTATATGAATTATAGAATACATGAATCTATAGACTATATGGATTCTAGAATACCTGAACCTATAGATTATATGAATTCTAGAATACATGAACCAATAGATTATATGAATTCTAGAATACCTGACCCTATAGATCATATGAATTCTAGAATACCTGAACCTATAGATTATATGAATTCTAGAATAACTGAATTTATAGATTATATGAATTCTAGAATACCTGAACCTATTGATCATATGAATTCTAGAATACCTGAACCTATAGATTATAGGAATTCTAGAATACCTGAACCTATAGATTATGTGAATTCTAGAATACCTGAACCTATAGATTATATGAATTCTAGAATACCTAAGCCTAAACCGGGAGGATTCTAGAATGCTAAAACTATAATGAAATCATATGCATCCATGTTGACATTTTGCAATGCTTTTGACTATTGAACTGCTGGAACCATAGAGACATTAAACTGTTACTGTATAGCTTAGGGGGATACTGCATAAATCACCCGGTTACAGTCCAAATGGCACCATATTCCCTACATAGTGCACTACTTTTGACCTGAGCATTATGGATCCAGGTCAACAGTAGTGCACTATGTACAGAAGAGGGTGTTGCTTGGGACAAATGTCTATGGTCTCCCAGACCTCAGCTCTGACCTTGGGATATATGTCTATGGTCTCCCAGACCTCAGCTCTGACCTTGGGATATATGTCTATGGTCTCCCAGTCCTCAGCTCTGACCTTGGGACATTTGTCCATGATCTCCCAGTCCTGTAAACTGAACTACAGTATAACACAGTGTGACCTCCTATAAACTGAACTACAGTATAACACAGTGTTACCTCCTATAAACTGAACTACAGTATAACACAGTGTGACCTCCTATAAACTGAACTACAGTATAACACAGTGTTACCTCCTGTAAACTGAACTACAGTATAACACAGTGTGACCTCCTATAAACTGAACTACAGTATAACACAGTACAACACTGGCTACCTCCAACACACACCTATTAGGAATTAAAAGGCTTAGTCCTGGTGCAGCAGATTTACTGTAGTTTGTTTACTTCTAAAACTCTTAGTCCTGGTGCAGCAGATTTACTGTAGTTTGTTTACTTCTAAAACTCTTAGTCCTGGTGCAGCAGATTTACAGCAGTTTTTTTATTTCTATAACTCTTAGTCCTGGTGCAGCAGATTTACAGTAGTTTGTATATTTCTGTAACTCTTATTCCTGGTGCAGCAGATTTAGTTTGTTTATTTCTAAATCTCTTAGTCCTGGTGAATCAGATTTAGTTTGTTTATTTCTATAACTCTTAGTCCTGATGCAGCAGATTTACAGTAGTTTGTTTATTTCTAAATCTGTTAGTCCTGGTGAATCAGATTTAGTTTGTTTATTTCTATAACTCTTAGTCCGGGTCCAGCAGATTTACAGTAGTTTGTTTATTTCTATATCTCTTAGTCCTGATGCAGCAGATTTACAGTAGTTTGATTATTTCTATAACTCTTAGCCCTGATGCAGCAGATTTACAGTAGTTTGATTATTTCTATAACTCTCAGTCCTGCTGCATCAGATTTAGTTTGTTTATTTCTATAACTCTCAGTCCTGATGCAGCAGATTTAGAGTAGTTTGTTGATTTCTATAACTCTCAGTCCTGGTGCAGCAGATTTACAGTAGTTTGTTTATTTCTTTAACTCTTAGTCCTGATGCAGCAGATTTAGTTTGTTTATTTCTATAACTCTTAGTCCTGATGCAGCAGATTTAGAGTAGTTTGTTGATTTCTATAACTCTCAGTCCTGATGCAGCAGATTTACAGTAGTTTGTTTATTTCTATAACTCTTAGTCCTGATGCAGAAGATTTAGTTTGTTTATTTCTATAACTCTTAGTCCTGATGCAGCAGATTTAGAGTAGTTTGTTGATTTCTATAACTCTTAGTCCTGATGCAGCAGATTTAGAGTAGTTTGTTGATTTCTATAACTCTCAGTCCTGATGCAGCAGATTTACAGTAGTTTGTTTATTTCTATAACTCTTAGTCCTGATGCAGCAGATTTAGAGTAGTTTGTTGATTTCTATAACTCTCAGTCCTGATGCAGCAGATTTAGAGTAGTTTGTTGATTTCTATAACTCTCAGTCCTGATGCAGCAGATTTACAGTAGTTTGTTTATTTCTATAACTCTTAGTCCTGATGCAGCAGATTTAGTTTGTTTATTTCTATAACTCTTAGTCCTGATGCAGCAGATTTAGATTAGTTTGTTGATTTCTATAACTCTTAGTCCTGATGCAGCAGATTTAGAGTAGTTTGTTGATTTCTATAACTCTCAGTCCTGATGCAGCAGATTTACAGTAGTTTGTTTACTTCTATAACTCTTAGTCCTGCTGCATCAGATTTAGTTTGTTTACTTCTATAACTCTTAGTCCTGGTGCAGCAGATTTAGTTTGTTTACTTCTAAAACTCTCAGTCCTGGTGCAGCAGATTTAGTTTGTTTACTTTAAAACTCTCAGTCCTGGTGCAGCAGATGTAGGTTGCTCTGGCAGCTTCTTCAGGGTTGTGTTTTACTTCTCAGACTTGGAGGTAATGGTTTTAAATGTAATATGGGACACAATGGATTGTTGTTTTTCTTCTGGATTTCTTTTACTGAACACGGTTGTAAAATGTAGGTAACTGGGAATTTCCAAACAGGATGCCTGGACAATCCGGGAACCTCTGAAAGATATGAAGACTGGATTAGATGGAAGACAGAGGTGTCAATCTGATTATGGTCCGAATGTTGCCTGAGTCTTCTAATAAGCTGACAGTTGAAAACAACCAATAGCATCAGTGTGTGAGAGACACTATGTCTACACACACGTTTGACTTAGTTGAGAAACATGATTATAATTAATCAAATGTGAATGTATAACAGTGCAGTACGTGCTATCACACAAAACAACACCTACCACGAACTTTATACGTGTGTGTGTGTATGTGTGTGTGCACGTGCATGAATGCTGTGTGTGAGTCTTGGTGTCTGGTCGTGAAGCCTCCACTTTTCAAGACTAGCATCCTGTCCAGGGGGTGTACTGGTACATCAAGCAGCCTCACTACAGAAACAGGAGATAGACTAGAGTCCTGTCCAGGGGGTGTACTGATACATCAAGCAGCCTCACTACAGAAACAGGAGATAGACTAGAGTCCTGTCCAGGGTGTGTACTGGTACATCAAGCTGTCTCATTACAGAAACAGGAGAAAGACTGGAGTCCTGTCCAGAGGGTGTAGTGGTACATCAAGCAGCCTCACTACAGAAACAGGAGAAAGACTGGAGTCCTGTCCAGAGGGTGTAGTGGTACATCAAGCAGCCTCACTACAGAAACAGGAGATAGACTGGAGTCCTGTCCAGGGGGTGTACTGGTACATCAAGTCCTGTCCTGGGGCCTATAAGCCATTCTGTCTTGATCAAGGCTTATTTACTTAACAGCTGTAGGTTTACTGATGGTTAGCCTGTGTTGCTGCACAAAACACAAAACAGACTCATAGATACAGGTTGGATGTCTGGGGAGATAAGTGTTTTAGTTAACACACACAGTGCACTCACACACACAATAAAAAAGCCCACATGCTCACACACACACACACACACACACACACACACAATCACCCACCCTCCTCTCCTGTGTTGATGAGAGACTGTTAGTGTTGCCTCCACAGCTCTCTATGTCACTAAAGTCTGACACCGCTGTGTGTGTGTGCTTGTCACAATATTTGTGTGTGCGTGTGTGTGGTTGTGTGTGCGCATGTTTGTGTGTGTGCTTGTCACAGTGTGTGTGTGTGTGTGTGTCTGTGTGTGTGTGTGTGTGTGTGTGTTAATTTAATCTCAGATAGTGTCTCAACGGACTAACAAAGCACCTGATGTTCTTTAAACCCAGTGCTCTTCTAAGACTTTATTCTGTGCTATGTTTAATATTTGCTTCATAATGTTTATCTGGCATTGGACATATTGTTTGCAGCTTCAAAGTGCCAGATGTAGCAAGCCTGTAGTATCTTGACAACTTGTGATAGAGAGTTAAAAAGCCATCAGTTTGTCTATAATGAATATGTCTGTAATGGTGGAAAATAGCTCTGTGACGGTGCTGCATGTTTCTTAGTGTGTCCACCAATAGGAGAGAAGGGGATTGTACATTTCTTAGTGTGTCCACCAATAGGAGAGAAGGGGATTGTACATTTCTTAGTGTGTCCACCAATAGGAGAGAAGGGGATTGTACATTTCTTAGTGTGTCCGCCAATAAGAGAGAAGGGGATTGTACATTTCTTCGTGTGTCCGTCAATAGGATACTAGAACGTTGTACTGTGTAAATGAAAAGCAGTATCTTAGAATACAATATTATTCAAGGTTAACAATGAGGAATGCCTGACCATCCTTTAGTTACAGCCCACACAACCGAACAGGACGCTACACACCATCCTGGCCCAGAGAGATAGTAGACAGTGACAGCCAGTCAGCCAGTCAGCCAGAGAGGGATATGGTGGGATATGGCAGAGTGGAAAGCTCTAAAATGTAGGTTTATGTGGGATTAAGCGTTAGGAACCGCAGGAGAATCCCAAGTTGAAGAGATGCATTAGTGACGTTTACTGTGGCTTTGGAGCAGATTACCACACACACACATACCGTCTAGGAGAGAAGAGCAGGGTTTAGTTAAAAACTGGGAATATCTCTACTGTCCAAATCACAGATGGCCAAGAGAGAAGCAGGGGTAGAAAGGGAGTAGAGGGAGGGAGGAGACCGGGTAATGAGGAGTGGGAGAAGAGGGAGGAGAGAGAGAAGCATGGGTAGAGAGAGGGGAGAGAGAGGAGAGGGAGAGGAGGGGTAGAGACAGGGAGGAGGGGGAGGAGAGAAAGAAGCAGGGGTATAGAGGGAGGAGAAGGAGGAGAGGGAGGAGAGAGAGAAGCAGGGGTAGAGAGGTAGGAGAGAGAGAAGCAGGGGAGGAGAGGGAGGAGAGGGAGCACAGAGAGAAGCAGGGGCAGAGAGGGAGGAGAGGGAGGAGAGAGAGGAGGGAGAGAAGCAGGGGTACAGAGGGAGGAGAGGGGGTAGGCAGGAGAGGGAGGAGAGAGAGAAGCAGGGGTAGAGAGGGAGGCGAAGGAGAAGAGGGAGGTGAGAGAGAAGCAGGGGTTGAGAGGGAGGAGTGGGAGGAGAGAGAGAAGCAGGGGTTGAGAGGGAGGAGTGGGAGAAGAGTGATGGGTAGAGAGGGAGGAGAGGGAGGAGAGAGAGAAGCAGGGGTTGAGAGGGAGGAGTGGGAGAAGAGTGATGGGTAGAGAGAGGGTAGAGAGAGGGAGGAGCGAGAGTAGAAAGAGGGAGGAGAGTGGAAAAAGAGAGGGAGGAGAAAGGTAAGGAAAGAATACTAGAGAGAGGGTATGGAGAGGGAGGAGAGAGGGAAGAGAGAGGGAGGTATGAGGGTAGAGAGAGGGAGGAAAGAGGTAAGAGGGTAGGGAGAGGGAGAAGAGAGGGAGGAGACGAGGGAAGAGAGAGGGACGAGAGAGGGAAGAGAGAGGGAAGAGAGAGGGAGGAGAGAGGGAGGAATGAGGGAAGTAAAGATGGGCAGAGAGAGGGAGGAGAGAGGGAAGAGAGGGAGGAGAGAGGGAGGAATGAGGGAAGTAAAGATGGGCAGAGAGAGGGAGGAGATAGGGAAGAGAGGGAGGAGAAGGGGAGGAATGATGGAAGTAAAGATGGGCAGAGAGAGGGAGGAGAGAGGGAAGAGAGAGGGAGGAGAGAGGGAGGAATGAGGGAAGTAAAGATGGGCAGAGAGAGGGAGGAGAGAGGGAAGAGAGGGAGGAGAAGGGGAGGAATGATGGAAGTAAAGATGGGCAGAGAGAGGGAGGAGAGAGGGAAGAGAGGGTGGAGAAGGGGAGGAATGATGGAAGTAAAGATGGGCAGAGAGAGGGAGGAGAGAGGGAGGAGAGAGGGAGGAGAGAGGGAGGAGAGAGGGAGGAATGAGGGAAGTAAAGATGGGCAGAGAGAGGGAGGAGAGAGGGAAGAGAGGGAGGAGAAGGGGAGGAATGATGGAAGTAAAGATGGGCAGAGAGAGGGAGGAGAGAGGGAAGAGAGGGAGGAGAAGGGGAGGAATGATGGAAGTAAAGATGGGCGGAGAGAGGGAGGAGAGAGGGAGGAGAGAGGGAGGAATGATGGAAATAAAGATGGGCAGAGAGAGGGATGAGAGGGGGAAGAGAGAGGGACACAAAGATGGTTAGTGAGCTGAAAAGTAGAAGGAAAAGGAGAGAGACAGGGGGATAAAATAACTTCTTTATGTAAAGCAGTTATTGTTTGCGTCCCAAATTACACCCTATCCGCTACGTAGTGCACTTACTATGACTAGAGCCCTTTGGGGAATAGGGTGCCATTTGTGAAACACTCTTTAATTGGCTTGAAGAAGGCCACAAATACCCAGCATTTAATACACATTTAAATATGGACCTTCAGATACACACCAGAAAGCTGCTCTAATTAACTTATTCCTCAGAGCTCTGTGTGTGTGTGTGTGTGTGTGTGTGTGTGTGTGTGTGTGTGTGTGTGTGTGTGTGTGTGTGTGTGTGTGTGTGTGTGTGTGTGTGTGTGTGTGTGTGTGCCTGAGTGCCAGCGTGAGTGCGTTCATTTGCGTGTGTATGCATGTCTGAGCTTGTTAAGGGGTATTCAAGGGGAACCCCACAGGAGCGTATGCAGTAAACTAATTAGTGGAGTTGGGGTGCATGGTCACATAAGGATGAGACTAGGGGTTATGAGGTGAGTGTGTGTGTGTGTGTGTGTGTGTGTGTGTGTGTGTGTGTGTGTGTGTGTGTGTGTGTGTGTGTGTGTGTGTACTTAAGAAGTGGAGGTATCTGGGGTCTAGTATGAGTACAGTAATGTCTCTCTGTCTCGCCCTCCCTTACCCTCATCAAACTAATAGCATAGGCTTAAAATTGGCAAGCTCAACATTGCCAGTGCGATGGATATTCTCTTGTGTGAAACATAGAGAATGTGCTTGATATAGTACACACAAACACACACAGACACACAAACAAACATAAACACACACACAAACACACACAGACACACACAGACACACAGACACACACACAGACACACAGACACACACAGATACACACACACACAGACACAGACACACACAGACACACACTCTCTTAACCAAACTGCACAGCTTAGCAACAGCAGGATCTTCTTAAATCTATACTAATCCATTATCCTCTGGGTGCACTGTCTCCAGCTCTCCTCTCCCTAAGGGGACTGGTGTGTGTGTGTGTGTGTGTGTGTGTGTGTGTTTGTGTGGTAGGGTAGTAGATCATCTAGCATCTGTTCTCTGCTCTGCTGCAGCGAACCAACAATCAAAGGTGATTGCGGCTGTTGACAAGTTACTATGCCAACCAACCGCTGCCACCATTGTCTCAACCGTTTAAGAGGAAGCAGTGTGAGCGGTAGACATGTTGCTGTTGTTGTTGTTGTTTTGGTTCCATTCTACTTGGTAGAAGCTAGTCGTTGTTCAGTTGGTCATGAGGGAATTGAAAGTGTGTTGACATGATGTTCTAAGTTGTCCTGCCTGTGTTGTCTACGAACACAAACATGTTCAGTCTTTTGTTGACATCACGTCATCTCTCGAGACCCCGTGGCTACACTGGAAATAATCAACATCTCCCAGTGGCGTCGCTGTTCTGACTTGCTTGTTTCCTGGTACCAGGCCTACGCACGCTGCTAGAACATAACCACTCACTGAGGAATACTGTAGATGGTAAAGTGAGTTACTAGGTAGAAGTGCAACTGCAGTCAGTTTATTGTGTCAGAGACTCTTTCATCCATAAGATGAGACCGATAGGATGATAAGTGGAGTGATTTCACAGAGGATTAGGCAATCTTAGTTGCGGTCGTGTCTAGATCAAATCAAATCAAATGGTATTTGTGCGCCGAATACAACAGGTGTAGACCTTAGCGTGAAATGCTTACTTACAAGGCCTTAACCAACAATGCAGTTTTAAGAAAAATGAATTCTATGGAACACAGAACTACTCTTTTAATTCTATGGAATGAGGAACTACTCTTCTTTTTCTATGGAATGAGGAACTACTCTTCTAATCCTACGGAATGAGTAACTACAATTCTAATTCTATGAAATGAGGAACTACTCTTCTGTTTCTATGGAATGAAGAACTACTCTTCTAATTCTATGGAATGAGGAACTACTCTTTTAATTCCATGAAATGAGGAACTACTCTTCTAATTCTATGGAATGAGGAACTACACTTGGGATTCTACGGAATGAGGAACTACTCTTTTAATTCTATGGAATGAGGAACTACTCTTCTAATTCTATGGAATGAGGAACTACTCTTCTAATTCTATGGAATGAGGAACTACTCTTCTAATTCTATGGAATGAGGAACTACTCTTTAAATTCTATGGAATGAGGAACTACATTTTGATTCCTTGGAATGAGGAACTTCTCTTCTAATTCTATGGAATGAGGAATTACTCTTCTAATTCTATGGAATGAGGAACTACTCTTCTAATTCTATGAAATGAGGAACTACTCTTCTTTTCTATGGAATGAGGAACTACTCTTTTAATTCTATGGAATGAGGACCTACACTTTTAATTCCTTGGTATGAGGAACTTCTCTTCTAATTCTATGGAATGAGGAATTACTCTTCTAATTCTATGGAATGAGGAACTACTCTTCTAATTCTATGGAATGAGGAACTACTCTTCTAATTCTACGGAATGAGGAACTACTCTTCTATTTCTATGGAATGAGGAACTACTTGTCACGTCCAGGCCTGAAAAGACAGGCTGGCGTGTTTTTGTTTTGGTTTTGGTGTAGGGTTTTTTATGTTCTAGGTGTTCTATTTCTATGTTGGGGGATGGAAGAGGCGAAGACTGAGCGAGGGAGCTACGAGGATATATATGGAGCGTGGAACCCGGAGAGGGAGAGATACATTGGAACTCGACCTGGCATGGAAGCCCGAAAGGCAGCCCCAAAACACTTTTTTGAGGGGGCACACGGGGAGTTTGGCCGGTTCAGGAGGGACTCCTGAGCTAACTCCTCGTGCTCTCTGGAGGGAGCTTTGGAGGGTGCGTCGCACGGAGCAGACACCGTGCTATGCAGTTGTGCGCACGGTCTCCAGTGCGCATGCATAGGCTGGTGTGCGAAATTCCATTGCCACTCATCTGTCGGGCTAGGGTGAGTGTGCAGCCTGGAAGGGTGGTGCAGGCTCTGCGTGCCAGGTCTCCAGTGGGCCTGATGGGACGGAAATATCCTGCGCCAGCTCTGCGTGCGGTGTCTCCGGTCCGCGCGCACAGCCCGGTGCACGACATTCCAGCTCCCCTCATCGGTGAAGCCAGGGTGAGTGAACAACCTGGGAGAGGGGTGTCGGCTATACGCATCAGGTCTCCTGTGCGTGTAGTGGATTCAGCACGTCCGGTTCCGGCTCCGCGCACCAGGCTCCCCGTGCGCTTAGAGAGTCCAGCACGTCCTGTTCCGGCTCCGCGCACCAGGCTCCCCGTGCGCTTAGAGAATCCAGCACGTCCTGTCCCTGCTCCACGCTCCAGGATCCCTGTACCCGTCGGGAACCCAGCACGTCCTGTTCCTGCTCCTTGCACCAGAGTGCGCGTTACGAGCCCAGTACGGCCGGTTCCTGCTCCCCACACCAGAGTGCGCGTCACGAGCCCAGTACGGCCGGTTCCTGCTCCCCGCACCAGAGTGCGCGTCACGAGCCCAGTACGGCCGGTTCCTGCTCCCCGCACCAGAGGGCCTGTGAGGGTCCCCAGTCCTGAGCCGCCTGTGAGGGTCCCCAGTCCTGAGCCGCCAGTGAGGGTCCCCAGTCCTGAGCCGCCAGTGAGGGTCCCCAGTCCTGAGCCGCCAGTGAGGGTCCCCAGTCCTGAGCCGCCAGTAAGGGTCCCCAGCCCGGCGCCGCCAGAGAGGGTCCCCAGCCCGGCGCCGCCAGAGAGGGTCCCCAGCCCGGCGCCGCCAGAGAGGGTCCCCAGCCCGGCGCCGCCAGAGAGGGTCCCCAGCCCGGCGCCGCCAGAGAGGGTCCCCAGCCCGGGGCCACCAGAGAGGGTCTCCAGTCCTGCAAATGGCCCAGGGCCTCCGGTGCCGCCAGAGAGGGTCCCCAGCCCGGGGCCGCCAGAGAGGGTCCCCAGTCCTGCAAATGGCCCAGGGCCTCCGGTGCGTGACCTCGGACTAGCGCAGCCGGCACCGGAACCGCAACCTGGGACTAAGAAACCCAACCGAAGACCCCCCCATGGACTTTTTGGCGCGGTCGGAGTCCGCGCCTTTGGGGGGGGGTACTGTCATGTTCAGGCCTGAAAAGACAGGCTGGCGTGTTTTGGTTTTGGTTTTGGTGTAGGGTTTTTATTTTCTAGGTGTTCTATTTCTATGTTGGGGTAATGGTTCCTAATTAGAGGCAGCTGTGTGTCGTTGTCTCTAATTGGGAACCATATATATGTTTGGGGTTTTCAGTTAGGTTTTGTGGGTTATTGTTTGATCATAGCTTTTTTTTTTGTGGTTAGTTATGTTCAACATTCACGATCTTCATTACTTTCTGTTTGTTGTTTACCCAGTTACGTTCGTATTAAAAATGTATACTGGAAGCATCGCTGCGTCTTGGTCTGTCCCTATAGAAGATCGTGACACTACTCTTCTAATTCTATGGAATGATGAGCTACACTTTTAATTCTATGGAATGAGGATCTACTCTTCTAATTCTATGGAATGAGGAACTACTCTTCTAATTCTATGGAATGAGGAATTACACTTCTAATTCTCTGTTTACCAGTTGTGGTATACTAATCATAGGCTATAAGGAATCCCATGGGAAATCCATAGTTTGTAGCGAACATGTCTAAAATCATGACGATGGCTGATTTCAATGACCCCTGAAGAAACAGTGGAGTGATTGTTTGATAACTGTTACCCTGTAAAATAATGGTCTGTGATAGTACATGTGTCCCCTGACAGCATGAGTCTTTTAAATTCTCTCTCTCTCTCTCTCTCTCTCTCTCTCTCTCTCTCTCTCTCTCTCTCTCTCTCTCTCTCTCTCTCTCTCTCTCTCTCTCTCTCTCTCTCTCTCTCTCACAGAACCAGAATAAACAAACAGTGGACAACATAAATTAGATGAAAAGTGAGGGAGGGAACAAAGGATGGAGAGAGGCCAGATATCGAGAAAGTGGAGGGAGAGAGCTTTGTGCTATTCAAAGGTCATCGTCACAATGAGGTCTAATAAGTTGTCAGTGTGGCTAAGAGCCTGACCTAGCATAAAACTGAGTTTGTGTTCCAAATTGTGCACTACTTTTAACCAGAGCCAGACCAAAGTAGTGCACTATGTAGGCAATAGGGTGCCATTTGGGACGCAAACACAGCCAATTAAAGCCCAACCACGAACAGGGCATCGACATTGCGCCGCAGTGGAGACGATCCAACGTGGTGGTCCAGTACTGAACAAACAGGGGATGGAGGTGACTGGCAGTAAAATGGGGATAGGTTATGCAGATGACCCCCCTGGCTCTGGCCAGAGGAAGTCAATGGAGCTTGCAAGAGCTGACGGGTGCAGAAAGTTAACTACTTACACAGATCTGTTGGTTCTGGCTGGCCCCCAGACTGTTTGTAATGCATTGCCTTGGAACAAACACAGAGATGTCTTTGGTAGTGATTAATTTGAAATGGTGGTAACAATAGGTACCCTCGTATTCTTTCTCCTCTGAATTGAACACTACAACTGGGTGGACACTGTTTGGAATGCATTGACTTTTATTCATTTATTCATTCATTTATAAAGCCCCATTGCAAAAATGTCCAAATCATCTGATATCTTTACTTACAGGGAAGTAGGAGTTAACACACCACATCACAGGGATGGTAACTCTGGATTTTCCATCTGTTGCTAACGACAGCTTTTATTTTCAACGCACCCCATGTACGGAACAATCTTCAGAGTTCTCTTATACTATATAGATTGGTGCCTCTAGGGCAGTTCAACATGTTTATTGAGAACCTCTCTGTTGAGGAAGGGGATTGTTTTTCTTGAGTGTGTCTGTACTTTTGTGTTTGCTTGTATTCTGTAAAATGTGTGAAATTGTAAAAATGCAAGGCTCCCTTATGAAATAGACCTTGGTGTTAACGGGACTCCCAGTTGAAATAAAATAAAACAAATAAACATTTACTTGGAATAAAAAGCATCTCCTTTGACTTTGTTTGCAGTCCTGGCTAAGCTTATTTCTGTATTTGTATTTATTAAGGATCCCCATTAGTTCCTGTCAAGGCAGCAGCTACTCTTCCTGGGGTTTATTATGGATCCCCATTAGTTCCTGCCAAGGCAGCAGCTACTCTTCCTGGGGTTTATTAACTTCTTAGGGGAGCAGCTCCCGAGGTGACGGTTTTGGAGAGTCTGGCGTGCCCAAAGTAAAATGCCTCCCACTCAGGCGCAGAAAATAGAATATGCACATAATTAGTACTATTGGATAGGAAACACTCTGAAGTTTCTAAGAGTGTTAAAATATTGTCTGTGAGTATAACATAACGGATATGGCAGGCAAAAACCCGAGGAATGTCTGTCCTGGAAAAAGTGATTTTGACACATTGCCTCATTTTGAACCCCTCCCTATTGAAAATGACCATATAAGGGAGTAAGAATTCAGTACCTATTGCTTCCACTAGATGTCAACAGTCTCTAGACAGTGTTTTGATTCTATTTAGTTGATGTGGATGGTAATAGAAGAAGAACTAGGAAGTGGTCACAAGAAGTGAACAGAAGAGGATGCGCGTTCACAGGCTTGCGCGCGCTGTGGTTTTTTCCTTTCCTATCGCCCAGTTTATCTTCTTAGGGAGCAGTGCATGAGGTGACCGTTTTGGAGACCCTGGCGTGCCCAAAGTAAAATGCCTCCCATTCAGGCCCAGAAACTAGGATATGCACATATTTAGTACCATTGGATAGGAAACACTCTGAATTTTCTAAAAGTGTTAACCATTTGTCTGTGAGTAAAACAGAACGGATATGGCAGGCGAAACCCCGAGGAATTTCTGTCCTGGAAAAAGTGGTTTTGACACATTGCTAATTTGGAAACCCTCCTTAAAACTCTCAGGGATTGCTGGGGCGCTAGCGCCCCAATCCCGACACTACCAGGTGAAATGTAAGGCGCCAAATTCAAAATACAAAAGTTGAATTATTAAACATCCACCAATATACAAGTGTTCCATACTCATCAAAAGCTATGTTTCTTGGCAATATCACAGCATTGTCAGATTTCAAAAAGGCTTTACGGCGAAAGCAGCACATTTGATTGTTTGAGGGTAGCACCTCACATATTTTTCCCATAGCCATGAATCGATTAGCCATCATGGCACACACATAACACATTTCACAGCGAAAACAAATCAATTACCTGTTGAAGAACTTCTGCTGAGGTCATCCTAAGTGTCCAACGAAGACAATCCATGGTTCTTTTGTTAGAAAAAGTAATGTATTTTATCCATAAATCTCCATTTGGTTCGCGCGTTATAATCAGAAACGACAGCTTCCACTCCTCCATTGAAACGTGACGCAAACTCGTTCATCTTATACCTATAAACTTGTCCAAGAACAATCAAACATAGTTTTAAATGTATCCTTAGGAACACTTTTACGTATATTTACTATTATAAATCAACCGGAATATAAACTGATCGATAAAGACGGTAAAGACACTGCGCGCCTTGTCGGGAGCGCGCATTCCCTTGTGTTGACATAAATGAGACACTTCCTGGTTTCCTCTTCTTCTCTTGTCTAATTCATCCAAAATGAAAATGAATACTGTATCGAGTCTGTTGACATCCAGAGGAAGCGATGGGTACTGCATTCATATGCTCTTATAAGGGCATTTTCATGAGGGAGGGGTTCCAAATGAGCAATGTGTCAAAACCACTTTTTCCAGGACAGAAATTCCTCTGGGGTTTGCCTGCCATATGCGTTCCGTTTTACTCACAGACAAATGGTTAACACTTTTGGTTTCCTATCCAATGGTACTAAATATGTGCATATCCTATTTTCTGGGCCTGAATGGGAGGCATTTTACTTTCGGCATGCCAGGCTCTCCAAAACGGTCACCTCGTGCGCCGATCCCTAAGAAGTTAACAAAACAGCCCCCACGTTATTTTTATCATCTATTTCTCTCAGCCAATCATCAGTCATTTGTGTAAGTGCTGTGTTTGTTGAATGTCTTTATCTATATGCATGCTGAACATTTGTTGTCAATTTGTTTACTGTAAAATGGCATTGCATCTGGTCAAACCACATTTTTTCCAAAAGTTTACTATGGGTTGATAACAGTCTGATTGGTTGTCTATTTGAGCCAGTAAAGGGGACATTACTATTCTTATTGAACCTTCTTATTACTAAACTAGTTGACAAAAATTGGTAGACTATGTTCTGTCTAACGTTATTGGACGATCTTACTAATAAACTAGGTGACAACCATAGGTAGACTATTTTCTGTCTAAGCTCATTGAACTATCTCTCTAATAAACTAGGTGACAACCATAGGTAGACTATTTTCTGTCTAAGCTCATTGAACTATCTCTCTAATAAACAAGGTGACAACCACAGGTTGACTATTTTCTGTCTAAACTTATTGGATTACAGTATCTTACTAATAAACTAGGTGATAACCACAGGTAGACTATTTTCTGTCTAAACTTATTGGACTACAGTATCTTACTAATAAACAAGGTGACAACCACAGGTAGACTATTTTCTGTCTAAACTTATTGGACTACAGTATCTTACTAATAAACTAGGTGACAACCACAGGTAGACTATTTTCTGTCTAAACTTATTGGACTACAGTATCTTACTAATAAACTAGGTGACAACCACAGGTAGACTATTTTCTGTCTAAACTTATTGGACTACAGTATCTTACTAATAAACTAGGTGACAACCACAGGTAGACTATTTTCTGTCTAAACTTATTGGACTACAGTATCTTACTAATAAACTAGGTGACAACCACAGGTAGACTATTTTCTGTCTAAACTTTTTGGACTACAGTATCTTACTAATAAACTAGGTGACAACCACAGGTAGACTATTTTCTGTCTAAACTCATTTTCTGTCTAAACTCATCTCTCTAGTAAACTAGGTTGCTGCTCTTTAATTTGCGTTATTCAACACCATTTATTTTGTAAACAACTTGTAAAAACCATGCAGACATAATAACATCAGCCGATAACACAAACGTGTGCTCTAGTGAAGCAATTCTTAACAAAGGCTTTAGTGAAGCAATTCTTAACATAGGCATTTAGTGAAGAAATTCATAATGTAGGATTTAGTGAAGCAATTCTTAACATAGGCCTCCATTGTGGGCTGCATTCTTTTCTGTTTTCACAGTAAGAAAACATTGTTTCTTGGCTGCAATCTTGTACATAATCTTTCTTGCTTAAACAGTTAGAAAACAAAATTTGTCGGCAGCAAATCTATCTGCAAAAGGTTTCTGTCAGCGTAGCCTCTTCCTGTGTATGGTTAGGACATTATCATTAAGGAGAAAACATATGTTGCTGCTTGTATTATCACTGACCGGTTGCTCTCAGCGTAGCCTCTTCCTGTGTATGGTTAGGACATTATCATTAAGGAGAAAACATATGTTGCTGCTTGTATTATCACTGACCGGTTGCTC
>CM059810.1:35609949-35727449 GCA_030435695.1 Brachymystax lenok tsinlingensis | reverse complement strand
AATTAGTTGGTTTAGTTGATTAAATATATCAATTCAGGCCATAAGATTAACAAGATAAATCCTTCAAGAGCTTGGAGACACAGAGGCAGAGTATAGAACCAGTCTATACATCGCTACTGTAACCAGATCAGTCAAAGAAACTGTATAGATTAGAAGTTGATTAATCAATAGGAATACCTACCCCTAGCTCCTAGGCCCTTGGGGCTTCTGCACATTAGAGCTGAGCTATTTTTAGATGATAGTTTGGTGGTTGGGAATCTACCAATTCAAGTCTGCGGTTGAGAAGCACATCCCATTTGAGATCTTGCCATTTCCTGTGTATGTTGATGTATGACTGTCTTGGGTTGCCTAATCCCACATTGACCCCTAACCCCTAGGTCCTACATCCTAGGGCCTTGGGTCTCTCGGTGTGCCTAATCCCGTATTGACCCCTAGCCCCTACACCGTAGGCCCCTAACCCCTCCCCCGTACTTACTAGACCCCCAGGCCCTCTGTAGAAATGAGATATTTTGTGGTGAAGGTTTAAATCCATTGTTATGTCTGGGAGCTATGTAGCTGAGGAACGCTCGTTCTCTCATAGGGAGACGGTCACACGGTTTGCTAGCAACAACATTGACTCACCAACAGTCAATACTTGTAAAAATGTCAATTCTGAAAACACGTACCTGTAGCTATGTTTGTCCTGTACAACTGTGGTCATTCTGTTGGGTGCTGAAATTCATACTTAAAAAAAATATATATATATGAGAAAGGTAAGAAACTCGCACACTGCTCTTGAGAGTATCACTGCTCGTGAGAGTATCACTGCTCTTGCTAGTATCACTGCTCTTGCTAGTATCACTGCTCTTGCAGGAATCACACCTCTGCTAGTATCACTGCTCTTGCTAGAATCATTGCTCTTGCTGGTATCACTGCTCTGCTAGTATCACTGCTCTTGCTAGAATCATTGCTCTTGCTGGTATCACTGCTCTGCTAGTATCACTGCTCTTGCTAGATTCACTGCTCTCGCTAGTATCACTGCTCTTGCTGGTATCACTGCTCTGCTAGAATCACTGCTCTGCTAGTATCACTGCTCTTGCTAGTATCACTGCTCTTGCTAGTATCACTGCTCTGCTAGAATCACTGCTCTGCTAGTATCACTGCTCTTGCTAGTATCACTGCTCTTGCTAGTATCACTGCTCTTGCTTGTATCACTGCTCTGCTAGAATCACTGCTCTGCTAGTATCACTGCTCTTGCTAGTATCACTGCTCTGCAAGTATCACTACTCTTGCTAGTATCACTGCTCTTGCCAGCATCACTGCTCTTGCTCGCATCACCAATCTTGCTAGTATCACTGCTCTTGCTGGAATCACTGCTCTGCTTGTATCACTCCTCTTGCTGGTATCACTGCTCTTGCTCATATAACTGCTCTTGCTGTTATCACTGCTCTGCTAGTATCACTGCTCTTGCTAGTATCACTGCTCTTGCTTGTATCACTGCTCTGCTAGAATCACTGCTCTGCTAGTACCACTGCTCTTGCTAGTATCACTGCTCTTGCAAGTATCACTACTCTTGCTAGTATCACTGCTCTTGCTAGTATCACTGCTCTTGCTCGTATCACTAATCTTGCTAGTATCACTGCTCTTGCTGGAATCACTGCTCTGCTTGTATCACTCCTCTTGCTGGTATCACTGCTCTTGCTCATATAACTGCTCTTGCTGTTATCACTGCTCTGCTAGTATCACTGCTCTTGCTAGTATCACCGCTCTTGCTGGTTTCACTGCCTTTGCTCGCATCACTGCTCTGCTAGCATCACTGCTCTTGCTGGTATCACCTATCTGCTAGTATCACTGCTCTTGCCAGTATCACTGCTCTTGCTGGTTTCACTGCTCTTGCTGGAATCACTGCTCTTGCTGGTATCACTGCTTTGCTGGAATCACTGCTCTTGCTTGTATCACTGCTCTTGCTGGTATCACTGCTCTTGCTAGTATCAATGCTCTTGCTAGTATCAATGCTCTTGCTTGTATCACTGCTCTTGCTAGTATAACTTCTCTTGCTGGTATCACTAATCTTGCTAGTATCACTGCTCTTGTTGGAAGCAATGCTCTGCTTGTATCACTGCTCTTGCTAGATCCACTGCTCTCGCCAGTATCACTGCTCTTGCTGGTATCACTGCTCTGCCAGAATCACTGCTCTGCTAGTATCACTGCTCTTGCTAGCATCACTGCTCTTGCTAGTATCACTGCTCTGCCAGAATCACTGCTCTGCTAGTACCACTGCCTTGCTAGTATCACTGCTCTTGCTAGCATCACTGCTCTTGCTTGTATCACTGCTCTGCTAGAATCACTGCTCTGCTAGTACCACTGCTCTTGCTAGTATCACTGCTCTTGCAAGTATCACTACTCTTGCTAGTATCACTGCTCTTGCTAGTATCACTGCTCTTGCTCGTATCACTAATCTTGCTAGTATCACTGCTCTTGCTGGAATCACTGCTCTGCTTGTATCACTCCTCTTGCTGGTATCACTGCTCTTGCTCATATAACTGCTCTTGCTGTTATCACTGCTCTGCTAGTATCACTGCTCTTGCTAGTATCACTGCTCTTGCTTGTATCACTGCTCTGCTAGAATCACTGCTCTGCTAGTACCACTGCTCTTGCTAGTATCACTGCTCTTGCAAGTATCACTACTCTTGCTAGTATCACTGCTCTTGCTAGTATCACTGCTCTTGCTCGTATCACTAATCTTGCTAGTATCACTGCTCTTGCTGGAATCACTGCTCTGCTTGTATCACTCCTCTTGCTGGTATCACTGCTCTTGCTCATATAACTGCTCTTGCTGTTATCACTGCTCTGCTAGTATCACTGCTCTTGCTAGTATCACTGCTCTTGCTGGTTTCACTGCCTTTGCTCGTATCACTGCTCTGCTAGTATCACTGCTCTTGCTGGTATCACCTATCTGCTAGTATCACTGCTCTTGCTGGTATCACCTATCTGCTAGTATCACTGCTCTTGCTAGTATCACTGCTCTTGCTGGTTTCACTGCTCTTGCTGGAATCACTGCTCTTGCTGGTATCACTGCTTTTGCTGGAATCACTGCTCTTGCTTGTATCACTGCTCTTGCTGGTATCACTGCTCTTGCTAGTATCAATGCTCTTGCTAGTATCAATGCTCTTGCTTGTATCACTGCTCTTGCTAGTAGAACTTCTCTTGCTGGTATCACTAATCTTGCTAGTATCACTGCTCTTGTTGGAATCAATGCTCTGCTTGTATCACTGCTCTTGCTAGATTCACTGCTCTCGCTAGTATCACTGCTCTTGCTGGTATCACTGCTCTGCTAGAATCACTGCTCTGCTAGTATCACTGCTCTTGCTAGTATCACTGCTCTTGCTAGTATCACTGCTCTGCTAGAATCACTGCTCTGCTAGTACCACTGCTCTTGCTAGTATCACTGCTCTTGCTAGTATCACTGCTCTTGCTTGTATCACTGCTCTGCTAGAATCACTGCTCTGCTAGTACCACTGCTCTTGCTAGTATCACTGCTCTTGCAAGTATCACTACTCTTGCTAGTATCACTGCTCTTGCTAGTATCACTGCTCTTGCTCGTATCACTAATCTTGCTAGTATCACTGCTCTTGCTGGAATCACTGCTCTGCTTGTATCACTCCTCTTGCTGGTATCACTGCTCTTGCTCATATAACTGCTCTTGCTGTTATCACTGCTCTGCTAGTATCACTGCTCTTGCTAGTATCACTGCTCTTGCTTGTATCACTGCTCTGCTAGAATCACTGCTCTGCTAGTACCACTGCTCTTGCTAGTATCACTTCTCTTGCAAGCATCACTACTCTTGCCAGTATCACTGCTCTTGCTAGTATCACTGCTCTTGCTCGTATCACTAATCTTGCTAGTATCACTGCTCTTGCTGGAATCACTGCTCTGCTTGTATCACTCCTCTTGCTGGTATCACTGCTCTTGCTCATATAACTGCTCTTGCTGTTATCACTGCTCTGCTAGTATCACTGCTCTTGCTAGTATCACTGCTCTTGCTGGTTTCACTGCCTTTGCTCGTATCACTGCTCTGCTAGTATCACTGCTCTTGCTGGTATCACCTATCTGCTAGTATCACTGCTCTTGCTAGTATCACTGCTCTTGCTGGTTTCACTGCTCTTGCTGGAATCACTGCTCTTGCTGGTATCACTGCTTTTGCTGGAATCACTGCTCTTGCTTGTATCACTGCTCTTGCTGGTATCACTGCTCTTGCTAGTATCAATGCTCTTGCTAGTATCAATGCTCTTGCTTGTATCACTGCTCTTGCTAGTAGAACTTCTCTTGCTGGTATCACTAATCTTGCTAGTATCACTGCTCTTGTTGGAATCAATGCTCTGCTTGTATCACTCCGCTTGCTGGTATCACTGCTCTTGCTCATATAACTGCTCTTGCTGTTATCACTGCTCTGCTTGTATCACTGCTCTTGCTAGTATCACTGTTCTTGCTGGTTTCACTGCTCTTGCAGGTATCACTGCCTTTGCTCGTATTACTGCTCTGCTAGTATCACTGCTCTTGCTGGTATCACTGCTCTGCTAGAATCACTGCTCTGCTAGTATCACTGCTCTGCTAGTATCACTGCTCTTGCTAGTATCACTGCTCTTGCTAGTATCACTGCTCTTGCTAGTATCACTGCTCTGCTAGAATCACTGCTCTGCTAGTATCACTGCTCTTGCTAGTATCACTGCTCTTGCTAGTATCACTGCTCTTGCTGGTATCACTGATCTTGCTAGTATCAATGATCTTGCTGGTATTACTGCTTTTGCTAGTATCACTGCTCTTGCTAGTATCAATGCTCTTGCTAGTATCAATGCTCTTGCTTGTATCACTGCTCTTGCTAGTAGAACTGCACTTGCTGGTATCACTAATCTTGCTGTTATCACTGCTCTTGCTGGAATCAATGCTCTGCTTGTATCACTCCTCTTGCTGTTATCACTGCTCTTGCTCATATCACTGCTCTTGCTGGTATCACTGCTCTGCTAGTATCACTGCTCTTGCTAGTATCACTGCTCTTGCTGGTATCACTGCTCTTGCTAGTATCACTGCTCTGCTCGTATCTCTGCTCTGCTTGTATCACTGCTCTTGCTAGTATGACTGCTCTTGCTGGTATCACTAATCTTGCTAGTATCAGAGATCTTGCTGGTATCACTGCTCTTACTCATATCACTGCTCTTGCTGGCATCACCTCTCTGCTAGTATCACTGCTCTTGCTAGTATCACTGCTCTTGCTGTTATCACTGATCTTGCTAGTATCAATGCTCTTGCTGGTATTACTGCTTTTACTAGCATCACTGCCCTTGCAGGTATCACTACTCTTGCTAGTATCACTGCTCTTGCTGGTATCACTGCTCTTGCTAGTATCACTGCTCTTGCTGGTATCACTGATCTTGGTATGTCACAGCTCTTGCTAGTATCACTGCTCTTGCTGGTATCACTGCTCTTCCTGGTATCACTGCTCTTGCTAGTATCACTGCTCTTGCTAGTATCACTGCTCTTGCTAGAATCACTGCTCTGCTAGTATCACAGCTCTTGCTGGTATCACTGCTCTTGCTGGTATCACCACTCTTGCTAGCATCACTGCTCTTGCTGGTATCACTGCTCTTGCTAGTAGCACTGCTCTTGCTCGTATCACTAATCTTGCTAGTATCACTGCTCTTGCTGGAATCACTGCTCTGCTTGTATCACTCCTCTTGCTGTTATCACTGCTCTTGCTCATATCACTGCTCTGCTAGTATCACTGCTCTTGCTAGTATCACTGCTCTTGCTGGTATCACTGCTCTTGCTAGTATCACTGCTCTGCTAGTATCATTGCTCTGCTTGTATCACTGCTCTACTAGTATCACAGCTCTTGCTGGTATCACTGCTCTTGCTGGTATCACCGCTCTTGCTAGCATCACTGCTCTTGCTGGTATCACTGCTCTTGCTAGTATGACTGCTCTTGCTGGTATCACTAATCTTGCTAGTATCACAGATCTTGCTGGTATCTTTGCTCTTACTCATATCACTGCTCTTGCAGGTATCACCTCTCTGCTAGTATCACTGCTCTTGCTAGTATCACTGCTCTTGCTGGTTTCACTGCCTTTGCTCATATCACTGCTCTGCTAGTATCACTGCTCTTGCTGGTATCACTGCTCTTGCTAGTATCAATGCTCTTGCTAGTATCAATGATCTTGCTTGTATCACTGCTCTTGCTAGTATCACTGCTCTTGCTGGAATCAATGCTCTGCTTGTGTCACTGCTCTTGCTGGTATCACTGCTCTGCTAGTATCACTGCTCTTGCTAGTATCACTGCTCTGCTAGTATCATTGCTCTGCTTGTATCACTGCTCTACTAGTATCACAGCTCTTGCTGGTATCACTGCTCTTGCTGGTATCACCGCTCTTGCTAGCATCACTGCTCTTGCTGGTATCACTGCTCTTGCTAGTATGACTGCTCTTGCTGGTATCACTAATCTTGCTAGTATCACAGATCTTGCTGGTATCTTTGCTCTTACTCATATCACTGCTCTTGCAGGTATCACCTCTCTGCTAGTATCACTGCTCTTGCTAGTATCACTGCTCTTGCTGGTTTCACTGCCTTTGCTCATATCACTGCTCTGCTAGTATCACTGCTCTTGCTGGTATCACTGCTCTTGCTAGTATCAATGCTCTTGCTAGTATCAATGATCTTGCTTGTATCACTGCTCTTGCTAGTATCACTGCTCTTGCTGGAATCAATGCTCTGCTTGTGTCACTGCTCTTGCTGGTATCACTGCTCTGCTAGTATCACTGCTCTTGCTAGTATCACTGCTCTTGCTGGTTTCACTGTTCTTGCTGGTATCACTGCCTTTGCTCGTATTACTGCTCTGCTAGTATCACTGCTCTTGCTGGTATCACTGCTCTTGCTGGTATCACTGCTCTTGCTAGTTTCACTGCTCTTGCTGGTATCACTGCACTTGCTATGTCACTGCTCTTGCTGGTATCACTGCTCTGCTAGTATCACTGCTCTTGCTAGTATCACTGCTCTGCTAGTATTACTGCTCTTGCTAGTATCACTGCTCTTGCTAGAATCACTGTTCTGCTAGAATCACTGCTCTGCTAGTATCACTGCTCTTGCTAGTATCACTGCCCTTGCTAGTATCAATGCTCTTCTAGAATCACTGCTCTGCTCTTATCACTGCTCTGCTAGTATCACTGCTCTTACTGGTATCACTAGTCTTGCTAGTATCACTGCTCTTGCTGGTATCACTGCTCTTGCTAGTATCACTGCTCTTGCTGGTATCACTGCACTTGCTATGTCACTGCTCTTGCTGGTATCACTGCTCTGCAAGTATCACTGCTCTTGCTAGTATCACTGCTCTGCTAGTATCACTGCTCTTGCTAGTATCACTGCTCTTGCTAGAATCACTGCTCTGCTAGAATCACTGCTCTGCTAGTATCACTGCTCTTGCTAGTATCACTGCCCTTGCTAGTATCAATGCTGTTCTAGAATCACTGCTCTGCTCTTATCACTGCTCTGCTAGTATCACTGCTCTTACTGGTATCACTAGTCTTGCTAGTATCACTGCTCTTGCTGGTATCACTGATCTTGCTAGTATCAATGCTCTTGCTGGTATTACTGCTTTTGCTAGCATCACTGCTCTGCTAGTATCACTGCTCTTGCTAGCATCACTGCTCTGTACTAAGCTTTACGTACCGGCCTCAAGGCCTTGGTCAGAGCTCCGAAGGCTGTAAAGTATAATAATGAAGAGCAGTGTGAGGGTTTATTTTTTCTCTCATCTTATTCAACTGTTACCATGCACCTGCAACAAAGATCAGCTCAGACGTGCGAGTGCCTTTTACAAATAAAAAACTTTTATCAAATACAAGCACAGAGTTTTTCCTGTTGCTCAGCTGGAGGCGTATCGGCCTTGACGTATTACGTAAGCTGAGATTCGACTGGCACAAGCACATTCACACTGAGTGTCACAGTCTGCCATCTGCAGCAGCATCAGTTGAGTAATCTGGTTTCTACACTATGCTATTGGACCAAAGATGTTACTGTGCATCGCAGGCTGCCATCTACTACCTCCAATACTATTCCTGTTGGAAGATACTGGACATCCGGACTGATAGACAAACACGTGCAACAAACAGACAGACAGGGGTAATATTGCTGGAAATTAATTGGTAGATATTGTGTTAGGTCCTCTAGTGTTCCACATTTTATGTTCTCTTTCTGTCTTTCTCTCTTCTTCATTCCTTATTTATTGATCTTGCTAGGGCTCTCTCTCTCTCTCTCTCTCTCTCTCTCTCTCTCTCTCTCTCTCTCTCTCTCTCTCTCTTTCCACTTTTATAATCTGTGGTTATTTTTGGTTCCCATTAAATTAATTACACCAATTATTCTCCTTGACAACTCGGCATGGAGTGTGCAGGACCCTATTTAAAATTGTTCTAATTCCATTCAGTATTATTGCCGTAAAACATTAGTCAAAATAATTAGCCATTCTGGCATCTAATTTAAGATTATTAATTTGAGAGAATAAACTAATGCTTATGCAATTATTGTCATAATGCCAGAATTCACCTAATTTAGTGTCCTGGAAAGTGTTTTATGGCTTTAAGAACATAGCTGTACATGTAGACACACGAAAGCACGCATACATGGACGCACACAAACATGCACACACACAAACACAGCAAAACCTAATAACATTCCATGGGTCACCTGTCCAATACAGCAGTGTTTCTGAGCTCCAGTCCTAAACGACCCCCAACAGTACACATGTTTGTTGTGACCCAAGACAAATACACAATATTCTTGTCAAAACGTAGCTTCCTGTCTATTGGGCATATATTCAACTATCAGGAGTTGCAGAAGTTTTCAAAGAGTTACACACTTTAAACAGGAATACATTTTTGAACACCTGCGTTCAGTTCGGTGGAGACGTGAGTATTTGTCATTCGTTATGCCTAGCGAGGAGCTCGTTAACAAATTACCTGGGAACAAGCATAATTAATTTCCACTATTCTCTGAGACCAAATTAGGGTTCCCACAGTAGTTACTGTAGTGTGATGTATGTTAGGATACTCTATTGTTCCACAGTCTGTTACTGTAGTGTGATGTATGTTAGGAGACTCTAGTGTTCCACAGTCTGTTACTGTAGTGTGATGTATGTTAGGAGACTCTAGTGTTCCACAGTGTGTTATTGTAGTGTGATGTATGTTAGGAGACTCTAGTGTTCCACAGTCTGTTACTGTAGTGTGATGTATGTTAGGAGACTCTAGTGTTCCACAGTCTGTTACTGTAGTGTGATGTATGTTAGGAGACTCTAGTGTTCCACAGTCTGTTACTGTAGTGTGATGTATGTTAGGAGACTAGTGTTCCACAGTCTGTTACTGTAGTGTGATGTATGTTAGGAGGAGACTCTAGTTTACTCTACAGTCTTTCACTGTAGAGTACCAGGACTGAATAGAATAGGATAGAATAGATTGGAATAGATAAGGTCAGAAGAAAATTTGACAGAATATAATATAATAGAATAGAATATAATAGAATTGAATAGGATATAAAATAATTGAAAATAATATTACAGAATATAATAGAATAGGACATAATAGAATAGAATAGAATAGAATAGGGCAGAATATAATAGAATTTAATAAAATATGAAATAATTGAATAGAATATTGCAGAATATAATAGAATAGGACATAATATAATATATAATAGTAGGACATTCTAGAATATAATCTATTATAATAGAATATAATAGAATAGAATAGAACATAATATATTATAATGTAATATAATATACTAGAATATAATATACTAGAATATAATATAATATAAATAATAGAATAGAATAGAATAGGACATACAAGAACACAATAAAATAGAATAGGACTGAATATAATGGAGTAGAATAGAATAGAATAGGACATCATATAATATAATATAATATAATATAATATAATAGAACAGAATAGAATAGAATAGGACATACAAGAATTTAATAACACAGAATAGGACATAATATAGGGGGAATATAATAGAATAGAATAGGAATAGGGCATAGTGTAATAGAATAGAATAGGACATAATAGAATAGAATAGAATAGGACATAATAGAATAGAAAATAATAGAATAGGACATAACATAATAGAATAGAATAGGACATAATAGAATAGAGTAGAGTAGAATAGAATAGAATAGGACAGAATAGAATATGACAGAATAGAATATTACAGAAAATGACATTATAGTATAGGACAGAATAGAATAGGACAGAATAGAATAGAATAGAATAGAGTAGAATATTATAGAATAGAATATTACAAAATAGAATATTACAGGAAAGGGCATTATAGTGTAGGACAGAATAGAATAAAATAGAATAGACAGAATAGAATAGAATATGACAGAATAGAATATTACAGAAAAGGACAGTGTAGTATAGGACAGAGTAGAATATGACATAATAGAACATAATACAATATAATACAATATAATAGGACATAATATAATAGAATATTATAGAATAGAAAATAGTAGCTTGTAATAAAAACTACGCCGATGAATTGAGACATTGAATGTGTCTCCCTGTAGTTGTTCTTGGCAAGACATTTCCATATCTTCAATATTGACATTCTCCTGACCATGCACAGGAAGTAGCATATTACATCCCTGAGTCATAGGTCTCATCCCTACAGCTGACAGTGAGGCACACACACAAACACGGCTGGAATTGATGACATGCATGGAGAGTTAGGCACACACTCCCCCTCCCACACACACACACATACACAAACACACACACACACACACAGACACACACACACACACACACACACAGCTGGAGTTGATGACATGCAAAGAGCGTTAGACACAGAGCCAAGTAGATAAAGGATGTAGTGTACAGAACAGTACAGAGCGGGTACCTTCTGCTAGGCTTCTGTTGCTAACAGCATTAGACGTGTCTCAGTCACACACACACACACCGCTACAAGTCCACAGGAAGAGAATTAGTCAAGCGGTGCGAATGCCAGCCAGAGGGAACCTTTGAATTAAGTTGATTTACTTATTTACCAAATGTGTGTGTGCATGCGAGCTTCTCTGTGTGTGTGGGTGTGTGTGTGTCTGCCCATGCGTGTGTGCGTGTGTGGGGGTGTGTGGGGGTGCGTGTGTGTGTGTGCGTGTGTGGGGGTGTGTGTGGATGTGTGTCTGGATGTGGATGTGTGTGTGTGGGGGGGGGTGGTGTCGGACGGCAGCTGTTGATTATGTTTATTTACTTCATAAGAGGATGTGTGAGGTCTCTGCTCACTAGGAGGCCGAGGAGAAGTTTGTCAATGTTTGGGGAATGAGATAAAAGAAAATTAGAACAGCAGGGGTGTGTGTGTGAGTTAGTGTGTGTTAGTGTGTGTGTGTCAGTACGAGGCCAAATTCAGGGCTACTTGGTTGGTGGTAGTCAGACCTCGCGTAGACATTTGACCTCATTTGTCAAGTTAAGGAGCAAATAAACCAAACCAATTAGATGACAGCTCCACAGGGTTTTGGTCATTAACTACAGCTGTCATTAACTACAGTGTATGTTCAGGCATCTTGGACAAGGTACACGTGTTGATGAGCATGTAGGTGTAGTACCCTCTTCCTCTGAGTAGATTATGCATATTTACCCTTCCTATTGACTTTAACGTAGGAACGATGACACACACACACACACACATAGATACCGCATCTATTAGGTGAAATACCACAGTGTGCCATCACAGCAGCAAGAAAAGGGCAACCAGTGAAGAACAAACACCATTGTAAATACAACCCATATTTGTGTTTATTTATTTTCCCTTTTGTACTTCAACTATTTGCACATTGTTACAACACTGTGCTATGTAAACATATGTTTCCTATGCCTATAATGCACTTTGAAATTAATTGAATTGAGAGAGAGAGGGAGAGAGGGAGAGAGGGATAGGGAGAGAGAGAGGAAGAGGGAGAGAGAGAGGAAGAGGGAGAGAGGGAGAGGGAGAGAGGGAGAGAGGGAGAGAGAGAGATACATTGAGTGTACAAAACATTAGGAGCTCTTACCATGACATAGACTGACCAGGTGAATCCTGGTGAAAACTATGATCCCTTACTGATCACACTTGTTAAATCTACTTCAATCAGTGTACTGTAGATGATGGGGAGGAGACAGGTTAAAGAAGGATTGTTAAGCCTTGAGACAATTGAGACATGGATTGTGTATGTATTCCATTCAGAGGGTGAACGGGCAAGGAAAAATATTTAAGTGCCGTGGAAAGGTGAGTGGTAGTAGGTGACAAGTGCATCGGTTTGTGTCAAGAACTGCAAAGCTGCTGGGTTTTCCACGCTGTGTGTCAAGAATGGTCCACCACCCAATGGACATCCAGCCAACTTGAGACAACTGTGGGAAGCATTAGAGTCAACATGGGCCAGCAACCCTGTGGAACGCTGTTGATACATTGTGGAGTCCATGTCCCGTTGAATTAAGGCTGTTCTGAGGGAAAAAGGGGGTGCAAATCAATGTCAATATTAGGAAGGCGTTCCTAAGCGTTTGTATGCTCAATGTGTGAGTATATATATACATATGCACAACCGTTCAAAAGTTTGAGGTCACTTAGAAATGTTTTTGAAAGAGAAGCAACATTTTGTTGTCCTTTAAAATAACATCACATTTATCAGAAATACAGTGTAGACATTGTTAATGTTGTAAATGACTATTGTAGCTAGAAACAGCTGATTTTTTTGTGGAGGCGTACTGAGGCCCATTGTCAGCAACCATCACACATCTGTTCCAATGGCACTTTGTGTTTGCTAATCCAAGTCATTTTAAAATGTTAATTGATCATGAGAAAACCCTTTTGCAATTATGTTAGCAATTAAAGAGCAATTAAAAATGCCTTCTTTAGACAAGTTGAGTATCTGGAGCATCAGCATTTGTGGGTTCGATTCCAGGCTCAAAAAGGCCAGAAACAAAGCACTTTCTTCTGAAACTTGTCAGTCTATTATTGTTCTGAGAGATGAAGGCTATTCCATGCCAGAAATTGCCAAGAAACTGAAGATCTCGTACAACGCTATGTACTACTCCCTTCACAGAACAGCGCAAACTGGCGCTAACCAGAATAGAAAGAGAGAGAGGCACCAAATCACATGTGAGACATTTTCTTATCATTTCAATATTCAATAAAACACTGATTAGATAGAGACTGAAACGCTTTGGGAGAGAGCTGAGGAATCTATGCACGCTGGTGTGTGTGTGTGTATGTGTGCGCGTGTGTGGTATGCTTAATGGTCTGGTTTTCTGACAGAGTGTATTACATTGGACCTCTGTGATGGGGGAATAGCAGCTGGCTGGGGATAGAGGGGATAGAGGGGATAGAGGGGTTAGAGGGGATAGTGGGGTTAGAGGGCATAGAGGGATAGAGGGTTAGAGGGGATAGTGGGGTTAGAGGGGAGAGAGGGGATAGAGGGGTTAGAGGGGAGAGAGAGGGGTTAGAGGGGATAGAGGGGTTAGAGGGGAGAGAGGGGATAGAGGGGTTAGAGGGGAGAGAGAGGGGTTAGAGGGGATAGAGGGGATAGAGGGGTTAGAGGGGATAGAGGGGTTAGAGGGGATAGAGGGGATAGAGGGGTTAGAGGGGAGAGAGGGGATAGAGGGGTTAGAGGGAGAGAGGGGATAGAGGGGTTAGAGGGGATAGAGGGGATAGAGGGGATAGTGGGGATAGAGGGGTTCGAGGGGATAGAGGGGATAGTGGGGTTAGTGGGGACAGAGGGGATAGAGGGGATAGAGGGGTTAGAGGGGATTACATTTGACGTCAAGCCTCAGAGAGCTCTCTGAATCTTTTAAACAAATCTGCATCGCAAAATGCAACCCTATTCACTATATAGTGCACTACTTTAGACCAGAGCCCTATTCCCAATATAGTGCACTACTTTAGACAGGGCCCTATTCCCTATATAGTGAACTGTTTTAGACCAGAGCCCTATTTCCTATATAGTGCACTATTTTAGACCAGAGCCCTATTGTATATATAGTGCACTACTTTAGACCAGAGCCCTGTTCCCTATATAGTGCACTACTTTAGTCCAGAGCCCTATTCCCTATATAGTGCACTACTTTAGACCAGAGCCCTATACCCTATATAGTGCACTACTTTAGACCAGAGCCATATTCCCTATATTGTGCAATACTTTGTAGTGCACTTTGGGCCCTGGTTTAAAAGGGTATAGGTTGCCATTTGGAGCAAATACTTCCAGCCTACTAAGAGTTTTGTTGTTGTTTCCAAGTGGAGAGCATGTTGTGTTTGATTATGTTGATGAGCCACACGGATTCTCCCTCATGTAGTTTTAATTTGTGTTTGTTTGTGTGTGTGTGTGTGTGTGTGTGTGTGTGTGTGTGTGTGTGTGTGTGTGTGTGTGTGTGTGTGTGTGTGTGTGTGTGTCTGTTCCCTCATGTGTTTTCTTTTTCCAAAGTGGAATATATTACCAGCTCCCATCTTCATGTCTTCCTCTGATCAACACTTCAGAATGGACCAGACTACAAGAGAAAAGGTTTCAAGGTTTCAGTAAAGCACAGGTTGTTGAGAGTGTGCAGTGTCTGTGTTTGTGCTTATCTCTCTCATTATCTCTCTCATTATCTCTGTTTGAGTCACAAATGGCACCTTATTCCCTTCATAGTACACCTAGCCCATAGAGTTCCTGACAAAAGTAGTTCACTACATAATTAATAGGGTGTGATTTGGGACGAATGCTATCTCTCTCTCACTCTCTTTCTTAATTTAATCTTTTTAAATTGCACCGAATTCTCTTAATGAACTCCCTGGCTGCGTACTCTTTCCAACCGTACTATACTTCATCAAACTTTTCAGTACACACCCTAGGTAACCCACCTCTCATTACATCTGACAATATACAACCTAGTTAACCCACCTCTCATTACATCAGACAATATACAACCTAGTTAACCCACCTGTCATTACATCTGACAATATACAACCTAGTTAACCCACCTCTCATTACATCTGACAATATACAACCTAGTTAACCCACCTCTCATTACATCAGACAATATACAACCTAGTTAACCCACCTGTCATTACATCTGACAATATACAACCTAGTTAACCCACCTCTCATTACATCTGACAATATACAACCTAGGTAACCCACCTCTCATTACATCTGACAATATACAACCTAGTTAACCCACCTCTCATTACATCTGACAATATACAACCTAGTTAACCCACCTGTCATTACATCTGACAATATACAACCAAGTTAACCCACCTGTCATTACATCTGACAATATACAACCAAGTTAACCCACCTGTCATTACATCTGACAATATACAACCTAGTTAACCCACCTGTCATTACATCTGACAATATACAACCTAGTTAACCCACCTCTCATTACATCTGACAATATACAACCTAGTTAACCCACCTCTCATTACATCTGACAATATACAACCTAGTTAACCCACCTGTCATTACATCTGACAATATACAACCAAGTTAACCCACCTGTCATTACATCTGACAATATACAACCAAGTTAACCCACCTGTCATTACATCTGACAATATACAACCTAGTTAACCCACCTCTCATTACATCTGACAATATACAACCTAGTTAACCCACCTCTCATTACATCTGACAATATACAACCTAGTTAACCCACCTCTCATTACATCTGACAATATACAACCAAGTTAACCCACCTGTCATTACATCTGACAATATACAACCTAGTTAACCCACCTCTCATTACATCTGACAATATACAACCTAGTTAACCCACCTGTCATTACATCTGACAATATACAACCTAGTTAACCCACCTCTCATTACATCTGACAATATACAACCTAGTTAACCCACCTCTCATTACATCTGACAATATACAACCTAGTTAACCCACCTCTCATTACATCTGACAATATACAACCTAGTTAACCCACCTGTCATTACATCTGACAATATACAACCAAGTTAACCCACCTGTCATTACATCTGACAATATACAACCTAGTTAACCCACCTCTCATTACATCTCACAATATACAACCTAGTTAACCCACCTCTCATTACATCTGACAATATACAACCTAGTTAACCCACCTCTCATTACATCTGACAATATACAACCTAGTTAACCCACCTCTCATTACATCTCACAATATACAACCTAGTTAACCCACCTCTCATTACATCTGACAATATACAACCTAGTTTACCCACCTGTCATTACATCAGACAATATACAACCTAGTTAACCCACCTCTCATTACATCTGACAATATACAACCTAGTTAACCCACCTCTCATTACATCTGACAATATACAACCTAGGTAACCCACCTCTCATTACATCTGACAATATACAACCTAGTGAACCCACCTGTCATTACATCTGACAATATACAACCAAGTTAACCCACCTGTCATTACATCTGACAATATACAACCAAGTTAACCCACCTCTCATTACATCTGACAATATACAACCTAGTTAACCCACCTCTCATTACATCTGACAATATACAACCTAGTTAACCCACCTCTCATTACATCTGACAATATACAACCTAGTTAACCCACCTCTCATTACACATGACAATATACAACCTAGTTAACCCACCTCTCATTACATCTGACAATATACAACCTAGTTAACCCACCTGTCATTACATCAGACAATATACAACCTAGTTAACCCACCTCTCATTACATCTGACAATATACAACCTAGTTAACCCACCTCTCATTACATCTGACAATATACAACCTAGTTAACCCACCTGTCATTACATCTGACAATATACAACCTAGTTAACCCACCTGTCATTACATCTGACAATATACAACCTAGTTAACCCACCTGTCATTACATCTGACAATATACAACCTAGTTAACCCACCTCTCATTATATCAGACAATATACAACCTAGTTAACCCACCTGTCATTACATCAGACAATATACAACCTAGTTAACCCACCTGTCATTACATCTGACAATATACAACCTAGTTAACCCACCTGTCATTACATCTGACAATATACAACCTAGTTAACCCACCTCTCATTACATCTGACAATATACAACCTAGTTAACCCACCTCTCATTACATCTGACAATATACAACCTAGTTAACCCACCTCTCATTACATCTGACAATATACAACCTAGTTAACCCACCTCTCATTACATCTGACAATATACAACCTAGGTAACCCACCTGTCATTACATCTGACAATATACAACCTAGTTAACCCACCTGTCATTACATCAGACAATATACAACCTAGTTAACCCACCTGTCATTACATCTGACAATATACAACCTAGTTAACCCACCTCTCATTACATCTGACAATATACAACCTAGTTAACCCACCTGTCATTACATCTGACAATATACAACCTAGTTAACCCACCTCTCATTACATCTGACAATATACAACCTAGTTAACCCACCTGTCATTACATCTGACAATATACAACCTAGTTAACCCACCTCTCATTACATCTGACAATATACAACCTGTCATTACATCTGGACAATATACAACCTAGTTAACACCACCTCTCATTACATCTGACAATATACAACCTAGTTAACCCACCTGTCATTACATCTGACAATATACAACCTAGTTAACCCACCTGTCATTACATCTGACAATATACAACCTAGTTAACCCACCTCTCATTACATCTGACAATATACAACCTAGTTAACCCACCTGTCATTACATCTGACAATATACAACCTAGTTAACCCACCTCTCATTACATCTGACAATATACAACCTAGTTAACCCACCTGTCATTACATCTGACAATATACAACCTAGTTAACCCACCTGTCATTACATCTGACAATATACAACCTAGTTAACCCACCTGTCATTACATCTGACAATATACAACCTAGTTAACCCACCTCTCATTACATCTGACAATATACAACCTAGTTAACCCACCTCTCATTACATCTGACAATATACAACCTAGTTAACCCACCTCTCATTACATCTGACAATATACAACCTAGTTAACCCACCTCTCATTACATCTGACAATATACAACCTAGTTAACCCACCTCTCATTACATCTGACAATATACAACCTAGTTAACCCACCTCTCATTACATCTGACAATATACAACCTAGTTAACCCACCTGTCATTACATCTGACAATATACAACCTAGTTAACCCACCTCTCATTACATCTGACAATATACAACCTAGTTAACCCACCTGTCATTACATCTGACAATATACAACCTAGTTAACCCACCTCTCATTACATCTGACAATATACAACCTAGTTAACCCACCTCTCATTACATCTGACAATATACAACCTAGTTAACCCACCTGTCATTACATCTGACAATATACAACCTAGTTAACCCACCTCTCATTACATCAGACAATATACAACCTAGTTAACCCACCTGTCATTACATCAGACAATATACAACCTAGTTAACCCACCTGTCATTACATCTGACAATATACAACCTAGTTAACCCACCTGTCATTACATCTGACAATATACAACCTAGTTAACCCACCTCTCATTACATCTGACAATATACAACCTAGTTAACTCCACCTCTCATTACATCTGACAATATACAACCTAGTTAACCCACCTCTCATTACACATGACAATATACAACCTAGTTAACCCACCTCTCATTACATCTGACAATATACAACCTAGTTAACCCACCTGTCATTACATCAGACAATATACAACCTAGTTAACCCACCTCTCATTACATCTGACAATATACAACCTAGTTAACCCACCTGTCATTACATCTGACAATATACAACCTAGTTAACCCACCTGTCATTACATCTGACAATATACAACCTAGTTAACCCACCTCTCATTACATCTGACAATATACAACCTAGTTAACCCACCTCTCATTACATCTGACAATATACAACCTAGTTAACCCACCTGTCATTACATCTGACAATATACAACCTAGTTAACCCACCTGTCATTACATCTGACAATATACAACCTAGTTAACCCACCTGTCATTACATCTGACAATATACAACCTAGTTAACCCACCTGTCATTACATCTGACAATATACAACCTAGTTAACCCACCTCTCATTACATCTGACAATATACAACCTAGTTAACCCACCTCTCATTACATCTGACAATATACAACCTAGTTAACCCACCTGTCATTACATCTGACAATATACAACCTAGTTAACCCACCTGTCATTACATCTGACAATATACAACCTAGTTAACCCACCTCTCATTACATCTGACAATATACAACCTAGTTAACCCACCTGTCATTACATCTGACAATATACAACCTAGTTAACCCACCTCTCATTACATCTGACAATATACAACCTAGTTAACCCACCTGTCATTACATCTGACAATATACAACCTAGTTAACCCACCTCTCATTACACATGACAATATACAACCTAGTTAACCCACCTCTCATTACATCTGACAATATACAACCTAGTTAACCCACCTCTCATTACATCTGACAATATACAACCTAGTTAACCCACCTGTCATTACATCTGACAATATACAACCTAGTTAACCCACCTCTCAATACACATGACAATATACAACCTAGTTAACCCACCTCTCATTACATCTGACAATATACAACCTAGTTAACCCACCTCTCATTACATCTGACAATATACAACCTAGTTAACCCACCTCTCATTACATCTGACAATATACAACCTAGTTAACCCACCTGTCATTACATCTGACAATATACAACCTAGTTAACCCACCTGTCATTACATCTGACAATATACAACCTAGTTAACCCACCTCTCATTACATCTGACAATATACAACCTAGTTAACCCACCTCTCATTACACATGACAATATACAACCTAGTTAACCCACCTCTCATTACATCTGACAATATACAACCTAGTTAACCCACCTCTCATTACATCTGACAATATACAACCTAGTTAACCCACCTCTCATTACACATGACAATATACAACCTAGTTAACCCACCTCTCATTACATCTGACAATATACAACCTAGTTAACCCACCTCTCATTACATCTGACAATATACAACCTAGTTAACCCACCCTCTCATTACACATGACAATATACAACCTAGTTAACCCACCTCTCATTACACATCTGACAATATACAACCTAGTTAACCCACCTCTCATTACATCTGACAATATACAACCTAGTTAACCCACCTCTCATTACACATGACAATATACAACCTAGTTAACCCACCTGTCATTACATCTGACAATATACAACCTAGTTAACCCACCTCTCATTACATCTGACAATATACAACCTAGTTAACCCACCTGTCATTACATCTGACAATATACAACCTAGTTAACCCACCTCTCATTATATCAGACAATATACAACCTAGTTAACCCACCTGTCATTACATCTGACAATATACAACCTAGGTAACCCACCTGTCATTACATCTGACAATATACAACCTAGTTAACCCACCTCTCATTACATCTGACAATATACAACCTAGTTAACCCACCTGTCATTACATCAGACAATATACAACCTAGTTAACCCACCTGTCATTACATCTGACAATATACAACCTAGTTAACCCACCTGTCATTACATCAGACAATATACAACCTAGTTAACCCACCTGTCATTACATCTGACAATATACAACCTAGTTAACCCACCTGTCATTACATCAGACAATATACAACCTAGGTAACCCACCTGTCATTACATCTGACAATATACAACCTAGTTAACCCACCTCTCATTACATCTGACAATATACAACCTAGTTAACCCACCTGTCATTACATCAGACAATATACAACCTAGTTAACCCACCTGTCATTACATCTGACAATATACAACCTAGTTAACCCACCTGTCATTACATCTGACAATATACAACCTAGTTAACCCACCTGTCATTACATCTGACAATATACAACCTAGTTAACCCACCTCTCATTACATCTGACAATATACAACCTAGTTAACCCACCTCTCATTACACATGACAATATACAACCTAGTTAACCCACCTCTCATTACATCTGACAATATACAACCTAGTTAACCCACCTGTCATTACATCAGACAATATACAACCTAGTTAACCCACCTCTCATTACATCTGACAATATACAACCTAGTTAACCCACCTGTCATTACATCTGACAATATACAACCTAGTTAACCCACCTCTCATTATATCTGACAATATACAACCTAGTTAACCCACCTCTCATTACATCTGACAATATACAACCTAGTTAACCCACCTGTCATTACATCTGACAATATACAACCTAGTTAACCCACCTCTCATTACACATGACAATATACAACCTAGTTAACCCACCTCTCATTACATCTGACAATATACAACCTAGTTAACCCACCTCTCATTACATCTGACAATATACAACCTAGTTAACCCACCTCTCATTACACATGACAATATACAACCTAGTTAACCCACCTCTCATTACACATGACAATATACAACCTAGTTAACCCACCTCTCATTACATCTGACAATATACAAAATAGTTAACCCACCTCTCATTACATCTGACAATATACAACCTAGTTAACCCACCTCTCATTACATCTCACAATATACAACCTAGTTAACCCACCTCTCATTACATCTGACAATATACAACCTAGTTAACCCACCTCTCATTACATCTGACAATATACAACCTAGTTAACCCACCTCTCATTACATCTGACAATATACAACCTAGTTAACCCACCTGTCATTACATCAGACAATATACAACCTAGTTAACCCACCTCTCATTATATCAGACAATATACAACCTAGTTAACCCACCTGTCATTACATCTGACAATATACAACCTAGTTAACCCACCTCTCATTACATCTGACAATATACAACCTAGTTAACCCACCTGTCATTACATCAGACAATATACAACCTAGTTAACCCACCTCTCATTACATCAGACAATATACAACCTAGTTAACCCACCTCTCATTACATCTCACAATATACAACCTAGTTAACCCACCTCTCATTACATCTGACAATATACAACCTAGTTAACCCACCTGTCATTACATCTGACAATATACAACCTAGTTAACCCACCTCTCATTACATCTGACAATATACAACCTAGTTAACCCACCTCTCATTACATCTGACAATATACAACCTAGTTAACCCACCTCTCATTACATCTGACAATATACAACCTAGTTAACCCACCTCTCATTACATCTGACAATATACAACCTAGTTAACCCACCTGTCATTACATCAGACAATATACAACCTAGTTAACCCACCTGTCATTACATCTGACAATATACAACCTAGTTAACCCACCTCTCATTACATCTGACAATATACAACCTAGTTAACCCACCTCTCATTACATCTGACAATATACAACCTAGTTAACCCACCTGTCATTACATCAGACAATATACAACCTAGTTAACCCACCTGTCATTACATCTGACAATATACAACCTAGTTAACCCACCTCTCATTACATCTGACAATATACAACCTAGTTAACCCACCTGTCATTACATCAGACAATATACAACCTAGTTAACCCACCTCTCATTACATCTGACAATATACAACCTAGTTAACCCACCTGTCATTACATCTGACAATATACAACCTAGTTAACCCACCTCTCATTATATCTGACAATATACAACCTAGTTAACCCACCTCTCATTACATCTGACAATATACAACCTAGTTAACCCACCTGTCATTACATCTGACAATATACAACCTAGTTAACCCACCTCTCATTACATCTGACAATATACAACCTAGTTAACCCACCTCTCATTACATCTGACAATATACAACCTAGTTAACCCACCTGTCATTACATCTGACAATATACAACCTAGTTAACCCACCTCTCATTATATCAGACAATATACAACCTAGTTAACCCACCTGTCATTACATCAGACAATATACAACCTAGTTAACCCACCTGTCATTACATCTGACAATATACAACCTAGTTAACCCACCTCTCATTACATCTGACAATATACAACCTAGTTAACCCACCTGTCATTACATCTGACAATATACAACCAAGTTAACCCACCTGTCATTACATCTGACAATATACAACCAAGTTAACCCACCTCTCATTACATCTGACAATATACAACCTAGTTAACCCACCTCTCATTACATCTGACAATATACAACCTAGTTAACCCACCTCTCATTACATCTGACAATATACAACCTAGTTAACCCACCTCTCATTACACATGACAATATACAACCTAGTTAACCCACCTCTCATTACATCTGACAATATACAACCTAGTTAACCCACCTGTCATTACATCAGACAATATACAACCTAGTTAACCCACCTCTCATTACATCTGACAATATACAACCTAGTTAACCCACCTGTCATTACATCTGACAATATACAACCTAGTTAACCCACCTGTCATTACATCTGACAATATACAACCTAGTTAACCCACCTCTCATTACATCTGACAATATACAACCTAGTTAACCCACCTCTCATTATATCAGACAATATACAACCTAGTTAACCCACCTGTCATTACATCAGACAATATACAACCTAGTTAACCCACCTGTCATTACATCTGACAATATACAACCTAGTTAACCCACCTGTCATTACATCTGACAATATACAACCTAGTTAACCCACCTGTCATTACATCTGACAATATACAACCTAGTTAACCCACCTCTCATTACATCTGACAATATACAACCTAGTTAACCCACCTGTCATTACATCTGACAATATACAACCTAGTTAACCCACCTCTCATTACATCTGACAATATACAACCTAGTTAACCCACCTGTCATTACATCTGACAATATACAACCTAGTTAACCCACCTGTCATTACATCTGACAATATACAACCTAGTTAACCCACCTGTCATTACATCTGACAATATACAACCTAGTTAACCCACCTCTCATTACATCTGACAATATACAACCTAGTTAACCCACCTGTCATTACATCTGACAATATACAACCTAGTTAACCCACCTGTCATTACATCTGACAATATACAACCTAGTTAACCCACCTGTCATTACATCTGACAATATACAACCTAGTTAACCCACCTGTCATTACATCTGACAATATACAACCTAGTTAACCCACCTCTCATTACATCTGACAATATACAACCTAGTTAACCCACCTCTCATTACATCTGACAATATACAACCTAGTTAACCCACCTGTCATTACATCTGACAATATACAACCTAGTTAACCCACCTGTCATTACATCTGACAATATACAACCTAGTTAACCCACCTCTCATTACATCTGACAATATACAACCTAGTTAACCCACCTGTCATTACATCTGACAATATACAACCTAGTTAACCCACCTCTCATTACATCTGACAATATACAACCTAGTTAACCCACCTGTCATTACATCTGACAATATACAACCTAGTTAACCCACCTCTCAATACACATGACAATATACAACCTAGTTAACCCACCTCTCATTACATCTGACAATATACAACCTAGTTAACCCACCTCTCATTACATCTGACAATATACAACCTAGTTAACCCACCTGTCATTACATCTGACAATATACAACCTAGTTAACCCACCTCTCAATACACATGACAATATACAACCTAGTTAACCCACCTCTCATTACATCTGACAATATACAACCTAGTTAACCCACCTCTCATTACATCTGACAATATACAACCTAGTTAACCCACCTCTCATTACATCTGACAATATACAACCTAGTTAACCCACCTCTCATTACATCTGACAATATACAACCTAGTTAACCCACCTGTCATTACATCTGACAATATACAACCTAGTTAACCCACCTCTCATTACATCTGACAATATACAACCTAGTTAACCCACCTCTCATTACACATGACAATATACAACCTAGTTAACCCACCTCTCATTACATCTGACAATATACAACCTAGTTAACCCACCTCTCATTACATCTGACAATATACAACCTAGTTAACCCACCTCTCATTACACATGACAATATACAACCTAGTTAACCCACCTCTCATTACATCTGACAATATACAACCTAGTTAACCCACCTCTCATTACATCTGACAATATACAACCTAGTTAACCCACCTCTCATTACACATGACAATATACAACCTAGTTAACCCACCTCTCATTACACATGACAATATACAACCTAGTTAACCCACCTCTCATTACATCTGACAATATACAACCTAGTTAACCCACCTCTCATTACATCTGACAATATACAACCTAAGTTAACCCACCTCTCATTACACATGACAATATACAACCTAGTTAACCCACCTGTCATTACATCTGACAATATACAACCTAGTTAACCCACCTCTCATTACATCTGACAATATACAACCTAGTTAACCCACCTGTCATTACATCTGACAATATACAACCTAGTTAACCCACCTCTCATTATATCAGACAATATACAACCTAGTTAACCCACCTGTCATTACATCTGACAATATACAACCTAGTTAACCCACCTCTCATTACATCAGACAATATACAACCTAGTTAACCCACCTGTCATTACATCTGACAATATACAACCTAGGTAACCCACCTGTCATTACATCTGACAATATACAACCTAGTTAACCCACCTCTCATTACATCTGACAATATACAACCTAGTTAACCCACCTGTCATTACATCAGACAATATACAACCTAGTTAACCCACCTGTCATTACATCTGACAATATACAACCTAGTTAACCCACCTGTCATTACATCAGACAATATACAACCTAGTTAACCCACCTGTCATTACATCTGACAATATACAACCTAGTTAACCCACCTGTCATTACATCAGACAATATACAACCTAGGTAACCCACCTGTCATTACATCTGACAATATACAACCTAGTTAACCCACCTCTCATTACATCTGACAATATACAACCTAGTTAACCCACCTGTCATTACATCAGACAATATACAACCTAGTTAACCCACCTGTCATTACATCTGACAATATACAACCTAGTTAACCCACCTGTCATTACATCTGACAATATACAACCTAGTTAACCCACCTGTCATTACATCTGACAATATACAACCTAGTTAACCCACCTCTCATTACATCTGACAATATACAACCTAGTTAACCCACCTCTCATTACACATGACAATATACAACCTAGTTAACCCACCTCTCATTACATCTGACAATATACAACCTAGTTAACCCACCTGTCATTACATCAGACAATATACAACCTAGTTAACCCACCTCTCATTACATCTGACAATATACAACCTAGTTAACCCACCTGTCATTACATCTGACAATATACAACCTAGTTAACCCACCTCTCATTATATCTGACAATATACAACCTAGTTAACCCACCTCTCATTACATCTGACAATATACAACCTAGTTAACCCACCTGTCATTACATCTGACAATATACAACCTAGTTAACCCACCTCTCATTACACATGACAATATACAACCTAGTTAACCCACCTCTCATTACATCTGACAATATACAACCTAGTTAACCCACCTCTCATTACATCTGACAATATACAACCTAGTTAACCCACCTCTCATTACACATGACAATATACAACCTAGTTAACCCACCTCTCATTACACATGACAATATACAACCTAGTTAACCCACCTCTCATTACATCTGACAATATACAACCTAGTTAACCCACCTCTCATTACATCTGACAATATACAACCTAGTTAACCCACCTCTCATTACACATGACAATATACAACCTAGTTAACCCACCTCTCATTACATCTGACAATATACAACCTAGTTAACCCACCTCTCATTACATCTGACAATATACAACCTAGTTAACCCACCTCTCATTACATCTGACAATATACAACCTAGTTAACCCACCTGTCATTACATCAGACAATATACAACCTAGTTAACCCACCTCTCATTATATCAGACAATATACAACCTAGTTAACCCACCTGTCATTACATCTGACAATATACAACCTAGTTAACCCACCTCTCATTACATCTGACAATATACAACCTAGTTAACCCACCTGTCATTACATCAGACAATATACAACCTAGTTAACCCACCTCTCATTACATCAGACAATATACAACCTAGTTAACCCACCTCTCATTACATCTCACAATATACAACCTAGTTAACCCACCTCTCATTACATCTGACAATATACAACCTAGTTAACCCACCTGTCATTACATCTGACAATATACAACCTAGTTAACCCACCTCTCATTACATCTGACAATATACAACCTAGTTAACCCACCTCTCATTACATCTGACAATATACAACCTAGTTAACCCACCTCTCATTACATCTGACAATATACAACCTAGTTAACCCACCTCTCATTACATCTGACAATATACAACCTAGTTAACCCACCTGTCATTACATCAGACAATATACAACCTAGTTAACCCACCTGTCATTACATCTGACAATATACAACCTAGTTAACCCACCTCTCATTACATCTGTCAATATACAACCTAGTTAACCCACCTCTCATTACATCTGACAATATACAACCTAGTTAACCCACCTGTCATTACATCAGACAATATACAACCTAGTTAACCCACCTGTCATTACATCTGACAATATACAACCTAGTTAACCCACCTCTCATTACATCTGACAATATACAACCTAGTTAACCCACCTGTCATTACATCAGACAATATACAACCTAGTTAACCCACCTCTCATTACATCTGACAATATACAACCTAGTTAACCCACCTGTCATTACATCTGACAATATACAACCTAGTTAACCCACCTCTCATTATATCTGACAATATACAACCTAGTTAACCCACCTCTCATTACATCTGACAATATACAACCTAGTTAACCCACCTGTCATTACATCTGACAATATACAACCTAGTTAACCCACCTCTCATTACATCTGACAATATACAACCTAGTTAACCCACCTCTCATTACATCTGACAATATACAACCTAGTTAACCCACCTGTCATTACATCTGACAATATACAACCTAGTTAACCCACCTCTCATTATATCAGACAATATACAACCTAGTTAACCCACCTGTCATTACATCAGACAATATACAACCTAGTTAACCCACCTGTCATTACATCTGACAATATACAACCTAGTTAACCCACCTCTCATTACATCTGACAATATACAACCTAGTTAACCCACCTCTCATTACACATGACAATATACAACCTAGTTAACCCACCTCTCATTACATCTGACAATATACAACCTAGTTAACCCACCTGTCATTACATCAGACAATATACAACCTAGTTAACCCACCTCTCATTACATCTGACAATATACAACCTAGTTAACCCACCTGTCATTACATCTGACAATATACAACCTAGTTAACCCACCTGTCATTACATCTGACAATATACAACCTAGTTAACCCACCTGTCATTACATCTGACAATATACAACCTAGTTAACCCACCTCTCATTATATCAGACAATATACAACCTAGTTAACCCACCTGTCATTACATCAGACAATATACAACCTAGTTAACCCACCTGTCATTACATCTGACAATATACAACCTAGTTAACCCACCTGTCATTACATCTGACAATATACAACCTAGTTAACCCACCTGTCATTACATCTGACAATATACAACCTAGTTAACCCACCTCTCATTACATCTGACAATATACAACCTAGTTAACCCACCTGTCATTACATCTGACAATATACAACCTAGTTAACCCACCTCTCATTACATCTGACAATATACAACCTAGTTAACCCACCTGTCATTACATCTGACAATATACAACCTAGTTAACCCACCTGTCATTACATCTGACAATATACAACCTAGTTAACCCACCTGTCATTACATCTGACAATATACAACCTAGTTAACCCACCTCTCATTACATCTGACAATATACAACCTAGTTAACCCACCTGTCATTACATCTGACAATATACAACCTAGTTAACCCACCTGTCATTACATCTGACAATATACAACCTAGTTAACCCACCTGTCATTACATCTGACAATATACAACCTAGTTAACCCACCTGTCATTACATCTGACAATATACAACCTAGTTAACCCACCTCTCATTACATCTGACAATATACAACCTAGTTAACCCACCTCTCATTACATCTGACAATATACAACCTAGTTAACCCACCTGTCATTACATCTGACAATATACAACCTAGTTAACCCACCTGTCATTACATCTGACAATATACAACCTAGTTAACCCACCTCTCATTACATCTGACAATATACAACCTAGTTAACCCACCTGTCATTACATCTGACAATATACAACCTAGTTAACCCACCTCTCATTACATCTGACAATATACAACCTAGTTAACCCACCTGTCATTACATCTGACAATATACAACCTAGTTAACCCACCTCTCAATACACATGACAATATACAACCTAGTTAACCCACCTCTCATTACATCTGACAATATACAACCTAGTTAACCCACCTCTCATTACATCTGACAATATACAACCTAGTTAACCCACCTGTCATTACATCTGACAATATACAACCTAGTTAACCCACCTCTCAATACACATGACAATATACAACCTAGTTAACCCACCTCTCATTACATCTGACAATATACAACCTAGTTAACCCACCTCTCATTACATCTGACAATATACAACCTAGTTAACCCACCTCTCATTACATCTGACAATATACAACCTAGTTAACCCACCTCTCATTACATCTGACAATATACAACCTAGTTAACCCACCTGTCATTACATCTGACAATATACAACCTAGTTAACCCACCTCTCATTACATCTGACAATATACAACCTAGTTAACCCACCTCTCATTACACATGACAATATACAACCTAGTTAACCCACCTCTCATTACATCTGACAATATACAACCTAGTTAACCCACCTCTCATTACATCTGACAATATACAACCTAGTTAACCCACCTCTCATTACACATGACAATATACAACCTAGTTAACCCACCTCTCATTACATCTGACAATATACAACCTAGTTAACCCACCTCTCATTACATCTGACAATATACAACCTAGTTAACCCACCTCTCATTACACATGACAATATACAACCTAGTTAACCCACCTCTCATTACACATGACAATATACAACCTAGTTAACCCACCTCTCATTACATCTGACAATATACAACCTAGTTAACCCACCTCTCATTACACATGACAATATACAACCTAGTTAACCCACCTGTCATTACATCTGACAATATACAACCTAGTTAACCCACCTCTCATTACATCTGACAATATACAACCTAGTTAACCCACCTGTCATTACATCTGACAATATACAACCTAGTTAACCCACCTCTCATTATATCAGACAATATACAACCTAGTTAACCCACCTGTCATTACATCTGACAATATACAACCTAGGTAACCCACCTGTCATTACATCTGACAATATACAACCTAGTTAACCCACCTCTCATTACATCTGACAATATACAACCTAGTTAACCCACCTCTCATTACATCTGACAATATACAACCTAGTTAACCCACCTCTCATTACATCTGACAATATACAACCTAGTTAACCCACCTCTCATTACACATGACAATATACAACCTAGTTAACCCACCTCTCATTACATCTGACAATATACAACCTAGTTAACCCACCTCTCATTACATCTGACAATATACAACCTAGTTAACCCACCTCTCATTACACATGACAATATACAACCTAGTTAACCCACCTCTCATTACATCTGACAATATACAACCTAGTTAACCCACCTCTCATTACATCTGACAATATACAACCTAGTTAACCCACCTCTCATTACACATGACAATATACAACCTAGTTAACCCACCTCTCATTACACATGACAATATACAACCTAGTTAACCCACCTCTCATTACATCTGACAATATACAACCTAGTTAACCCACCTCTCATTACACATGACAATATACAACCTAGTTAACCCACCTGTCATTACATCTGACAATATACAACCTAGTTAACCCACCTCTCATTACATCTGACAATATACAACCTAGTTAACCCACCTGTCATTACATCTGACAATATACAACCTAGTTAACCCACCTCTCATTATATCAGACAATATACAACCTAGTTAACCCACCTGTCATTACATCTGACAATATACAACCTAGGTAACCCACCTGTCATTACATCTGACAATATACAACCTAGTTAACCCACCTCTCATTACATCTGACAATATACAACCTAGTTAACCCACTTGTCATTACATCAGACAATATACAACCTAGTTAACCCACCTGTCATTACATCTGACAATATACAACCTAGTTAACCCACCTGTCATTACATCAGACAATATACAACCTAGTTAACCCACCTGTCATTACATCTGACAATATACAACCTAGTTAACCCACCTGTCATTACATCTGACAATATACAACCTAGTTAACCCACCTGTCATTACATCTGACAATATACAACCTAGTTAACCCACCTCTCATTATATCTGACAATATACAACCTAGTTAACCCACCTCTCATTACATCTGACAATATACAACCTAGTTAACCCACCTGTCATTACATCTGACAATATACAACCTAGTTAACCCACCTCTCATTACACATGACAATATACAACCTAGTTAACCCACCTCTCATTACATCTGACAATATACAACCTAGTTAACCCACCTCTCATTACATCTGACAATATACAACCTAGTTAACCCACCTCTCATTACACATGACAATATACAACCTAGTTAACCCACCTCTCATTACACATGACAATATACAACCTAGTTAACCCACCTCTCATTACATCTGACAATATACAACCTAGTTAACCCACCTCTCATTACATCTGACAATATACAACCTAGTTAACTCCACCTCTCATTACACATGACAATATACAACCTAGTTAACCCACCTCTCATTACATCTGACAATATACAACCTAGTTAACCCACCTCTCATTACATCTGACAATATACAACCTAGTTAACCCACCTCTCATTACATCTGACAATATACAACCTAGTTAACCCACCTGTCATTACATCAGACAATATACAACCTAGTTAACCCACCTCTCATTATATCAGACAATATACAACCTAGTTAACCCACCTCTCATTACATCTGACAATATACAACCTAGTTAACCCACCTCTCATTACATCTGACAATATACAACCTAGTTAACCCACCTGTCATTACATCAGACAATATACAACCTAGTTAACCCACCTGTCATTACATCTGACAATATACAACCTAGTTAACCCACCTCTCATTACATCTGACAATATACAACCTAGTTAACCCACCTCTCATTACATCTGACAATATACAACCTAGTTAACCCACCTGTCATTACATCAGACAATATACAACCTAGTTAACCCACCTGTCATTACATCTGACAATATACAACCTAGTTAACCCACCTCTCATTACATCTGACAATATACAACCTAGTTAACCCACCTCTCATTACATCTGACAATATACAACCTAGGTAACCTTCCTCTAAATAAATGTTTACAGTCATTAAATTTGACAGTACACTCTAGGTAACCAACCACTAAGTTTCCTGTACAACCCTAGCGATATCCTGCTACTCTCGTTGAATATAATACAGGTTTAGGAAGCTGGCCTTTTGACTAACTTACTCATCTAGAAAGATTTATCCGACATCTAATTGAGAGACACATTTCTAAACTGCACCTTGTGTATTTTACACTCAGTGAGTTGAGACCCCGACTGAGTTCCTACCTACCTGTTTTATATGATACTCTTGTTTTACATAATATCCTTGTTTTATATAATACCCATGTTTTATATATCCATATAGAAGACTTTGTGATTGTGCGTGTTTGTGTGTGTGTGCGCGCTTATGTGTGTGTGTGTGTGTGTGTGTGTGTATGTGTGTGTGGATTCAGATGTAGCACAAAAGGAGTTCTGGCCTCAACATTCAGTAGAAAATGACAGGGAGTGTTTTGCGTTTATTAATACTAGACTACTGAACCTCTCTACTGCCACAAAACAGGCCTAGTAACACACACACAGACACACACACACAAATTCAAAGACTTGGCCTTGGATTCTAGTGCCACTGGACCTTAGCGAGACCAAGACAATGGGGTAATTCATAGTGATTGTCTGGTGGTGTGATCTGTAGCCTGGAAAAGAAAAAGAGTGTTCCTGTGAGTTCTCCCTCGTCCCCTAGGGTCTTTACGAATTGTGCAATTAGTATTACAAGGGTGTGTGTGTGTGTGTGTGTGTGTGTGTGTGTGTGTGTGTGTGTGTGTGCATGCTCACACTGTGTGTGTGAGAGTGTTTCTCCGTTCTCGTCTGTTCTTCTCTTCGGGGTACGATGATTGTTCCTCTTTAGTTATGCAGATGCATTTTATATTCTACAATGATGTAACACAGGGCAACACATGAGAACAAAATATACTGTGTGTGGCTGTGTGTGTGTGTGTAGCAATGTGTTAAAATGATAGCACACATAAACAAACCATGGGCGGCGTGCTTACAACTCAACGGGGTCATCAGTGGCTTTGTTCTTGTGAGTGTGTCTCTCTCGCTCTCTTTTGCCCTCTCCCTCTCTCATGTGATGTCTCTCCCTCTCTCCCTCTCTCCCTCTCTCCCTCTCTCCCTCTCTCTCACTCTCTCCCTTTCTCCCTCTCTCGTGTGATCTCTCCCTCTCTCACTCCTTTTCTCCCCTTCCCCCTCTCGTGTGATGTCTCTCTCTCCCTCTCTCTCACTCGCTACCTTTCTCCCCCACCCTCTCTTGTGTGATGTCTCGCTCTCCCTCACTCTCACTCTCTCCCTTTCTCCCTCTCCCTCTCTCGTGTGATGTCTCGCTCTCCCTCTCTCTCACTCTCTCCCTTTCTCCCTCTCCCTCTCTCGTGTGATGTCTCTCTCTCCCTTTCTCTCACTCTCTCCCTTTCTCCCTCTCCATCTCTCGTATTATGCCTCTCTTGCGACGTCTCTCTCCTCACCTACTCCCCCTCTCTCTCTGTCTCTCCCTACATCACGTGTTTCCATGTTAATGTAGAGCATAGGTCTTGCAGTATTTACCCTGACAACTTTGCAGTGAATGGATTATTTTAAATGCCCCCCTCCCCCAGATTCCCTGTAGACAACACATAGTGCTATGGTTCCTGGTCAGAAGTACTGCACTATGTAGGGAATAGGGGGCCATTTGTGACAAAGCCAATGCCTCTCCTTGTCTTGCAGCTGTAATCAGTAAATAAACAGGATCACAGAACACATGTTAATTTGAATAAAGACATGATTTTGATCTGCCGTTGGGAATCTGATAGAAAAAAAACACAAGGTCCTTGTTTTCCTCTCATTTGATCTTCTGTAAACACTTTCCCATCAAACAGTCCATTGTCTGTCTACCAAATTGTACCCTATTCCCTACATAGTGCACTACTTTTCACCAGAGTACTGTCAGCAGTGGGAGAGCTCCGAGCTAAAGCCTGGAAACCCGGAATATTCTCTGTGTCAGAATTCCAAGAATGGGCTTTATTAAGAGTGAGAGAGCGAGAGAGAGCAAGAGAGAGCGAGAGAGAGAGCGAGAGTTAGAGAGAGAGAGAGAGAGAGAGAGAGAGAGAGAGAGAGAGAGAGAGAGAGAGAGAGAGAGAGAGAGAGAGAGAGAGAGAGAGAAGAGAGAGCTGACAGGTTGTATGTTGTTGAAATGAAGGAGGTTTGCGAGGTATGTATCCCAAAGGGCACCCTATTCCCTATTTGTGTAGTGCTTCTGACCAGGGCCCATAGGGTGGGACTATAGTATTTACCTGAAGAGCTCTCTGGATGGAATGTATACTTGTCAATCAAATGGATAATGGTCGGGGGGGTCACTGTGATGTTGAGGAAAGGGGATTCTCAGTTTTCTGTCTGGAATCCCAGTTGGGTTGAGTACGAGCATGTGTCTATGTGTCCGTGTGTCCGTGTGTCCATGCGTCTATGTGCTCATGCTTCAATGTGTTTGTTAAAAGTGGGTCCTTGGGGTCTTGGATGTCTCTGTGAATACAGATACACACTGTAAGACTCAGACATGTGTGTGTGTGTGTGTATGGAGGCCTCTGTTCCCTGTCGTCTGTCTCCCCAGGCAGAAGACCCCTGTCTAGCCTGCCATTTCTCAGCCTGACAGCCAAGAGCCAGACATGGGAACGAAGGAGGGAGGAAGGGAGGAGGGAGGAGGAAGGAAGAGGAGGATGAGAGAGGGTAAGGAGGGAGGAGGGGGGAGAGAGGGGAAGGACAGATACGAGGTAGGTTGGAGAGAAGGGGGGAAGAGTAGAGAGAAGGAGAGGTAAAGAGAGGGAAGGAGGGAGGGTGGGAGGGAGAGAGGGGAGGGAGATGGAAGTCCATCAAACTCTCACATTGCCTTCTATCATCATTCTCTCTCTGTTCGTTCTCTCTCTCTCTCTGTTCGTTCTCTCTCTCTCTCTGTTCGTTCTCTCTCTCTCTCTCTCTCTCTCTCTCTCTCTCTCTCTCTCTCTCTCTCTCTCTCTCTCTCTCTCTCGCTCTCTCTCGCTCTCTCTCCTTCACTCTGACCTTGGGGCCCAGGTGTGATCTCTCTCAGCAAGGGGTGACACATAAAATCTTCCCCTTATGTTTCACTTAACATTTCCCCACCTGGAGCTGTGGGGGGAACCAATGTGGGGGAGAGGGGAACCAAAGACAAGGCCCCAGAGAAGGTAATGTCTCAAGGGGAAGGGGACTATCTTGGATGTTACAGTGGCCTACATCAGCCCTCTCTGCCCTAACAGTCACCTTCTGTCTCTTTTGACAGATTGGCTGGAAATAAATCCCAGGTTTCAGGGCCGCCATCCCTACGTCCCAAATCACACGCTATTCCCTATTTAGTGCACTACTTTTCAGCAGGGTCCATAGGGTGCACTATATATGGAATAGGGTGTAATTTGGGACACTGACCTTGTCTTTTATATTCTTCTTTTATATTCTTCTCTTTTTTTGATGTGTTCTCTTTCCTCCTGTGGCCTGCAGATGACAGACTGACACTGGAATTCTGATGGAACACTGTGGCCTCTTTCCTCCTGTGGCCTGCAGATGACAGACTGACACTGGTATTTTGCAGTTGACTCCAATTCTGGAGGTGATAGATACAGTATAGAAGTGGTGTTTTACTGGACCTTGAATGGGGCTTTTTCCTTTTGGTTTCATATATTCATTTGCTTCTGTGTTGTTGTTGTTTTTTGTTGTTGTTGAATTTGTTGTTGTGTTTTGCCTAAATAAAAAGTTATTTGATATACAGTATATACCGTAAATGTGTAAGAAGCCAGGGGTTTGGGAAAGACAGGAAATTCAGGCTATTTTTCACAACAAGTGTTGTTCACACTGATGTTTACATTTAGAATGAGGAGTTCAGAGGCACTTTACTGAAATATTAGATGACCTGTTCAGATTGGAATGGTTCTATCTTGGGAGCATATTGGAATTAACCTCCTTACAGTTATTATATGCATTGGATCTGGGATTTGATGGACCTCACATCCAAATGTACCAGACAAAAAGGTAACAACATGTTATATACGACTGACGAGGACCTACCAGACCAACAGGTAACAACATGTTATATAGGACTGATGATGGTCTACCAGACCAACAGGTAACAACATGTTATATAGGACTGACGAGGACCTACCAGACCAACAGGTAACAACATGTTATATAGGACTGATGATTGTCTACCAGACCAACAGGTAACAACATGTTATATGGGACTGATGATGATCTACCAGACCAACAGGTAACAACATGTTATATAGGACTGATGATGACCTACCAGACCAACAGGTAACAACATGTTATATAGGACTGACGATGACCTACCAGACTAACAGGTAACAACATGTTATATAGGACTGATGGTGACCTACCAGACCAACAGGTAACAACATGTTATATAGGACTGATGATGACCTACCAGACCATCAGGTAACAACATGTTATATAGGACTGACGATGACCTACCAGACTAACAGGTAACAACATGTTATATAGGACTGATGGTGACCTACCAGACCAACAGGTAACAACATGTTATATAGGACTGATGGTGACCTACCAGACCATCAGGTAACAACATGTTATATAGGACTGATGATGACCTACCAGACCAACAGGTAACAACATGTTATATAGGACTGACGATGACCTACCAGACTAACAGGTAACAACATGTTATATAGGACTGATGGTGACCTACCAGACCATCAGGTAACAACATGTTATATAGGACTGATGATGACCTACCAGACCAACAGGTAACAACATGTTATATAGGACTGATGGTGACCTACCAGACCATCAGGTAACAACATGTTATATATGACTGATGATGACCTACCAGACTAACAGGTAACAACATGTTATATAGGACTGATGGTGACCTACCAGACCATCAGGTAACAACATGTTATATATGACTGATGATGACCTACCAGACCAACAGGTAACAACATGTTATATAGGACTAACGATGGTCTACCAGACCAACAGGTAACAACATGTTATATAGGACTGACGATGACCTACCAGACCAACAGGTAACAACATGTTATATAGGACTGATGGTGACCTACCAGACCAACAGGTAACAACATGTTATATAGGACTGATGATGGTCTACCAGACCAACAGGTAACAACATGTTATATAGGACTGACGATGACCTACCAGACCAACAGGTAACAACATGTTATATAGGACTGATGATGACCTACAAGACCAACAGGTAACAACATGTTATATTGCACTGATGATGACCTACAAGACCAACAGGTAACAACATGTTATATAGGACTGATGATGACCTACCAGACCAACAGGTAACAACATGTTATATAGGACTGATGATGACCTACCAGACCAACAGGTAACAACATGTTATATAGGACTGATGATGACCTACCAGACCAACAGGTAACAACATGTTATATAGGACTGATGATGGTCTACCAGACCAACAGGTAACAACATGTTATACAGGACTGATGGTGACCTACCAGACCAACAGGTAACAACATGTTATATAGGACTGATGATGATCTACCAGACCAACAGGTAACAACATGTTATATAGGACTGATGATGGTCTACCAGACCAACAGGTAACAACATGTTATACAGGACTGATGGTGACCTACCAGACCAACAGGTAACAACATGTTATATAGGACTGATGATGACCTACCAGACCAACAGGTAACAACATGTTATATAGGACTGATGATGATCTACCAGACCAACAGGTAACAACATGTTATATAGGACTGATGATGACCTACCAGACCAACAGGTAACAACATGTTATATAGGACTGACGATGACCTACCAGACCAACAGGTAACAACATGTTATATAGTACTGATGGTGACCTACCAGACCAACAGGTAACAACATGTTATATAGGACTGACGATGACCTACCAGACCAACAGGTAACAACATGTTATATAGGACTGATGATGGTCTACCAGATCAACATGTTATATGGGACTGATGGTGACCTACCAGACCAACAGGTAACAACATGTTATATGGGACGATGATGGTCTACCATCTAACAACATGTTATCTAGCACTTATGTGTTTGTGGCTCTGACAGGACCTTTGAATAATTAGTCTATTAATTAGCATGATTAGCGTTTTGTAAGTATGTTTTCTTCAGCTCTGTCTTTGCTGTGAAGTAATCCAAAGGCCTGTGTTAAGTTGGTGTGTGTGAAAATCTCCCTCGTGGGGACATTTCCCACATCCCCATGAGGAAGAAGGCAATTTAGAATTAGGCGTAGGCTAATGGTAAAGGGTTATTGGTTAGGGTTAGGGTTAGGGTTTAGGTTTAGGCTTATGGTTACGGTTAGGGTTAGGGTTATGCCTTAGGTTGTGGTTATGTATGTTATGGTTAGGATTAGGGAAAATTGTTTTTTTAATGTAAATTAATTTTAGGTCCCCATGAGGATAGAAGAACATTGTGTGTGTGTGGCCTGTGTGTGTGTCCTGTGTGTGTGTGTCACCCGTGATACAAGTCCCAAGGGCTCTGGTCAAAAGTAGTGCACTATGTAGGGATTAGGGTGCCATCTGTTACAGTTTTCCTGCAATAAGATTCACATTGAAAAAACTCATGAACTGACGTGATGTATTTAGGTGAGCGGCCACCTGTGGTGATTGACATGTGAGTTGCCCTTTGTGCCCGCTGCCATACCCTATAGTTCTGCATCTCTTTGTGACTCATTTGTATACAAGTAGAATAGCAACATCCCTGATGAGTGGCAACCCTGATTAGATACACCTGCTGTTCTCCACAAAATGCTGTTTGGAATTTAAATAAAATTGTACCTACACACTGAAGAAGAAGACTGTAAGCTATCCCTGATGAAAATAATTAAAAACATTGAATAATGAAGTTATCTTTATTCAACATCTTTTTGAGTGCTAACCCACAATCCACCTCTTTGTTTGCCATTTGGGAAGCAGACTATTTCCATGGTGACTGCGGTGACCTCTACAGGGTCGTTCCCTTACTCTAGGTGAGGTTGTGAGTCAGGGGCCTGATTCCGTCACCCCTGGTTACCAGATCACTGATTCTGTCACCACCGGTTATCTCTCTACTTCCTGGACAGGATAGGGTGTGATGGAGGGGATTAAGGTGTGTGTGTCTGTGTGCGTGTGCCCGTGAATATTTGTGCGGCGTGCATGTGTGTGTGTGTTGGCAGAAGGGAGGAGGCAGTCTGCTGTAAGAGATGGGTGGAGGACGAATGGTAGTAAGAGTCAACAGAGTTAACCTTTGAGGAATGTGTTTTTTGACAGTCTTTCAGTACAGATCGGACGAGTCACCTAGAAAATAGGTATTTCCAAGTTTGCCGAGGTGTAGAAAGGATGGGTTCAGAGGCTTATAGAACAGAGAGAAGGATTACAGGTCAGCTACAGAGGATGTTAGTCAGAATGTGATGAGGTGCTTTGGGACAAACTAAGACAGAATAAAGAGAGATTGTGTTTGGAATGCAGTAGGTTACCCTTAACGTCCCTGCTCTTGATGATGAAGTGTGTGTTGTGTCTGTGAGGGAGTCCATACAGTGCGTGCGAGCCACGGCTGTGTGTGTAATTACATGAACTCCTGTGCAATCTGTGGATACCTGTTCAGATTGGAATGTTTCTATTTTGGGATTTTCTGTTCCAATGTGGGTCGGTTGGAGAGGGCGATTGTAAATCTATTTCTTCAAAGTAATGAAGTGTGTCTGAGGACTTAGAGGTTTTGTCTCAAGTGGCATCATACTCCCTATGTAGAGGCTTATACAAGGCTATTCTCCGCCCTCCTTTCGGCAAGTCTGACCATGACTCCATTTTGTTGCTCCCAGCCTACAAACAGAAACTAAAACAGGAAACGCCCGTTCTCAGGTCTGTTCAACGCTGGTCCGACCAATCTGATTCCATGCTGCAAGATTGCTTCGAGCACGTGGACTGGGATATGTTCCGGATAGCATCTGACAACAACATTGATGTATACGCTGATTCGGTGAGCGAGTTTATTAGCAAATGCATTGGTGATGTTGTACCCATAGCAAATATCAAAACCTTCCCCAACCAGAAACCATGGATTGATGGCAGCATTCGCAAAAACTGAAAGCGCGAACCACTGCTTTTAACCAGGTAAAGGCTACCGGAAACATGACTGAATACAAACAGTGCAGCTACTCCCTCCGCAAGGCAATCAAACAAGCTAAGCGTCAATATAGAGACAAAGTAGAGTCACAATTCAATGGCTCAGACACAAGAGGAATGTGGCAGGGTCTACAGTCAATCACGGACTACAAAAAGAAAACCAGCCCCGTCGCGGACCATGACGTCCTGCTCCCAGACAAACTAAACAACTTCTTTGCTCGCTTTGAGGACAATACAGTGCCACCGACCACGGCCCGCTACCAAAACCTGCGGGCTCACCTTCACCGCAGCCAATGTGAGAAAAACATTTAAATGTGTTAACCCTCGCAAGGCTGCCGGCCCAGATGGCATCCCTGGCCGTGTCCTCAGAGCATGCGCCAGACCAGCTGGCTGGTGTGTTTACGGACATATTCAATCAGTCCCTATCCCAGTCTGCTGTTCCCACATGCTTCAAGAGGGCCACCATTGTTCCTGTTCCCAAGAAAGCTAAGGTGACTGAGCTAAATGACTATCGCCCGTAGCACTCACTTCCGTCATCATGAAGTGCTTTGAGAGATTAGTCAAGGATCATATCACCTCCATCCTGCCAGACACCCTGGACCCACTCCAATTTGCTTACCGTCCCAATAGGTCCACAGACGACGCAATCGCAATCACACTGCATACTGCCCTAACCCATCTGGACAAGAGGAATACTTATGTAAGAATGCTGTTCATCGACTACAGCTCAGCATTTAACACCATAGTTCCCTCCAAGCTCGTCATTAAGCTCGAGACCCTGGGTCTCGACCCAGCCCTGTGCAACTGGGTCCTGGACTTCCTGACGGGCGGTCCCAGGTGGTGAGGGTAGGAAACAACATCTCCACCCGCTGATCCTCAACACTGGGGCCCCACAAGTGCGTTCTCAGCCCTCTCCTGTACTCCCTGTTTACCCATGACTGCGTGGCCAAGCACGCATCCAACTCAATCATCAAGTTTGCTGACGACACTACAGTGGTAGGCTTGATTACCAACAACGACGAGGCGGCCTACAGAGAGGAGGTGAGGGCCCTCGGAGTGTGGTGTCAGGAAAATAACCTCTCACTCAATGTCAACAAAACAAAGGAGATGATCGTGGACTTCAGGAAACAGGAGAGGGAGCACCCCCTATCCACATCGAGGGACAGTAGTGGAGAAGGTGGAAAGTTTTAAGTTCCTCGGCACATCACGGACAAACTGAATTGGTCCACCCACACAGACAGCGTGGTAAAGAAGGCGCAACAGCGCCTCTTCAACCTCAGGAGGCTGAAGAAATTTGGCTTGTCACCAAAATCACTCACAAACTTTTACAGATGCACAATCGAGAGCATCCTGTCGGGCTGTATCACCGCCTGGTACGGCAACTGCTCCGCCCACAACCGTAAGGCTCTCCAGAGGGTAGTGAGGACTGCACAACGCATCACCGGGGTTAAACTACCTGCCCTCCAGGACACCTACACCACCCGATGTCACAGAAAGGCCAAAAGATCATCAAGGACAACAACCACCCGAGCCACTGCCTGTTCACCCCGCTTATCATCCAGAAGGCGAGGTCAGTACAGGTGCATCAAAGCTGGGACCGAGAGACTGAAAAACAGCTTCTACCTCAAGGCCATCAGACTGTTAAACAGCCATCACTAACATTGAGTGGCTGCTGCCAACATACTGACTTAAATCTCTAGCCACTTTATACATAGGAATTGGATGTAACAAATGTATCACTAGCCACTTTAAACAATTTTGTATATAATGTTTACGTATCCGACATACTCATATCAAATGTATACACTGTACTCTAAACCATCTACTGTATCTTGCCTATGCCGCTCGGTCATCGACCCAAATCTCTAGCCACTTTAATAATTAGAATTGGATGAAATAATGTATCACTAGCCACTTTAAACAATGCCATTTATATAATGTTTACATATCCTACATTACTCATCTCATATATATGTGTATATACTGTACTCCATACCATCTACTGCATCTTGCCTATGCCGGTCAGCCATCGCTCATCCATATATTTATATGTACATACTCGTATTCATTCCTTTACTCTTGTGTGTATAAGGTAGTTGTTGTGAATTTGTTAGATTACTTGTTAGATACTACTGCATGGTCGGAACTAGAAGCACAAGCATTTCGCTACACTCGCATTAACATCTGCTAACCATGTGTATGTGACAAATAAAATTTGATTTGATTTGATTTGATTTGATTTTAGTGTGCTATTGTTGTCTAGGGTCCACTACGTAGGGAATAGGGTCCACTGCATAGGGAATAGGGTGTAATTTAGAACACAACCATATACAGAGAGCTAGGTCATCTATATATAGGTCTTAAAGCAGCCTCCTTCATGTGAGGTGTTCCACAGGGCACTGAGTGAATTTCTAGTATGTGTATGTGATCCCTACAGGAACTGAACCAACAACCTTGATGTTGCTAATGCCACGCTCTTAGCAACTCAGCCACAGAGGACCACAAGCTCACTCCCAGGCAGAAGGAGATGGATACACATACATTTTCTCTCTCCCTGAAAGAGGGAGATACAGAGAGAGAGAGAGATAACGAGAGAAAAGATGAGGGGAAGATAGAAAGGGAGAGGGAAAGAGAGAGAGGTTAAGAGAGAAAGGGTGAAGGGACAAAAAAAGGGGTGAGGAGAAGAGAGAGAGAAAGAGAGAGAAAGAGACAGACAGAGAGAGAGCAAGAGAGCGAGAGAGAGACAGAAAGAGAGTGAGGCAGAGACAGAAAGAGAGTGAGACAGAGAGAAAGAGAGAGAGTGACAGAGAGAGATTGAGAGAGAGAGATTGAGAGAGAGAGAGAGAGAGAGAGAGAGAGAGAGAGAGAGAGTTATAGATTAAAGGATATGTTTAGTCACTATCACATGCAGCATTACTCAGTGTTAACCCCTAGTGAGTATCTTGTGTCTGACATCACACTATCTGTTTGTTTGAGGGGGTGATCTTGTGATAACAGCGATCACAGACTCTCTTTGTTGATGGTCTAACTGAGAAGGATAACGGAAGCACAGAAACAGACACACACTCTCACTCACCCGCACACACACTCTTTGTTCAACCAGCAGTCCAAAAGACACACCCTGTCCCCTCAGCCCTCAAATTAAGTGGACATTTCTGATGATGTATCATGACGTCTGATGAGTATATGTAAGGATGCTGTTCATGGACTACAGCTCAGCATTTAACACCATGGTACCCTCCAAACTCATCATTAAGCTCGAGACCCTAGGTCTCGACCCAACCCTGAGCAACTGGGTCCTGGACTTCCTGACCGGCCGGCCCCAGGTGGTGAGGGTAGGAAACAACATCTCCACCCCGCTGATCCTCAACACTGGGGCCCCACAAGGGTGCGTTCTCAGCCCTCTCCTGTACTCCCTGTTCACCCATGACTGCGTGGCCAAGCACGCCTCCAACTCAATCATCAAGTTTGCTGATGACACTACAGTGGTAGGCTTGATTACCAACAACGACGAGGCGGCCTACAGGGAGGAGGTGAGGGCCCTCGGAGTGTGCTGTCAGGAAAACAACCTCTCACTCAACGTCAACAAAACTAAGGAGATGATCGTGGAAACAGCAGAGGAAGCACCCCCTATCCACATCGACGGGACAGTAGTGGAGAAGGTGGAAAGTTTTAAGTTCATCGGCGTACACATCACGGACAAACTGAAATGATCCACCCACACAGACAGCGTGGTGAAGAAGGCGCAATAGCGCCTCTTCAACCTCAGGAGGCTGAAGAAATTCGGCTTGTCACCAAAAACACTCAAAAACTTCTACAGATGCACAATCGAGAGCATCCTGTCGGGCTGTATCACTGCCTGGTACGGCAACTGCTTCGCCCACAACCGTAAGGCTCTCCAGAGGGTAGTGAGGACTGCACAATGCATCACCGGGGGTAAACTACCTGCCTTCCAGGACACCTACACCACCCGATGTCACAGGAAGGCCAAAAAGATCATTGAGGACAACAACCACCCGAGCCACTGCCTGTTCACCCCGCTATCATCCAGAAGGCGAGGTCAGAACAGGTGCATCAAAGCTGGGACCGAGAGACTGAAAAACAGCTTGTATCTCAAAGCCATCAGACTGTTAAACAGCCACCACTAACATTGAGTGGCTGCTGCCAACATACTGACTTAAATCTCTAGCCACTTTAAATAATATAAAATAGGATGTAACAAATGTATCACTAGCCACTTTGACACAATTTGGTATATAATGTTTACATATCCGACATATCAAATGTATACACTGTACTCTATACCATCTACTGCATCTTGCCTACGCCGATCAGCCATCGTTCATCCATGTATTTATATGTACATACTCGTATTCATTCCTTTACACTTGTGTGTATAAGGTAACTGTTGTGAAATTGTTAGATTACTTGTTAGATTATACTGCATGGTCTGAACTAGAAGCACAAGCATTTTGCTACACTCGCATTAACATCTGCTAACCATGTGTATGTGACAAATAAAATTTGATTTATATACTTGCAGGGCAAGGGGCGAGGGAGGAAGGAATTATTTTTAAATGGACCATCCTTGGCAAGAAATTCGTAACCTAAAAGGACGCTCAGCAAGGAAGAAGCCACTGCTCCAAATCCGCCATAAAAAAAGCCAGACTACGGTTTGCAACTGCACATGGGGACAAAGTTCGTACTTTTTGGAGAAATGTCCTCTGGTCTGATGAAACAAAAATAGAACTGTTTGGCCATAATGACCATCGTTATGTTTGGAGGACAAAGGGGGAGGCTTACAAGCTGAAGAACACCATCCCATTCATGAAGCACGGGGGTGGCAGCATCATGTTGTGGGGGTACTTTTCTGCAGGAGGAACTGGTGCACTTCACAAAATAGATGGCATCATGAGGATGGAAAATTATGTGGATATATTGAAACAACATCTCAAGACATCAGTCAGGAAGTTTAAGCTTGGTCACAAATGGTTCTTCCAAATAGACGATGACCCCAAGCATACTTCCAAAGTTGTGGCAAAATGGCTTAAGGACAACAAAGTAAAGCTATTGGAGTGGCCATCACAAAGCCATGACCTCAATCCTATTGAAAATGTGTAGGCAGAACTGAAAAAGCGTGTGCGAGCAAGGAGGCCTACAAACCTGACTCAGTTACACCAGCTCTTTCAGGAGGAATGGGACAAACTTCACCAAACTTATTGTGGGAAGCTTGTGGAAGGCTACCCGAAATGTTTGACCCAAGTTAAACAATTTAAAGGCAATGCTACCAAATACTAATTGAGTGTATGAAAACTTCTGACCAACTGGGAAAGAAATAAAAGCTGAAATAAATAATTCTCTCCTACTATTATTCTGACATTTCACATTCTTAAAATAAAGTGGTGATCCTAACCGACCTAAGACAGGGAATTTTTACTCTGATTAAATGTCAGGAATTGTGAAAAACTGAGTTTAAATGTATTTGGCTAAGGTGTATGTAAACTTCCGACTTCAGCTGAAGACTACCTACCGATACAGATACAGTAGCAATGCTAGTCAACCCTGTCTTCTGAATTTGGCCACAGGTTCTCATCCACATCACATCTTATGTCATCTTGGGCAATACACCTAGGACAGAATCTTTTGACATGCCTGGTCCATCCCTGGCAATCTTCTGCAGATATGTCCAGGCATTCAGCATTCATTGTGTCCAGGAGGGACATTTGATAATGTGGATGGTGGTCATAAACCTTCCACAAAATAATTCCTCTATGGGGTTGAGGAATGGAGGGTAAGGTGGGAGGAAAAGTGACACCATCCTGGGATGGGCTGCAAACCACTCTGTGACTGCACGGGAGTGGTGAAATACCCCATTGTCCCATACACTTACAAACGTTGCCCGATTCCGCCTCAATGTTTTGTTTTGTTCAAAACCAGTTCTGTATTTTATAGTCATCTTACCTGGACATATTGGTTCCTGAGTTGCTTGACTCGTTCAGAGTTCCTCTCAAAGGGGACAGTGCACAACTGCTTCATCCTGACTTGATGTTGTTTCAGGACTCTAGAAATAATTGTTATGCTTACATTGTGAATATTTCCAAATGTAATTTTGTCTGCCGACACTCTGTCCTTGAATCTCTGTGAGTTTTATGCCATTGTTTCTGATGACCATATCAACAATTGCAGTTTCCTGCACAGCAGTGAAAATCCTACCTCTCCCGCCTGTGGGAGGTAAACGTTGGGTCCTTAGCAGAAATACGAAAACAATTATGCCCTTTCAGAATGCACATTTACCTGTTATTTAGCGGGAATATTTCTCACAATAGATTCTACTGTTGAGCATAGCAGATGTGGCTGCACTCTCAGACCAGCCTCTCTCATTGATAGACCGTGATTTATTCCATGATCAATTATAGTAGCCCTAATCTCATCTGAGACTACAGCTCTTGATCTTCCTCTCAGTCTTCTTCCACCATGGATACGTACCCCTCTCCCTCTCCCTCTCCCGCTCCCAGTCACTCTTCTTCCTCTGTCAGCCACTTCTCTATCTCTGGCTGGGTCCATGTTTACATTACAATACAGCATTATTCCTAACATGTCCCCTTTTGTATAGATGGTAATGTAATTGTAATTGAAAGACTAGCACCTGGGTAGGTGTTCAGCTACAAAGGGTATCAGCTGTGGCTGGTCTAATTGTTTTGATAGTATTTCGTTTTTAGATGTGGAATATATTTCAATACGGTATCACTGTAGAAATGTAGCAAATTGTTGTCTCCTTCAATTTTGTGTTACGTTTTAAACTTAAGTTTAACAGATTTGGAAAGAGTATGTAAATATGTGCAAATTGGTCTGTAGGTACACAGAGTTTTAGTGGTGGTTGTGTCTGAGTGAGAAAATAGATCATGGAATTTGAAGACATGGTCACTGAATGCATTTTGTGCCAAAAAAATGACAAATGATCCACAGTTTACACACATAGACTGCTGTTGTGCTCACTGTGTGAAGAGGTTTGAAAAAGTGACCTAAGTATTGAGAAATGGGTCCTAACGATTGTAAAAAACAGTACGTGTTTGGACCGCAGCCCCAGTCCCTCTCTCTGTCTGCATCCCAGATACCACTCTATTATAAAACACTACATGACCAAGGCCCATAGTGTTCCATTTGGGATACGTCCTCTGTCTGCTCCCAGACACCACTCTATTATAAAACACTACATGACCAGGGCCCATAGGGTTCCATTTGGGATACGTCCTCTGTCTGTGTAGGGCTTTCAAAGGCACTGGTGTTGAGCATCAAAGTACCGTACTTTTCTACTTCATATTCTGTACTGTCATGTCTTCCCCAATGGCATACAGTTAATGACAAAAAAACACACTATTTTGAAAACTTTAATGTTATTATTTATGAATCACTGTGTGTGTGTGTGTGTGTGTGTGTGTGTGTGTGTGTGTGTGTGTGTGTGTGTGTGTGTGTGTGTGTCTGCACACACATGTATTTGTGAGTGTGTGTGCGTGTACATGTCTACGTGAGTGTGTGTGTGATTGTATGAATACCTTTGATATCTAGCTCATAGTTTTGATAGTCCCTCAATCTGTACAATATGAACACAGAGAGATCCAAATAAGATACAAGGCCTAAACTACGGTAAGACTGATGTTGACACCAGGCCTAAGCTATGATAAGAATGATGTTGACACCAGGCCTAAGCTATGATAAGACTGATGTTGACACCAAGCCTAAGCTATAATAAGACTGATGTTGACACCAGGCCTAAGCTATGGTAAGACTGATGTTGACACCAGGCCTAAGCTATGATAAGATTGATGTTGACACCAGGCCTAAGCTATGGTAAGTGTCTGAAACTAGTGTCTGATCTAGATCTGGTAGACTAGGTGTGTTATACCAGGAAACCAGTGTCTGATCTAGATCTGGTAGACTAGGTGTGTTGAACCAGGAAACCAGTGTCTGATCTAGATCTTGTAGACTAGGTGTGTTAACCCAGTTGTGCATTTAAGTTTTGTGTGAAAGACAGAACCAGCTGACATTCAGGCTCCACAAGGACCAGCGTTGCCCATCTCTGCTCTCCTTAAAGCTGCTTCTTATGACAAGCTGTTTCTCTTATGAACGTATTCATAACACTATAGAGAAGATCTGTTTCCCTTAAGAACGTATTCATAACACTATAGAGATATTTTTCCCTTATGAACGTATTCATAACACTATATAGAAGATCTGTTTCCCTTATGAGCGTATTCATAACACTATAGAGAAGATCTGTTTCTCTTATAAACATATTCATAACACTATATAGAAGATCTGTTTCCCTTATGAACGTATTCATAACACCATATAGAGAACATATGTTTCTCTTATGAACGTATTCAGAACACTATATAGAAGATCTGTTTCCCCTATGAACGTATTCATAACACCATATAGAAGATCTGTTTCCCTTATGAACATATTCATAACACTATAGAGAATATCTGTTTCCCTTATGAACGTATTCATAACACTATAGAGAAGATCTGTTTCCCTTATGAACGTATTCATAACATTATAGAGAAGATCTGTTTCCCTTACAAATATATTCATAACACCACATAAAATATCTTTTTCCCATATGAACGTATTCATAACACCATATAGAAGATCTGTTCCCCTTATGAACGTATTCATAACACCATATAGAAGATCTGTTCCCCTTATGAACGTATTCATAACACCATATAGAAGATATGTTCCCCTTATGAACGTATTCATAACACCATATAGAAGATCTGATTCCCTTATGAACGTATTCATAAAACCATATAGAAGATCTGTTCCCCTTATGAATGTATTCATAACACCATATAGAAGATCTGTTTCCCTATGAATGTATTCAAAACACCATATAGAAGATTTGTTTCCTCATGAACGTATTCATAACACCATATAGAAGATTTGTTTCCTCATGAACGTATTCATAACACCATATAGAAGATATGTTTCCCTTATGAACGTATTCATAACACCATATAGAAGATCTGTTCCCCTTATGAACGTATTCATAACACCATATAGAAGATATGATCCCCTTATGAACGTATTCATAACACCATATAGAAGATATGATCCCCTTATGAACGTATTCATAACACCATATAGAAGATCTGATTCCCTTATGAACGTATTCATAACACCATATAGAAGATCTGTTCCCCTTATGAACGTATTCATAACACCATATAGAAGATATGATCCCCTTATGAACGTATTCATAACACCATATAGAAGATCTGATTCCCTTATGAACGTATTCATAACACCATATAGAAGATCTGTTTCCCTTACAAACATGTTCATAACATCATATAAAATATATTTTTCCCATATGAACGTATTCATAACACCATATAGAAGATCTGTTCCCCTTATGAACGTATTCATAACACCATATAGAAGATCTGATTCCCTTATGAACGTATTCATAACACCGTATAAAATATATTTTCCCCTTATGAACGTATTCATAAAACCATATAGAAGATCTGTTCCCCTTATGAATGTATTCATAACACCATATGGAAGATCTGTTTCCCTATGAATGTATTCAAAACACCATATAGAAGATTTGTTTCCTCATGAACCTATTCATAACACCATATAGAAGATCTGTTCCCCTTATGAACGTATTCATAACACCATATAGAAGATCTGTTTCCTCATGAACATATTCATAACACATATAGAATATCTGTTTTCTTATGAATGTATTCATAACACCATATAGAATATCTGTTTCCCTATGAATGTATTCAAAACACCATATAAAAGATCTGTTTCCTCATGAACATATTCATAACACCATATAGAATATCTGTTTCCTTATGAACGTATTCATAACACCATATAGAAGATCTGTTCCACTTATGAACGTATTCATAACACCATATAGAAGATCTGATTCCCTTATGAACGTATTCATAACACCATATAGAAGATCTGTTCCCCTTATGAACGTATTCATAACACCAATTAGAAGATCTGTTTCCCTTATGAACGTATTCATAACACCATATAGAAGATCTGTTCCCCTTATGAACGTATTCATAACACCATATAGAAGATCTGTTTCCCTTATGAACGTATTCATAACACCATATAGAAGATCTGTTCCCCTTATGAACGTATTCATAACACCATATAAAAGATCTGTTCCCCTTAAGAACTTATTCATAACACCATATAGAAGCAAAGTGTTAGTGTTAGGAAGGCAGTTTCATAACGCCTTACGACTGCATCCAAAAGGTTACAACTAATGTAGTTATAATGCATTATAACTATTCAAAAGTCGAGAGTCACCAAAACTGATGAAATGAAAACATCAGCCTAAACCTTGGTTGGAGTGAAGGGGCCGAGTCTTTGCATAGTGAAGCCACGCCCCCTATGTTTAATGAATACAAGTTCTTGTTTTTAGCACTTGGTATCAGTTGGTATTGACAGTACTGCATGGTGGATAAGAAACTAACCAATGGTTACACAGTTTCAGAAAAGTATATCTTATATATAGATATGTATATATTTATATATATAGAGAGAGAAATGTATATTCATTTATAGGCTAAGCTTTAACATAGCACAGTAAACACTTTGCACACATGATATAAACCACAACATTTCTCTGGTTTGTTAAGTTCCTCTTAGACCACCCTTATCGAGGGAGGTCGCCCAAAGAAGCATGAACTCAACTAGCCACGTTGTAGGCAATTTTGCTGTAGTTGTTCTTTACTGTGAAGTCAGAACACTGGAGATTCAGAACACTTGGACCGCACAGAGAAAACAACAGGAAAAAAACTAGAGAAGTTATAAAAACAGTCAAGTAGAGATATTGAATTTGTATAATAGTTCACATCATTTCTGGGGTTCTCTCTCTCTCTCTCTCTCTCTCTCTCTCTCTCTCTCTCTCTCTCTCTCTCTCTCTCTCTCTCTCTCTCTCTCTCCCTCTCCATTCCTGTACAGTTGGTGTAGTGGTGACAGTAGAAACAGCTAAAGGGCTCATAGTGACGGTTGGTTGAAGTTTGTACAGAAACGTTTCTTTTTGTGTAAACAGGCACACACAGATGGACTGGACTGGGGGGTGGGTGTACCCCATGGCCACGCCCCCCCCCCCCAGTCACAGACAACAAAACGTCTGTTTGTGTTGTTCATCAGTCTTTCTTTGATTCCTCTTTGTCTGGTGTCTAGTTTTGTAATCCCTTGTTTAGAAGTCCAATTGATTCCTCCTCCCTGCATCCCTTTCTTAAACATAGTAGTTTTCTTCCAGCGTTCGTCCTTTGGCATTGGGCCTGGGGTCTCAGGCCTGCTGAGATGAAATTAAGGCCTACTATGGTCCTAGAAGTTCCTTCTACACGTTTGTTTTACTGTTCCAGTTCTAGAGTTCTTCTGTTCCACAGTTCCAGTTCTAGAGTTCTTCTGTTCTACAGTTCCAGTTCTAGAGTTCTTCTGTTCCACAGCTCCAGTTCTAGAGTTCTTCTGTTCTACAGTTCCAGTTCTAGAGTTCTTTCTCCAGCACTTTGTCCTGCTGTCTCCCATGGCGATGGAGATGAAAGGTTCCGTTCTAGCTGGCCAGTCCCAGATAATGAAGTTTCAAAACTCTCTCATAGATTTGTTTGTGTTTGGTTGTTTTCTCTCTCTCTCGGTTCTCTATTGTGTAAATTCACGCTGTCTCTGGTAGGTCCACTCGGAACGAGCTAGCAAATCCTTTTGTGGGCTGCAAGGCAAGAGAAAACACACTTGTTAGACAAATGGTGTCTATCTCTCTCTCTTACTCTTTTGTAAAATGTTTTATTATCGTCATGGCCATTAGCGCCAGGGCCGTGTCCCAAATGGCAACCTACAGCCTATATAGTGCACTACTTTTGACAAGGGACTTAAGTGGCCACTATAGGGAGCAGGGTGCCATTTGGGATGCACTCCTGGTGTTTTACCAGCCCTTATGGTCTGTCCAGAAAAACCTCCTGGCCCTAGTTATAAACTACAACCAGACTATAATAACTAGTTATAAAATACAACCAGACTACAAGAACTGGTTATAAACTACAACCAGACTATAATAACTAGTTATAAACTACAACCAGACTATAATAACTGGTTATAAACTACAACCAGACTGTAATAACTGGTTATAAACTACAACCAGACTATAATAACTAGTTATAAACTACAACTAGATTATAACAACTAGTTATTAACTACAACCAGACTCTAATAACTGGTTATAAACTACAACCAGACTATAATAACTAGTTATAAACTACAACCAGACTATAATAACTGGTTATAAACTACAACCAGACTGTAATAACTGGTTATAAACTACAACCAGACTATAAGAACTGGTTATAAACTACAACAAGACTATAACAACTGGTTATAAACTACAACCAGACTATAACAACTGGTTATAAACTACAACCAGACTATAATAACAGGTTATAAACTACAACCAGACTATAACAACTGGTTATAAACTACAACCAGACTATAATAACTGGTTATAAACTACAACCAGACTATAATAACTAGTTATAAACTACATCCAGACTATAATAACTAGTTATAAACTACATTCAGACTATAAGAACTGGTTATAAACTACAACAAGACTATAACAACTGGTTTTAAACTACAACCAGACTATAACAACTGGTTTTAAACTACAACCAGACTATAATAAGTAGTTATAAACTACATCCAGACTATAATAACTGGTTATAAACTACAACAAGACTATAACAACTGGTTGTAAACTACAACCAGACTATAACAACTGGTTATAAACTACAACCAGACTATAAAAACTAGTTATAAACTACAACCAGACTATAACAACTGGTTATAAACTACAACAAGACTATAACAACTGGTTATAAACTACAACCAGACTATAACAACTGGTTATAAACTACAACCAGACTATAAAAACTAGTTATAAACTACAACCAGACTATAACAACTGGTTATAAACTACAACAAGACTATAACAACTGGTTATAAACTACAACCAGACTATAATAACTGGTTATAAACTACAATAAGACTATAATAACTAGTTATAAAATACAACCAGACTATAAGAACTGGTTATAAACTACAACAAGACTATAATAACTAGTTATAAACTACAACCAGACTATAATAACTGGTTATAAACTACAACCAGACTATAACAACTGGTTATAAACTACAACCAGACTATAATAACTGGTTATAAACTACAACCAGACTATAATAACTAGTTATAAACTACATCCAGACTATAATAACTAGTTATAAACTACATTCAGACTATAAGAACTGGTTATAAACTACAACAAGACTATAACAACTGGTTTTAAACTACAACTAGACTATAACAACTGGTTTTAAACTACAACCAGACTATAATAAGTAGTTATAAACTACAACCAGACTATAATAACTGGTTATAAACTACAACAAGACTATAACAACTGGTTATAAACTACAACCAGACTATAACAACTGGTTATAAACTACAACCAGACTATAAAAACTAGTTATAAACTACAACCAGACTATAACAACTGGTTATAAACTACAACAAGACTATAACAACTGGTTATAAACTACAACCAGACTATAATAACTAGTTATAAACTACAACCAGACTATAATAACTAGTTATAAACTACAACCAGACTATAATAACTAGTTATAAACTACAACCAGACTATATCAACTGGTTTATAAACTACAACAAGACTATAACAACTGGTTATAAACTACAGGTTACTACTACTACAGAGACACTATAGTTGATCTGGGATTCAAACAGCAAACTAGACACCCTGTCAATGTTTTGGTAAACAGTTGAGGGATGGTTGAACTACAGTTGGACTAAACTCATGGAGCATTTCTAGGATACGTTCATCAATAATCAATGGCTATAGGCCGATATCATTCATTTACACGTCCAAGATGTGATGTTGGTACCAATCCCAGATTGCTCAGAAGCAAACAGAAGGGAATGAAGCTGTTCTTGTAATTAACTATGCTCCGTAGCACAGCACCAAGTTACGAGGCACAACACACACACACACACACGTATGTTATGTTCATCTATCCTCGTGGGGACCTATAATTATTTTCCATTCAAAATCCTTTTTTTCCCTAACCCCTAAACCTAACCCTAACCTTAATCCGTAATCTTAACCCAAACCCTAAACCTAAATCTAACTACTAAACCTAACCACTAACCCTGTACCCTAACCGTAATCTTAACCCAAACCCTAAACCTTAACCCATATCCTAAACCTAAATCGAACTACTAAACCTAACCACTAACCCTGTACCCTAACCGTAATCTTAACCCAAACCCTAAACCTAAATCTAACTACTAAACCTAACCACTAACCCTGTACCCTAACCGTAATCTTAACCCAAACCCTAAACCTAAATCTAACTACTAAACCTAACCACTAACCCTGTACCCTAACCGTAATTCTAACCCTAACCCTAATCCCTAGGTATGAATGGAGAAGTGTAGGAGAAAGCATTGCCAGACGGAGTTGGTGAAGGCCTAATTAAGAGAGCTGGAGGGCCACCGACACCAGGAGGAAGTTCAACAAAAAAATGTTTATTTTATATTTCATTGTGTTATATCAAGCTCTTTAACACAGCACGTATCTTTGTAGCACTTTAACCCCTTCATCCCTTGCTTGGATTTCCAATGATGTACTTACTTAGTTCATTATTTATCTATTCACTTCACTGATTCAGTTTGCATGTACTATTATGATTATATTATATAATATTTGTTTTAAAATTCAACTTTTTTACCCTCAGCACTTTATTAATAATTGTCTTCCTCCTGTTGTTGAACTGTGATGGGTGATCCCTATCGGCCTCTCATGTTCTCCCACCCTCTCCAGACCAGTCCGATGTACAATGTAGAAACAGGGCAGAAAGTTGCAATAGGCCCGTGCAACCCAAGGTTTGACAACAACAGAAACAGAAACCCTCTTAAACCTAACCCCTAAGCTTAACATAGTCTTCGTCCTCATGGGGATGTGGGAAATGTCCCCACGAGGGGGAATCTTCCTTGTTTTACAATCCTTGGGGGGACTTTGGGGGATTTTTGGTCCCCGCAAGAATAGAAGAACCAACCCATACATCACACACACACACACACACACACACACACACACACAAACACAACAAACACACACACACAGAGGGAAACAAACAAAAGGCAGTGGGTAGATAATTTGAGCACGAAGCAGAACTTCATCATGATTATTACCTGAGGGAGAATGAGCCAGCATGCAATAACACACACTGATTCACACACACACACAAACACACATGCACATGCACACACACACACACACATGCACACACACACACACGCACAAACACGTAGATCCAGACAGACACACACACAAACTGATACAGACAGACAGATAAACAGACATACGGACACAGAGAGACATACACACACACTCACACAGCGTGCCCTAAAATGTAGAATCACAATTAACAGCAGCGTGTTAATTTGGCAGAGGAGCTGCTCGTTATGTGACTAAGTGTTAAAACATGGTTAAAAACAAATGTCTTCACTCCCTGCCAGTTTAATGATGTACTGGCGTTGTTGCTCTTTATGTTTCCATAGAAACACGTGACAAATGGTACCCTACACCTTACATAGTGCATTTCATTCAACAAGGTCCCACAGGGCTCTGGTCAAATACAGTGCACTACATAGGGAATAGGGTGCCATTTCTGACGCAACCCATAGTGAGAAGAGACTACTTGGGGAAGGACAATTAGTAGTTGTGCAGGAAGCTGTTCTTAGAAAAGAATGCCGTTATTTATCGATGAGTCGTAGGATGTGTCTGGTCCCTACTTTTCACCAGGACCCACGGGGAAATAGGGTGCGACTTCAGACGTATAGTATGACCGTGAGCAGACACCAGCCTACAGTATAATATTACTACTGCTCAGTCCATTTTGTAGAAGAATAACCTGTTTTCTAGTTTTTTCGGGGAACAGGAGAAAGGGTTGAGATGTCTAATTTGACCTTGTTTGCTTAACAGTGGTTCACTGAAGAACTGTAGTTCAGAAAATGTGCTAATAGAACAAGTAGATAGTATATATAGAGGGGACAGGAAAGAAAAGGGTGGCCACAAACACATTTTTGAATCAAAAGTAGATTTTTTTTATTGTTATTATTTCAAACAATAAATATGGTGAAGGATTTAGGAGGTTAGAGAAATATATAGGGGGTTTAGCAGAAGGGTTACATTTTGAAAAACAAACAACTAAATGTTTTCTTCAATTGCACTTCTAAACAGAAAATATACAAATAAAAATAAAATAAAACAAAAAAAATCTCAATTTCAAAAGTATCTTTAAAAAAAATATTATCAGAAGTTATTTGCAAAAGTATTTTTTTTAAATATTATCAGATCAGAATTTCTATGAAAAAGCATATTTGTTTTAAATATTAACAGATCAGAGTTTTTTCAAAAGTATATTTAAAAAATATGATCAGATCTGAATTTCTTTCAAAAAGTATATTTAATAAATGTTATCAGATCACAATTTCTTTCAAAAAGTATCTTTTAAAAATATTATCAGAATATCTTTTAAAAAGTATATTTCGATATACTTAGCTCAGAATTGATTTGAAATTGTTGCTAATATGGATAGTGGACCAGGGCAAAGTCGTATGGCTCTAGCGACGTAGTCTGGTAGTCATACTCACAGAAGGTGGGTTTGTACGGTAGCGGTAGTGTTCCCCTTAAGGACTCATAGTCTTTCCTCTCTAGCGTGGTGTCTGTAGTAGTAGTGGCTGTAGCTCTAGCTGTAGCTGGGCTGTTGTGTTGTAGCTGATGTGACTGGTGGAGGTGGTGGAGGTGGTGGTGGTGCATTGACCGTGGCAGTGTGGTGCATCCGCCGCCATCTTTTCCGAACGTAGAGAATGACCTATCAGAGGTCGTGAGGTCAGAACTCAGCGTAAGGTCGTTGTCGTGGTGACCGGGCGCGGCGGTGGTGGGTACCTCAGTGTCGGGTACGGAGTCCATGCCTGGCACGTGCAGGTTGCTACGGTAGTCGCCAACGGTGCCCTGGCGACCGTCGCCAGCAACGAAGGCTGGCATCCAGCAGCGGTCGGAGTGACCCAGGGCCTTACACTCCTCTGTACAGTTAGAGAAGAGATCTGTACCTACAGGGAGGAGAGGAGGAGAGGGGGTGGAGGGAGGGAGGGAGGGAGGGAGGGAGGGAGGGAGGGAGGAGAGGGGGGAGGGAGGGAGGGAGGGAGGGAGGGAGGGAGGGAGGGAGGGAGGGAGGGAGGGAGGGAGGGAGGGAGGAGGGAGGGAGGGAGGGAGGGAGGGAGGGAGGAGGGAGGAGGGTGAGAGGAGAGGTGGGTGGGTTCGGGTGGGTGGGTGGGTGGGTGGAGGGAGGTAGGGTGAGAGGAGAGTTGGGTGGGTGAAGGGAAGAGGGAGGGAGGGAGGGAGGGAGGGGTGAGAAGGAGAGGTAGGTGGAGTGAGGGAGGGAGGGAGGGAGGGAGGGAGGGAGGGGGTGAGAGGAGAGATCAGTGGGTGGTGGGTGGGAGGAAGGGAGGGGGAAGGTGAGAGGAGAGGTGGGTGGGTGAAGGGAAGAGAGAGGGAGGGAGTGGTGAGAAGGAGAGGTAGGTGGAGGGAGGGAGGGAGGGAGTTGAGAGGAAAAGAGTGGTGGAAGGACGGAGGCAGAGAAGGAGGGGTGGAGAGAAAGAGAGAGGATACACAAGTTATAAAATGGGTTTGTGATGTTAAAAACAACCGGATGCTATTAATCAAACAGACAGCGGTAAACAGTGATGGAGTCTGCGCTTTGTTTGGGCAGATTTCTCATTCATCTGAAGCAATATGCAATCATACCAGCATTATGTTCCAAAACCATTACAGCCTCCGTCTATCAATCAACTTCCTCAAACTGACGCATTAACACAGCTGATGTTCAAGACCCAGTCTCACCCAAAACAGAGATAAAACTACATCCCAAACAGAACCCTACTCCCTATTATAGGGTGCCATTTGGGACACAGTGTGATACAAAGTTACACTACACTACGACAAAAACAACAATTATATTCTGAAATACACAACAAAAAGCCACACAGTCTAATGATGATTATTGAATGATTTTGGGTTCCTTTTGAATCCGACACAGACCGACAATTCATTGACACTGAGCGTTTGCCAAAACACTGGTACAGTTGAGTTAATTAGTCACTCTTAGAGAGAAGAAAGGACATTTTAAAAGAAGTGGGAGTGGAAGAGAGCGATGGAGGGAGAGAGAGAGAGAGAGAGAGAGAGAGAGAGAGAGAGAGAGAGAGAGAGAGAGAGAGGGGGAGGGAGAGAGGAAGAGAGAAACAGAGTACGTGGGGAGGGAGAGAGGAAGAGAGAAACAGAGTACGTGGAGAGAGAGAGAGAGAGAGAGAGAGAGAGAGAGAGAGAGAGAGAGAGAGAGAGAGAGAGAGGGAGGGAGGGAGGGAGGGAGGGAGGGAGGGAGGGAGGGAGAGAGAGGAAGAGAGAAACAGAGTACGTGGAGAGAGAGAGAGAGAGAGAGAGAGATGGAAGAGAGAGGAAGAGAGTAACAAAATGAAACCTCCAGCTTAATCGTGGTGCAGATTGGATTTGCAGTTTTTTCCGAGATTTCCCAACGCCGGGACAATGCCGACACGTTGGAATGGAGTGATCAAAGGAGGAGTGGAGCGAGGGGTGGAGGGAGGAGAGGAGAGGGGAGGGAATGTAGGAGAAGAAGGGGTCAATCTCTCCAGTCAGTAATTCCTCCATACCGTGGCTGAGAGGGCTGAAGATCAAAGGACCTGCTTAGACAAATCTGTCCTGCTGATTATACTGCGTGTGTGTGTGCATGTGTGTGAGGGGTGGGGGGGTCGGACACACATCTGGATTGTTGATTATACTGCTGCTGCAGTGCTGCTCTCTCTCTCTCTCTCTCTCTCTCTCTCTCTCTCTCTCTCTCTCTCTCTCTCTCTCTCTCTCTCTGTCTCACTCTCTATGTCTTTCTCTCTCTCAGCTATCTCTCTCTCTGTCTCTCACATCTGCACATAGTTGAGACAGAGAACAAACAAGCAGAGAGAGAGAGAGGAGGATGGGGTGCAGAGAAGCCTTGTCAGATGATGTCATATTATTCTCTCTGGCTGCATGTTTCCTCCGGTGTTTCTGTGTGTGTGTGTGTGTGTGTGTGTGTGTGTCACCATAGGCTGTTTATACCCCTGCACCTTTCCTCCCCCAGAGCAGGAAACAAACAAGACAAAACAATGACTTGCAATGACAACCCCTGCCAGCAGCTATATATTACGGAATGACCTCATCAAGACACACACACACATGCATGTATATGTACAAACACACACAGAGATCCACAAACCGTCAACAAGTGCACACACACCAACACGCACAAAGCAGACACTGACCCACTACAATCACATACAGACACACACACACGCACAAAGTAGACACAACCTCTCTCTCCTCCCACACACACACACAACCAAACAAACAACCCATCTCATTGGAAATAAGCAATCAGTGCTATTCTGTTTCTCTTTTCTATGTGTTATTCCACCTTGTTTTTGATATCCCAAAACAGCATGGTTTTACTAATTACTTTCACTTACATAGACTGGAGCAGAGAGAGAGAGATAGAGGGAGAGATAGAGAGAGAGAGGGATAGAGGTATATATGTATAGAGGTAGAGATGTAGAGAGGGATAGAGGTGGAGAGGTAGAGGGATAGAGGTAGAGAGGTAGAGGGATAGAGGTATATATGTATAGAGGTAGAGATGTAGAAAGGGATAGAGGTGGAGAGGTAGAGGGATAGAGGTAGAGAGGTAGAGGGATAGAGGTATATATGTATAGAGGTAGAGATGTAGAGAGGGATAGAGGTGGAGAGGTAGAGGGATAGAGGTAGAGATGTAGAGGGATAGAGGTAGAGAGGTAGAGGGATAGAGGTATATATGTATAGAGGTAGAGATGTAGAAAGGGATAGAGGTGGAGAGGTAGAGGGATAGAGGTAGAGAGGTAGAGGGATAGAGGTATATATGTATAGAGGTAGAGATGTAGTAAGGGATAGAGGTAGAGATGTAGAGGGATAGAGGTAGAGAGGTAGAGGGATAGAGGTATATATGTATAGAGGTAGAGATGTAGTAAAGGATAGAGGTGGAGAGGGAGAGGTAGAGGGATAGAGGTAGAGAGGTAGAGGGATAGAGGTAGAGAGGTAGAGGGATAGAGGTATATATGTATAGAGGTAGAGATGTAGAAAGGGATAGAGGTGGAGAGGTAGAGGGATAGAGGTAGAGAGGTAGAGGGATAGAGGTATATATGTATAGAGGTAGAGATGTAGTAAGGGATAGAGGTAGAGATGTAGAGGGATAGAGGTAGAGAGGTAGAGGGATAGAGGTATATATGTATAGAGGTAGAGATGTAGTAAAGGATAGAGGTGGAGAGGGAGAGGTAGAGGGATAGAGGTAGAGAGGTAGAGGGATAGAGGTAGAGAGGTAGAGGGATAGAGGTATATATGTATAGAGGTAGAGATGTAGAGAGGGATAGAGGTAGAGATGTAGAGGGATAGAGGTAGAGAGGTAGAGGGATAGAGGTATATATGTATAGAGGTAGAGATGTAGAGAGGGATAGAGGTGGAGAGGTAGAGGGATAGAGGTAGAGAGGTAGAGGGATAGAGGTATATATGTATAGAGGTAGAGATGTAGAGGGATAGAGGTAGAGATGTAGAGAGGGATAGAGGTAGAGAGGTAGAGGGATAGAGGTAGAGAGGTAGAGGGATAGAGGTATATATGTATAGAGGTAGAGATGTAGAGAGGGATAGAGGTAGAGAGGTGAGGGATAGAGGTAGAGAGGTGAGGGATAGAGGTATATATGTATAGAGGTAGAGATGTAGAGAGGGATGAGGTGGAGAGGTAGAGGGATAGAGGTAGAGAGGTAGAGGGATAGAGGTATATATGTATAGAGGTAGAGATGTAGAAAGGGATAGAGGTGGAGAGGTAGAGGGATAGAGGTAGAGAGGTAGAGGGATAGAGGTATATATGTATAGAGGTAGAGATGTAGAGAGGGATAGAGGTGGAGAGGTAGAGGGATGAGGTAGAGAGGTAGAGGGATAGAGGTAGAGAGGTAGAGGGATAGAGGTAGAGAGGTAGAGGGATAGAGAGGGAAAGAGGTAGAGAGGTAAAGGTAGAGAGGTAGAGAGATAGAGATATAGGTATAGAGGTAGAGAGAGAGTGATAAAGGGATAGAGGTAGAGAGGGATAGAGGTAGAGAGGTAGAGAGGTAATGAGGTATAGAGGGAGAGAGGTAAAGAGGTAAAGAGGTAGAGGTAGAGAGGTAGAGAGGAAGAGAAGTAGAGAGGTAGAGATAGAGGGATAGAGGTAGAGAGGGAGAGAGGTAGAGAGGTAAAGAGGTAGAGGTAGAGAGGTAGAGAGGAAGAGAAGTAGAGAGGTAGAGATAGAGGGATAGAGGTAGAGAGGGAGAGAGGTAGAGAGGTAAAGAGGTAGAGGTAGAGAGGTAGAGAGGAAGAGAAGTAGAGAGGTAGAGATAGAGGGATAGAGGTAGAGAGGGAGAGAGGTAGAGAGGTATAGAGGTAGAGAGTTAGAGAGGGAGGTAGAGGTAGAGAGATATGGATAGAGGTATAGAGGTAGAGAGATAGTGATAGAGGGATAAAGGTAGAGAGGTTGAGGTACAGAGGTGGAGAGAGAGTAATAGAGGGATAGAAATAGAGAGGGATAGAGGTAGAGAGGTAAAGAGGTAGAGAGATAGAGAGGGAGAGAGGTAGAGAGGTAGAGATGTAGAGAGGTATAGAGGTAGAGAGGGAAAGAGGGAGAGAGGTAGAGAGGAAGAGAGGGAGAGAGGGAGAGAGGAAGAGAGGGAGAGAAGTAGAGAGGTAGAGAGGAAGAGAGGGAGAGAGGTATATATGTATAGAGGTAGAGATGTAGAAAGGGATAGAGGTGGAGAGGGAGAGGTAGAGGGATAGAGGTAGAGAGGTAGAGAGGGAAAGAGGTAGAGAGGTAAAGGTAGAGAGGTAGAGAGATAGAGATATAGGTATAGAGGTAGAGAGAGAGTGATAGAGGGATAGAGGTAGAGAGGGATAGAGGTAGAGAGGGAGAGAGGTAGAGAGGTAGAGAGGAAGAGAAGGAGAGAGGGAGAGAGGAGAGAGGTAGAGAGGTAGAGAGGTAGAGAGGGAGAGAGGTAGAGAGGTAAAGAGGTAGAGAGGGAGAGAGGTAAAGAGGTAGAGAGGGAGAGAGGTAGAGAGGTAAAAGGTAGAGAGGGAGAGAGGTAGAGAGGTAGAGAGGAAGAGAAGGAGAGAGGGAGAGAGGGAGAGAGGTAGAGAGGTAGAGAGGTAGAGCGTTATAGAGGTATAGAGGTAGAGAGGGAAAGAGGGAGAGAGGTAGAGAGGTAGAGAGGAAGAGAAGTAGAGTGGTAGGGAGGTAGAGAGGTAGAGATATAGAGGTATAAAGGGAGAGAGTGATAGAGGTATAGAGGTAGAGAGAGAGTGATAGAGGGATACAGATAGAGAGGTAGAGAGAGTGATAGAGGGATAGAGGTAGAGAGGTAGAGAGGGAGGGATATAGGTATAGATGTAGAGAGTGGGGGATAGAGAGAGTGATAGAGGGACAGAGGTAGAGAGGTAGAGAGAGAGGGATAGAGGTAGAGAGGTAGAGAGGGAGGGATAGAGGGATAGAGGTAGAGAGGGAGGTAGAGAGGTAGAGAGATAGAGGAATAAAGGGAGAGAGTGATAGAGGTATAGAGGTAGAGAGAGAGTGATAGAGGGATACAGATAGAGAGGTAGAGAGAGTGATAGAGGGATAGAGGTAGAGAGGTAGAGAGGTCGAGAGATAGGGATAGAGGTAACGAGGTAGAGATAAAGTGAAAGAGGGATAGAGGTAGAGAGTTAGAGAGGGAGGGAGAGAGGTATAGAGGTAGAGAGAGAGTGATAGAGGGATAGAGGTAGAGAGGTAGAGAGGGAGGGATATAGGTATAGATGTAGAGTGGGGGATAGAGGTAGAGAGGTAGAGAGAGTGATAGAGGGACAGTGGTAGAGAGGTAGAGAGAGAGGGATAGAGGTAGAGAGGTAGAGAGGGAGGGATAGAGGGATAGAGGTAGAGAGGGAGGGAGAGAGGTATAGAGGTAGAGAGTAGGGATAGAGGTAGAGAGGTAGAGAGAGAGTGACAGAGGGATAGAGGTAGAGAGGCAGAGAAGGAGGGATAGAGTGATAGAGGTAGAGAGGTAGAGAGTGGGGGGTAGAGGGATAGAGGTAGAGAGGTAGAGAGAGGGGTAGAGGTAGAGAGAGAGGGATAGAGGTAGGTAGAGAGGTAGAGAGAGAGGGATAGAGGGATAGAGGGAGAAGTATAGAGACATAGAGGTAGAGAGAGAGGGATACAGGTAGAGAGGTAGAAAGATAGGAAGAGATGTTTAGAGGTAGGGAGAGAGGGAGAGAGAGCAAGATAGAGGGAGAGAGGGATAGGGAGAGAAGGAGAGAGAGAGCGATATACACTACCGTTCAAAAGTTTTGGGTCACTTAGAAATGTCCTTGTTTTTTAATGAAAATATATTTTTTTTGTCCATTAAAATAACATCAAACTGATCAGAAATACAGTGTAGACATTGTTAATGTCGTAAATGACTATTGTAGCTGACAATGGCTGATTTTTTATGGAATATCTTGATAGGGAAATTTGTATGTTTAAGTAATGACTAAGAATACTCCACTCTCAAAATGTATGCAATAGGGTTAGGGTTATAAGAAAACAATCCAATGAATGTGTGTGTCACGTCCAGCCCTGGGTTTCAGGCTGGCGTGTTTAGTTTGTTTTGTTTAGTAGGGTTTTTTGTGTTCTAGGTTTTCTATTTCTATGTTGGGGAAATGGTTCCCAATTAGAAACCATTGTTTGTGGTTTTCACTGGGTTTTTTGTGGGTCATTGTTTCATTGTTCATTTTTGGTTGGTGTGTTTCATGTACATCGTAGTTACGATCTTCGTTGGTTTATTATTTTCCCAGTTTACGTTTAAATAAATATGTATACTGGAAGCATCGCTGCGTCTTGGTCCGTCACTACAGAAGATCGTAACAGAATGACCCACCAAAAAAGGACCAAGCAGCGAAAGAGCCAGGATTTCTGGACTTGGGAGGAAATCCTGGCTGGAGAGGGACCCTGGACCCAGCCTGGGGAGTATCGCCGTCCTAAAGAGGAGCTGGAAGCAGCGGCGGCGGAGCGGCGCTATTATGAGGATAAATACGGAGCACGGACACCCGATCGGGAGAGATATGCTGATACACGCCTGGCGAGGAAACCCGAGAGGCAGCCCACAATTTTTTTTGGGGGGGGGGCACACGGAGAGGTTGGCTGGTGCAGGTTGGAGACCTGAGCCAACTCCTCGCGCTTTCCGGAGGGAGCGTCGCACTGGTAAGACACCGTGTTATGCGGTGAAGCGCACGGTGTCTCCAGTGCGCGTTCACAGCCCGGTGTGCGACTTGCCAGCTCCTCGCATCTGTCGTGCTAGGGGGAGTTGGCAGCCAGTAAAGAGGATGTTGGCTCAGCGCTCCTGGTCTCTGGTGCGCCTCTTCGGGCCAGGATATCCTGCGCCGGCTCTGCGTGCGGTGTCTCCGGTTCGTGAGTGTGCAGGGTGAGTGTGCAGTCTGGTAGGATGGTGCCGGCTCTGCGATCCAGGATCCCTGTACGCGTCGTGGGACCAGCACGTCCTGTCCCGGTTCCACACACCAGGATCCCTGTGCACGTCGTGGGTCCAGCACATCCTGTCCCTGTTTCACACTCCAGGATCCCTGTGCGCATCGTGAGTCCAGCACGGCCCGTTCCTGCTCCCCGCACCAGAGTCCCAGTGCGCATCGTGAGCCCAGCACGGCCTGTTCCCGCTCCCCGCACCAGAGTCCCAGTGCGCACCGTGAGACCAGCAAGGCCTGTTTCCGCTCCCCACACCAGAGTCCAAGCGCGCATCGTGAGCCCAGCACGGCCCGTTCCTGCTCCCCGCACCAGAGTCCCAGTGCGCTTTGTGAGTCCAGCACGGCAGAAGATCGTGACAGTGTGTATCTAGAAATGTATAGAGACTAGAACATGGTGGTACTATCTTGCAATGTAAGACAAGGGTATTTGAGAGAACAAAGGAATCCTTATGAAACCAAACTACAGTTAAGAGGCCTTTCCCATCCTCAGGAAGGGAGGTACTGCTAGGAACTGTCCAGTTTGAATTATGTTGCAGAAAGTGATAAGCCATGAATGTATATGGTGGAAAAGTACTGCCGCCTAGAGCGGGTGGAGTTTATTTGTATGTACAATATAAAAAGCTCTCTGAGCTCTCTGAATAAAAACCCTGACTTATTGCAGATTTGGGAATTTGTCTAATTCTTCCTTAACCAGAGCCTTACAACCTCTGGGAATTATTCAAAGTCTGATTGATAGATTAGGTCAACAATTGAGATAGCAAAATTCTCGTGACAACTTGGTCCTTCGAGCCAGATCTCAATACCTGTGTCTGTCGTCCAAAGATAACACGCCGAATACCGTGCACAGGCGGATAATTTATCCGTAAGATCAAAGACTTGCCCCCCTGACATTGGGGAGCTATTGCAGGCCGGTGTATATCTAAGAACGACAGAGACGGTGACGAGATCCAACCTTAATTGCTTTTCCCAGCCTGCAAGAATAAGGTCGGTAGTCTTTATTTATTGATTTGGGGGTAGAATCTAACACTTGTATTAGATATTTAAAATTACTTGTAAAAATTTTGTATAAAATACTAGTATCGGCGGAAGTGAATACTGTCTAGATTTAGGAAGGAAGGTATTTGAGTCAACCGTGTCCAGGAGTTTTGTGTAGAGAAAGTTAGAAAATAACTAGTATACTATACTTACGAGAGACGGCACTAGAACCTCAAGTAAAACCGGTAGGAAGGAAGGACAGGTCCGCGAAGACCTGAGGTACTGTGCATGCCACAACTAAACTAGCTTAATAATTCAGAGACCTTTAGACGTAACAGGTCGATCATTAAGGAGGGATTTAAAATAGGTAATTAACGGTCGTTTAACTGTCTTCATAACCTCTGGGTTACTGGTTGGATGATTTATATGACTCAATTATATTTAGTCTGCTCAAGAGTCACACCTAACAATAAGATCCACATAGGATGGGGGTTATAGAATAATTAAGTGAGTATTTAAATGTGTTAAATTAACCACAGATCCGAATCAAGAGTCGCGCCTAATAAGAAAATCCAAGGGAATAAAAATAGCATGTTCAAAAGTCACATCTAATAATAAAACTCCAAAGAAAGGAGAAGAGTGTATAAACCCTACCCAGACGTTTGTAAGGAGACTATCAAAATATATTTGTAATATCAACATGGGAGGTAAATCCTCAAAAATGGTTCCCGAACTTATGGGAGATGAGAGGAATTAAAAGACAAAAGAAATGTAGACTATGGCCCAAAATGGAGAAAGAAATATGGGTTTGATGGGTGATTGGACTTATATAAATTAGAGGCTATGATAAAACAGATACATAAGGAAAGTGACAACAAGAAAGAAAAACAGAAACAGCAGGGTTTGAATACAGCCAGGGTGTGGCCTTTAGAAGCCCGAAAAAGAGTTGAGAGTATGAAAGATAAAAAGAAGCTGAGAAGAAGGAAGAAGGAAGTACAGAAAAGGAGACAGAAAGTAAAGCATGTTCGTCGTCAGCCCCACCGGAGGAAGAGACTAAAAGGAAGATTTACCCATCACTGATAGATCAGGCGTGGAGAGACAAGCCCGATGATGAGGTGGTGGTTGTCTGGAGGAGAGTGCAAATGCCACCCCCGCCTCTTCCCCCAGCGAGACAGCCACCCCCCTATCATGTACTGGGAGTAGTGGGGGGAGACGGGACAGGGCAGAGTGAGGAGGAAGAAGAGGAGAGAGAGAATCCAGTTGAGATATTGACTAAAACTATACTAAAATTAGTACAGGATAAAGAAGGACAGAGAAGAGAGTCGAGACAGTCAAAACAAGGTAGACGTTCAGAATAGGGGAAACTCAGATGGAGGGGACGCAGGCACAGCCAGATTTAGGGCCGTTAGGAAGGCATTCCAACATTTCAGTGGGGGAGAGGGAGAAGAAGAGGGCGGGGGACAGACAGCTCAGTATCCCCTGGTAGAATTGGTTTGTAGGAAGAAGGGAGTGTAACACAGATAAAGAAAAGTATTGCCTCAAAGTTAGAATTACTCTGAAACAGGCTGTAAAGGAGGATGTGGGGCTATGATACATCGGAATTGATCAGAATGGGGTGGAGACATTAGAGGAATTCTGGGTAGGGTTTAATCAGAAAATTTCTGTTAGCACCACGCCCACCATTGCACCATAGTCATTAAATGATACCAAGATGGGAGGTTCGGCTGGGTCACTGGTACAGATTCAAACTATGGACCTGAAGGAGGAGTTAGAGGTGGAGACTGGTTTTAAGGATCCGAATCCGTGGTTGGAACGGATTACGGCAAGAACCATGTCTAAGGAGGAATGTTATGCCTGCGGCACGGCAAAGCCTAGGTTAACAACTATGCCCTTCCCCTTGACGGGTTTTAATTCTCCATCAGGTTTATCTTGTAAGGAGGCGAATGGGTCCTGTGTTAATCTATACTATCTGTATCCCCCAGTATCGGTATCCCCCCTAACCTAGATTACCTCTGTTAGAGTTTCAGAGGAGGCTTATTATTGTTTCTCCAGGCATACACAGAGAATGTTACATCTATTAGTACCATGACTAATCGAACCTCTGACTTAAAGCCTGTGAATTTCAGAGGTCAGGGACAGGCCTGTGCTGATATCTGGTGGTTGGGTGGTGGTACTAGATCTGCTCTTGGCTGAGAAGGGTGGGGTCTGGGTGATGTTTGGAATCTGTGTGTTGAAAGTTTCATCCCCAATAACACAGCACCTGATGGGTCAGTAACCAAGGCTCTTCAGGGACTCACTACACTGGCGAACGAATTGGCTGAAAATTCTGGTATTGATAACTCACTCACTGGTTGGTTCGACAACATGCTTGGTAAATGGAAGACTATTGTAGCGACCGTATTGGGGGCGGCTCTGACAGGAATGTTTACGCTGGTATTATGTGGATGTTGTTTAATCCCGTGTGTGAGAGGTCTTGTGTCTAGGTCTCTGGAAAAGGCGTGATGCAAACAGATGATGCTCTATGGTCCCCTACCAGACTCGGACCATGGGATGACAGATACGTACATGCTTCTAGGCTGACAGAGAATGCTGTTGGTTTTAATCCAGAGGAGCCTGAATTGAATGAAACTATTTTTTATGTTTAGTAATGTCGTCTATTTAATGAAGGTCATACCGAAAATCCTAAACAGAAGAGTTATGATTGGAAGGAGTAATAGACCTCACGTTAGATTCCTTATCTGTAATTAGAAGAAAGGTCTTTTTTTCTGGCCATTTTGAGCCTGTAATCGAACCCACAAATGCTGATGCTCCAGATACTCAACAAGTCTAAAGAAGGCCAGTTTTATTGCTTCTTTAATCAGAACAACAGTTTTCAGCTGTGCTAACATAATTGCAAAAGGGTTTTCAAATGATCAATTAGCCTTTTAATATGACTTTGATTAGCAAACACAACGTGCCATTGGAACACAGGAGTGATGGTTGCTGATAATGGGCCTCTGTACGCCTATGTAGATATTCCATAAAAAAAGCAGTTTCCAGCTACAATAGTCATTTACAACATTAATAATGTCTACACTGTATTTCTGATAAATTTGATGTTATTTTAATGGACAAAATCTTTAAAAAACAAGGACATTTCTAAGTGACCCCAAACTTTTGAACGGTAGTGTATATCATAAAGCTATGTAGTAGGTAGACAACGTGTGACCTCATAGCTAGAGACGTATGGCAACTATAAAGCTATGGAGCGGAAAGACAACGTGTGACCTCACAGCTAGAGACGTATGGCAACTATAAAGCTACGGAGCGGATAGACAACGTGTGACCTCATAGCTAGAGACGTATGGCAACTATAAAGCTATGGAGCGGATAGACAACGTGTGACCTCATAGCTAGAGACGTATGGCAACTATAAATCTATGGAGCAGATAGACAATGTGTGACCTCATAGCTAGCAACGTATAGCAACCATAAATCTATGGAGCAGATAGAACATGCCATGAGTTGGTGATGTCACATTATCATTTACAGCAGTCACATGTTATGTCGTCATGGTTAAAATTACGGTAGCTGGCGCTGTTCACTTTTGGCTTGTACCCAGCGGCCGTTGCTGTAGCTATGCACGTTGCTAGCGAGTCAGGAGACTAGTCCCTCTACAGGGTGCTGGAGGAGATGAAGATGTGTTATTGGATCGTTTCGGTCCCAAATGACACACCGTTCCTTGCCTAGTGCAGAACTTCAGAACAGGGCCCATAGGGTCCTGTAGTGCACTATGTAGGGAATAGGGAGCTATTTCAGACCATCCAGAACCTGTTATACTGAGCACTTTAAAAATACATCTCTTCTTTCACCCGCCTCCTTCTCTTCCCTCCTTCAGAGTTCTTTGAAGTAAAGCTGACCTGGCTGTAGTGGCTCAGTCAAAGCTGTTTAATAGAACGACTGAGGACGGAGGGAGGGAGGGAGACCATGGTACTTCAGCTTTAGATCAGAGTTGGCAACGATTTGCTTAAAATGTTTGAATAATTAGCTGTAGTAATAACTGATCATCGATAAGCCGTTTGTGAATAACCTTTCTGCTGATGTTACCATAAGATCATTCAATAACACACATCTCCAGATGGAATGACCGAACTGTTAATTAACAAGTGAAAAACTCTTCCTGTAACAGGGTCATTTGGTCGCATAGCTGCCACAGTTTTAAAACGGACTGTGTTAAATTGCTCACCTCAGACGAGACTAACGACGCACACACACACGCTTGCACACACCCCCACACAATCTGACTCGACACACACACATGCAGACACTTAACTCAACTCGGCAGGCGTCACTAATTGGTAATCACCAATCTAATGCAGTCGCTGTGGATATTTAATTCAGTCATTTGTCACGCCTGTTGTTCACCACAACACAAACGTCAAGGTAATGATTGTTTAAAAAGCCCTGGGACACATCCCAAAAAGCCCCTTATTCCCTACATAGTGCACTACTTTAGACCAGAGCCAGATGGGTAACCTTATGGTCTCTGGTCAAAAGTAGTGCACTATATAGGGAATAGGGAGCTGTTTGGGACCAGATACCTCATAGCTCGTCTCTCAGGTCCTCTCCTCTCTTTCTCGTCCGTCGCCTATTCATATTTAATCTGTCTCTCCATCTCTCTTTCTCATCCTTCATTCTCTCTATCGCCCTCTCTCTTTCATTCTTCATTCTGTCCATCTCAACGGCCCCCTTCTTGTTTTCCTCATGATCTCCCCTGTCAGCTCTGTTTAGGATGTCCCAACTAATGAGAAAAACATTCACCTAATTCAAATCAAGACTTTAAAATAGGTTTGCTTGGAGTGCGGTTGGGGGTTATCAGTTGATGCATGGTGGTATTCCAACTCAAAGTCCAAACAAGTATTTCTAAAACAAGATATTAGCCACAAGTATAGTCAATGGAAGCTATTCCAACTAATAGTGCCAGTTGAATTTCGAAAGAGTCAACATAATTGTTTTAAAATGGGTAGGTTTAGTTAGGGGTTGTAGAATCAGGTGAATAGAATGCTTTACCACATTAGGTGATGGTACTGTAGTGTATTCTGATCCAAAATGGCGACCGTTGCTTTTTGATCCGTAGGTGTGTAGAAGGTGTTGTGTCCCCAGGATGGCAGCCTGACTGCAGCGTTATAGGTGGAGGTGCTACAGGCCTAACCTTCGTTTGATAATTGCGATGCAAAGGTTCCTCCAGAAATGAATTAGTGATCAGTGGAGTGTTACAGAGAGCTGGCGTGTTCAAGAGACAGAATGAAAGATGAGACTTGCTTACGGACACACACACACACACACACACAGCGATGAGCATGCACAAACACAAACAGCAGCACACATGCACCCACATACACCCACACTCTGAAAAGACTTGATATAAACACATCCCACCTGAGAGCAAGGTAGAAGCACTAATATCACACTCAAACACACACAACACCTAGGTATCAGGGACCACTTTACACGCCTACAGTAGTCTGGAAGCTTGCCAACATTTTACTACTATTTTTATTTTTATTTTATTTAACCTTTTTTAACTACTCTCTACACACACACAGAGACACACACACAGAGACACACACACACAAACACCTGCAAATACAAGAGCTTGTGAAAAACATGTGCCTCTCATTTTAAAATATAAGGGTGTCGAGGCCCTCCTATTGAGAACAGCTGTTACCATCTAAAACAGAACTGAGGAACACATTTTCAGCCACACACACACACACACGTACTGAGGCCCGTCCAAGCCGTCTGATAACCTAAGCACGGCACGACCCATATTCCATTTTGTATTCCAACGCCACATTGACATGATATTTGGCAGCCCGATGTCTAGACGTTTGTGTTACGGTAACGTTAAAGTAAAGGTCAAGTAAAGGTCAAATCAATTCCGAATTGGATTGTGATACTGTCCTGGCATTGTCTGGCTCCACTTTATTCACTAAACAGGTGGAAATCTGATAGACGTCCAGAACAGAAATACAACCGAATATCGGTCTATATAAACCATGGACAACTGGGCACAGTTGAGAGGACAGAGAGAGAGAGAGAGAGAGAGAGAGAGAGAGAGAGAGAGAGAGAGAGAGAGAGAGAGAGAGAGAGAGAGAGAGAGAGAGAGAGAGAGAGAGAGAGAGAGAGAGAGAGGGGCTAAATAATCCACAGTATCTTCCTCTCATCCGCCCGGTAACATCCGGTGTGAAACATAATCAACACCTTGTCTCTGTTTTATATCCAGGCTTCCCACCAGCGGCCCGGCAGACCCCGCTGCTGCTCCCAAATGAAGGAAATTAAAAATCACCGTTCTGCATCGCCACCGAAGCACTGAGACTCAGCATTATCCTCCTCCATTACGGAGGTCTTTAGCCGGGGTAATTATGGCAGGACTCACCAGCATGACCCCGGTTGGTGGCGTCGTGATCACTGTCTCCCTGCTCGCTGTCCCCGTGACCGCTGTCTTTAGAACTCACAATGTCCGCTTCTTGGAACGCAGAACTGGAGGGAGGGAGGAAGGGACATGGGGGGGAGAGAGTAGGGAGAGATGAAGAGGTAGAGTGAGTGGTGAGATGAAGAGGGAGACAGAGGGGAGAGATGAAGAGGTAGAGTGAGTGGTGAGATGAAGAGGGAGACAGAGGGGAGAGATAGAGAAGGAGTCAGAGGGGAGAGATAGAGAAGGAGTCAGAGGGGAGAGATGAAGAGGGAGACAGAGGGGAGAGATAGAGAAGGAGTCAGAGGGGAGAGATAGAGAAGGAGTCAGAGGGGAGAGATGAAGAGGGAGACAGAGGGGAGAGATAGAGAAGGAGTCAGAGGGGAGAGATAGAGAAGGAGTCAGAGGGGAGAGATGGAGAAGGAGACAGAGGGGAGAGATGAAGAGGGAGTCAGAGGGGAGAGAGAGAGAGGGAGTCAGAGGGGAGAGATGGAGAAGGAGACAGAGGGGAGAGATGAAGAGGGAGTCAGAGGGGAGAGATAGAGAAGGAGACAGAGGGGAGAGATGAAGAGGAAGACAGAGGGGAGAGATGAAGAGGAAGACAGAGGGGAGAGATGAAGAGTGAGTCAGAGGGGAGAGATGAAGAGGTAGAGTGAGTGGTGAGATGAAGAGGGAGACAGAGGGGAGAGATGAAGAGGGTGACAGAGGGGAGAGATGAAGAGGGAGACAGAGGGGAGAGATGAAGAGGTAGAGTGAGTGGTGAGATGAAGAGGGAGACAGAGGGGAGAGATAGAGAAGGAGTCAGAGGGGAGAGATAGAGAAGGAGAAAGAGGGGAGAGATGAAGAGGTAGACAGAGGGGAGAGATAGAGAAGGACTCAGAGGGGAGAGATAAAGAGGTAGACAGAGGGGAGAGATAGAGAAGGAGTCAGAGGGGAGAGATAAAGAGGGAGACAGAGGGGAGAGATAGAGAAGGAGTCAGAGGGGAGAGATAAAGAGGGAGACAGAGGGGAGAGATAGAGAAGGAGTCAGAGGGGAGAGATAGAGAAGGAGTCAGAGGGGAGAGATGAAGAGGAAGACAGAGGGGAGAGATGAAGAGGGAGTCAGAGGGGAGAGATGAAGAGGGAGAGAGAGGGGAGAGATGAAGAGGGAGACAGGTTCATTAGAAATTGACACCATATTAATGCGTTCACGGTGGCCTTCAAGTGTCTAAATTGGATGTTTCACTTGAAGTGTAATGAATTCCGGCATGGTGGCGTAATGCGGCCGCCCGCCTTGTCCGTTACGGGACTCAGACCAAATTGGATCTGCGTGTTAAATGTTGGGAATGATGACGATGACGAGCCTGACCGGCATATTGAATGTCTATGGGATTTGTCCCAAATAGCACCCTAAAGTAGTCAAAAGTAGTGCACTACATAGGGAATATGGTTCCATTTTAGCCGTGCTATGACTGGTATTTTGAGTGCATATGGAAGTGCAGTGGTCATGATGATGACTTCTGAGTGGAATACTAAGTGATATCCCTATAGATAAAGAAGTGTCTAATGTCATTGACAGGATGGCCATGATAACATGAATGGAATGAGGAAAACTTGAATGTTGAACGTACGAGATATACAGGTTGTGTAGAGTAGCCATATAGAATGTTATAGATATACAGGTTGTGTAGAGTAGCCATATAGAATGTTATAGATATACAGGTTGTATAGAGTAGCCATATAGAAAGTTATAGATATACAGGTTGTATAGAGTAGCCATATAGAATGTTACAGATATACAGGTTGTGTAGAATAGCCATATAGAATGTTATAGATATACAGGTTGTGTAGAATAGCCATATAGAATGTTAAATATATACAGGTTGTGTAGAGTAGCCATATAGAATGTTATAGATATACAGGTTGTGTAGAGTAGCCATATAGAATGTTATAGATATACAGGTTGTGTAGAGTAGCCATATAGAATGTTATAGATATACAGGTTGTATAGAGTAGCCATATAGAATGTTAAATATATACAGGTTGTGTAGAGTAGCCATATAGAATGTTAAATATATACAGGTTGTGTAGAGTAGCCATATAGAATGTTATAGATATACAGGTTGTATAGAGTAGCCATATAGAATGTTATAGATATACAGGTTGTATAGAGTAGCCATGTAGAATGTTATAGATTTACAGGTTGTATAGAGTAGCCATATAGAATGTTATAGATATACAGGTTGTATAGAGTAGCCATATAGAAAGTTATAGATATACAGGTTGTTTAGAGTAGCCATACAGAATGTTAAATATATACAGGTTGTGTAGAGTAGCCATATAGAATGTTATAGATATACAGGTTGTGTAGAGTAGCCATATAGAATGTTATAGATATACAGGTTGTGTAGAGTAGCCATATAGAATGTTATAGATATACAGGATGTATAGAGTAGCCAAATAGAATGTTGTAGATATACAGGTTGTATAGAGTAGCCATGTAGAATGTTATAGATTTACAGGTTGTATAGAGTAGCCTTATAGAATGTTATAGATATACAGGTTGTATAGAGTAGCCATATAGAAAGTTATAGATATACAGGTTGTTTAGAGTAGCCATACAGAATGTTAAATATATACAGGTTGTGTAGAGTAGCCATATAGAATGTTATAGATATACAGGTTGTGTAGAGTAGCCATATAGAATGTTATAGATATACAGGTTGTGTAGAGTAGCCATATAGAATGTTAAATATATACAGGTTGTGTAGAGTAGCCATATAGAATGTTATAGATATACAGGTTGTGTAGAGTAGCCATATAGAATGTTATAGATATACAGGTTGTGTAGAGTAGCCATATAGAATGTTATAGATATACAGGTTGTATAGAGTAGCCAAATAGAATGTTATAGATATACAGGTTGTGTAGAGTAGCCAAATAGAATGTTATAGATATACAGGTTGTGTAGAGTAGCCAAATAGAATGTTATAGATATACAGGTTGTGTAGAGTAGCCATATAGAATGTTATAGATATACAGGTTGTGTAGAGTAGCCATATAGAATGTTATAGATATACAGGTTGTGTAGAGTAGCCATATAGAATGTTATAGAGGTTGTGTAGAGTAGCCATACAGAATGTTATAGATATACAGGTTGTATAGAGTAGCCATATAGAATGTTATATATATACAGGTTGTATAGAGTAGCCATGTAGAATGTTATAGATATACAGGTTGTATAGAGTAGCCATGTAGAATGTTATAGATATACAGGTTGTATAGAGTAGCCATATAGAATGTTATAGATATACAGGTTGTGTAGAGTAGCCAAATAGAATGTTATAGATATACAGGTTGTGTAGAGTAGCCAAATAGAATGTTATAGATATACAGGTTGTGTAGAGTAGCCATATAGAATGTTATAGATATACAGGTTGTGTAGAGTAGCCATATAGAATGTTATAGATATACAGGTTGTAGAGAGTAGCCATATAGAATGTTATAGATGTACAGGTTGTACAGAGCACCTATATAGAATGTTATAGATATACAGGTTGTAGAGAGTAGCCTTATAGAATGCTATAGATATACAGGTTGTGTAGAGTAGCCATATAGAATGTTATAGATATACAGGTTGTAGAGAGAAGCCATATAGAATGTTATAGATATACAGGTTGTGTAGAGTAGCCATATAGAATGTTATAGATATACAGGTTTTGAAGAGTAGCCATATAGAATGTTATAGATATACAGGTTGTGTAGTCTACCCACATATAATGTTATAGACATTTGGACTAGATTACTAGTTCTAGTAATCCGGTTCTATTAAATGTTACTTTGGAATAGTATTTGATTCAGGCCCATAGTTCTATGTGACATATTGAATGGTATTGGATTCAGGCCCATAGGTCTATGTGACATTTTGAATGGTATTGGATTCAGGCCCATAGTTCTATGTGACATATTGAATTGTATTGGATTCAGGCCCATTGTTCTATGTGACATACTGAATGGTATTGGATTCAGGCCCATAGTTCTCTGTGACATACTGAATGGTATTGGATTCAGGCCCATAGTTCTATGTAACATATTGAATGGTATTGGATTCAGGCTCATATGTCTATATGACATACTGAATGGTATTGGATTCAGGATCATAGGTCTATGTGACATTCTGAATGGTATTGGATATAGGCCCATGTCTATGTGACATATTAAATTATACAGAATGGTAATGATGTAGATATATGAGTCATACTGAATGGTATTGATGTAGATATATGAGTCATACTGAATGGTATTGATGTAGATGTACGAGTCAAACTGAATGGTACTGATGTAGAAATATGAGTCATATTGAATTGTATTGGATTCAGGCCCATAGTTCTATGTGACATTTTGAATGGTATTGGATTCAGAATCATAGGTCTATGTGACATACTGAATAGTATTGGATTCACGCCCATAGTTCTATGTGACATATTAATGGTATTGAATTCAGGCTCATACGTCTATGTGACATACTGAATGGTATTGAATTCAGGCCCATAGGTCTATGTGACATTCTGAATGGTATTGCATTCAGGCCCATAGTTCTATGTGACATACTGAATGGTATTGGATTCAGGCCCATAGTTCTATGTGACATATTAATGGTATTGGAATCAGGCTCATAGGTCCATGTGACATACTGCATGGTATTGAATTCAGGCCCATAGGTCTATGTGACATACTGAATGGTATTGGATTCAGGCCCATAGTTCTATGTGACATACTGAATGGTATTGTATTCAGGCCCATAGTTCTATGTGACATATTGAATTGTATTGGATTCAGGCCCATAGGTCTATTTGACATACTGAATGGTATTTGATGGAGGCCCATAGTTCTATGTGACATATTGAATGGTATTGGATTCAGGCTCATAGTTCTATGTGACATACTGAATGGTATTGGATTTAGGCCCATGTCTATGTGACATATTAAATTATACAGAATGGTAATGATGTAGATATATGAGTCATACTGAATGGTATTGATTTAGGTATATGAGTCATACTGAATGGTAATGATGTAGATATATGAGTTATACTGAATGGTATTGATGTAGATATATGAGTCATATTGAATGGGATTGATGTAGATATATGAGTCATACGGAATGGTATTGATGTAGATATATGAGTCATATTGAATGGTATTGATGTAGATATATGAGGTATACTGAACGGTAATGATGTAGATATATGAGTCATACTGCACGGTAATGATGTAGATATATGAGGTATACTGAACGGTAATGATGTAGATATATGAGGTATACTGAACGGTAATGATGTAGATATATGAGGTATACTGAACGGTAATGATGTAGATATATGAGGTATACTGAACGGTAATGATGTAGATATATGAGTCATACTGCACGGTAATGATGTAGATATATGAGGTATACTGAACGGTAATGATGTAGATATATGAGTCATATTGAATGGGATTGATGTAGATATATGAGTCATACGGAATGGTATTGATGTAGATATATGAGTCATATTGAATGGTATTGATGTAGATATATGAGGTATACTGAACGGTATTGCTGTAGCAGCATATGGTGGAGGCTATTGGCATTCCTTCATTGGATATTTGGCACACACTCATACACACACAAACACAGCTGTTGAATGTTGTTTACCTGTTCACTCTCCTTGGTCTGTCCACTAGGTAACTGAGCTCTGTTCGCTGGTGTTTGTTCTGGAAGGGAAGCAACACATCATGTCACACTGACAGCCATGGAAAGGTAGACCTCTATAGTGTAGTCCATCAGCAGATATAGGTGTTTGGGAAATGACTCTAAATGATTTGGGAGCTGGAATAAAGCACTAGGGAGCAGCAGTGTTCTGTGTGCCGGCCACGCATTCCTGTATCTCTCCATTGTGTTTATAATCAGCACCTTCTTTTTCTATTTTAGGGTGTGCATTTCACCATCCTTTTCTTTATAAGGCTGAGAGAGAGAGAGAGAGAGAGAGAGAGAGAGAGAGAGAGAGAGAGAGAGAGAGAGAGAGAGAGAGAGAGAGGCATGACACCCTAGGCCTATTGACATTCCACCATCCTCAGGCCTATGGAAATTGGGGGAAATAAACGTTTATAAGACACTGAAAGAGGCCTTTCCTCTCTCTTGGAAAGAAAGCGATTTAGAGAGAGAGAGAGAGAGAGAGAGAGAGAGAGAGAGAGAGAGAGAGAGAGAGAGAGAGAGAGAGAGAGAGAGAGAGAGAGAGAGAGAGAGAGAGAGAGAGAGAGAGAGAGCTTTGTTAGACATTGACACCATAATAATGCGTTCATGGTGGCCTTCAAGTGAGAGACTGACATACATGCCACAGTATTGACTGTGTGTATATCCAGTGAGAAGGGGAGTGGGTTAGAGAGGCGATTGAATCCGTAAATGATTGAGCCAAGCAGCGCCTCAACTGAACAACCTTTGTCCCACTGCTGGTCTGTGGTACCGTGCGCTGAATACTTAACGCATTTAAAGTGGCTCTCTCACTCAACACTGACTGACTGACTGGTTCAATGACTGACTGGTTCAATGACTGACTGACTGGTCCACTGACTGACTGGTTCAATGACTGACTGACTGGTCCACTGACTGACTGGTCCACTGACTGACTGGTTCAATGACTGACTGGTTCACTGACTGACTGGTCCACTGACTGACTGACTGGTCCACTGACTGACTGACTGGTTCACTGGCTGACTGACTGGTTCCCTGGCTGACTGGCTGGTTCACTGGCTGACTGGCTGGTTCAATGGCTGACTGGCTGGTACTCTCTCCGGCCACAGTGGACATATTAACCACATGAACTGTCTGCAGCTCTCCCCAGCCCTCTGAAGGCACACAGGAGGGACATCACGCAGGCCTCATTTGTTTTGAGAGGCACTCCTGGCCCAAACTCAATATAAATGTAACCAATTCTGAGTAGGAGGCGATGTGTCTTGTATGTTTTCATCCAGCTAGAAAATGACTACATGGAAGAGGCACCTGTGCCTTCAGATTCAATTGGTTGGCTATGCTCTATAAATCTGCATACAGATGTACCATCTATCCTATCACCGGATTAGTTAGTTAAGTATATATTGGGGTTGAACCTCGACAAGTGACCTCAACACTGTAGACTGTAGACAAATAATAGGACATCTTTATGATATCACTTATTGTTTTCTAATCCGCCTCATTAAATGTGCGTTACAGATTGACAGCCAGGGGGCCCTGCTGAAAGGTGTATTGATTGTCTTTTCAGAAATGGCATGGAGGATCACAGTGTAATTAAAGTCCTCCGGAATCCATTGCACACCTTGATGTATTGTTCTTTAATATATTCAATCAAATCAATATTATCTGGCTAAATACACAATTTTTAAAATGGTATTCATTATGTGAAAACCAAACAAAGCTATGCACTTTGTTTCCCCTAAAAATTTTCCCATGACCCAGGTATTAAAGATTAAAGGGGAAAACCCAGAGATACCCAAACAGTCTTTCTTTGTCCCAATAGTCTAATGCACAGCGTGGATTTCAATTACAGACACACACACACACACCAATGTTAATAGAAACCAAGCCTTACGTCGTTGGAGAGGATGCTCCCATTCGATAAGATGTCCGGTTGCTGGTCGCTGTACCCGGCCACTATGGCCCCGCAGGGGTTGGTGCGGTCCGTGTCGGTGCTGCGCGAGGGGCTGCACGGTTTGAGGAACATCAGGTCCGTTTTAGCGCTCTCCGGTGTCAGACACACCTGGTAGCAGTAGGAGTTCTGGTTCTGATGATGGGAACCGAACCCACCGCCCATCCCGACCCCACCGACACCAGACTCCTCCACAGGCACCTGACCCACAGCGCCCACACCGGTGGTGACGTTGGTACTCTGGACCAGCATGATGTCCGACTTGCTGAGCTTCTTCTGTTTCCTGCCGTGCGCCTGGCGGGAGCAACACGGGCTGCAGCACAGGCAACACTCCCCCGCCATGAGGCACGTGTACAAGTCCAACTTCTTGTCTTTCTGGCAGCGCACAGCCAGCACGATCATAGCCAGGAGGAAGATGAAGGAGACGGCGCCCAAGGCGATGATGAGGATGAGGGTGAGATCCAGGGAGGTCTCTTTGGACTTGGAGGAAGATCCTACCCGGTCTCCACTCCTTCCATCTATCACAGTATCCACCAGGATCACACTCACGCTAGCTGAGGAGGAGAGCGGCGGCTGGCCGTGGTCCCTCACCTCAATCAGCAGGTCGTAGGAGCCCTGGGGGTCGCGCTTGGTGAAGACGCGGCGTGCTGTGCGCAGCTCCCCCGTCCGCCAGTCCATGCGGAACATGCCCATCTCGTTGCCGCGCAGAATGCTGTAGGAGAGCCGTGCGTTCTCGCCATCATCTGCGTCCATGGCGACAATACGCGTGACCAGGTAGCCCGGCTCGGCGGAGCGCGGCAGGTGTTCTTTGGCGGTGCCGTTCTTACCGATAGGGGCTATCACCGACGGCGCGTTGTCATTCTGGTCTACAATAATGACGTTAACGGTGCTGTTGGAGGAGAGCTCTGGGCTCCCGGAGTCTTTGGCCTGTACCATAAAGCTAAACTCTTTCAACTGTTCATAGTCGAATGAGCGCAGCGCATAAAGGTAACCAGTGTCCTGGTTGATTGACACATAGGTGTCGACGGACATGCCCTGGATGTCACACTCCAATATGGAGTAGGTAATGAGGGCGTTCGGACCAACGTCAGGGTCCACGGCGCTCACCGCGTGAATAAAAGCACCTGGTACATTATTCTCCGTCACATACACATCGTAAACTGGCTGCGTAAAGCGGGGTGCGTTGTCGTTCTCGTCGGAGACATGTACCTTGATGGATTTGCTCGTGGCGAGGGAAGGGAGACCCTGGTCTTTGGCTACAACGGTGATTGTGTATGAGTCTGCGTTTTCTCTGTCTAATAGTCCATCCGTTACTATGGTGTAGTAGTTTTTAAACGAAGATTTGAGTTTGAAAGGAACGTCACCTAAAAGCTCGCAGGTCACCAGCCCGTTGTCGCCCGAGTCCCGGTCAGTGACGCTGAAGAGGGCTATGACGGTGCCCGGGGCGTCCTGTTCGCTCACAGACTCGGTCACGGTGCTGAAACTGATCTCCGGTGTGTTGTCGTTAACGTCGACCAGTTTGACCATGACTTTGCAGTGCGCGGGCACTGCGTTTGCTCCCAGGTCTTTAGCCTGGACGTATATCTGATGTGTACTACTCTCCTCATAGTCCACTTCCCCAGCCACCTCTATTCTCCCCGTCCGGGCATCGATTTTAAAAAGATCCTTTACCCGGGCCGGGTTGTGGTTACTGAATGAATACACTATCTCTCCGTTCTGCCCTTCATCTAGATCAGTGGCGTTCAGCTGAATAACCAGAGTGCCCACCGGTGAATTCTCCCGTAGGCTCACCGTGTACACCGACTGGTCGAAGATGGGTGCGTTATCGTTGGAATCCAGAACTTTAACAACCAGGAGCGCGGTGCCAGTCCGTTGTGGCACCCCTCCGTCCACTGCCGTGAGCACGTACCGATGCACCGCCTGCTGCTCCCGGTCTAGCGGTTTTTCCAGCACTAGCTCCGCAAACTTGTTCCCGTCGCTCTGTGTCTGAACATCCAGGAAAAAGTAGTTGTTGTTCGTTATGGCGTAGGTGCTGAGCGCGTTAGTCCCGACGTCTGGGTCAAAAGCATTCTCCACCGGGAACCGGGTACCTGGGGTGGCACTTTCCGTTATCTCAACAGTGATGTCTGTCTCAGGGAAAGTGGGGGGATTGTCGTTGATATCCATCACCTCGATCTCCACGCGGAAAAGCTCGAGCGGGTTCTCCAGAAACACCTCGAGGTGCAGGTTGCACGGTACTGTTTGCCTGCAAATCTCCTCCCGGTCTATTTTCTCCTTAACATAAAGATTCCCGTTCTCCAGGTTCACATCCAAGTAAGGGTTCCGCGAGCTGGGCACAGTCTGGAAGCGGCGGGCGGATAGTTTGGTGATGTCCAACCCCAAATCCTCCGCGATATTCCCAATGACGGCCCCGTGTTCCTGCTCCTCCGGTACAGAGAAGCGCAGCTGGCACACTGCTCCATCCAGCAAGACCGAGAGAAGGAGCGGTAATAACAAAATCATTTCCACTCCTCTCACTCTTCCTCTCTCAAGTGCGCTTGGATATATGTCGGGTGTATTATTCCGATGTCTTACTCGAACTAAGCATTTCCCATCCCAGCTTCGGTTCGCAGGAATAAGGCAGGATCAAAAAGCTGCAATAATGAAAATAAAACTACGGCTGCTACCCAAAACCAAATCAGCTATTCCTTCTTTCCCTCTTTGCGTCGTCGTGTCAACCGGAAAGCATTCCTGTGTTTGAGTCGAGAGAATCACGGCCATTTGATCCTCGCTTCTTTCAGCAAAAAATAAATTATATATATATATATATATATTCAGTCCAGGTTTGTGAATTTTGGCTGAAGCGCCAACATCGCAGCAGGCAGAGGGAGGCAAGACCTGTAGACCGTAATACAATCCTCACCCACAGATGGAATCCTCACACGTATCAAGTCCCAAGTGCAATAAAAAAATATAAAAACATTCTTTCACGAATGCATAACTCTAGAAAGCACCATTCGCACAAAATCCTAAACTTGAACACGGTTAGCCAACATGTAAATAAACGATAAATTGTACTTTCTCTCTCGCTTTTTCTCTCTCTCGCTCTATAATCAGTGCGGTTGAGCAGCAAGGAAAGCGGGTGATCTTCTCTGCTCCGCTCCTGTAAAGCGAGTGAGGGGAGCGGGGTTGGTTTTGCGCACAGCTACTTTTCTAACCAGCCAATAGTGTCCACGGACACCCGACGAGGTTACTCCTGATTGGGGCACGGGAATGCCAGCCAGCGCGCACTGTCCCACGGACCTGCCCGGACCCTTCTCTTTACTAACAACACGAGCCATCAAGCGGCGGTGGCGCTCGAGCCCCAGCCCCGTGCAACACGAGCATGAAGCCCCAGTCAACCGACACACACCGGAGAGAAATAAAATATTTCACACATCCCGTGAATTAAATAGTCAACTAGTGGGCGACGGGTGGAATGTGAATTCACAAATCCGTCGACGGGTAACGTCGTGGCACAAAACACCGTTTAAGAAGCATAGGCTACCACCTGTACATGACCGCTTTAAGTTAAAAGCGCAGCCAGCGAATTTTGAAAGTGAATATTCTAGAAATTGCATCGTAATGTGTTGTGTTATCATCATCGTAATGTGTTGTGTTATTTCTTCCGTTCAGTTTGATGAATGAACACGAAGGTAATGACTAGAGACTATGCCCAGACAAGCAACACCAACCCTGCAGGGACAGATGGAATGAGTGTTTTAAAGGGATTATTTCAATAGCTGCTGTTTAAAATGCAAGCCTCAGTAGAGTAGAGTTGTGTGTGTGTGTGTGTGTGGTATAGACCAAAACAAACGGTGACCACAGGTAACACAGGGCTCTATTCCAGTGACTCAAATCTCTACTGATTATCCTTCCATATTAGCAAGCAAGCACTCGAGCGCAAGAAGGCACGCACACACTTTCCATATAGGCTATCGACACTGACTCATTCATGCCCAGTTCGTCATGTTATGTTGAATGGTCAACAACATAAGCTTTCCCATTCTCTATCGGTCTACTATCTGTGATCGGTGACCAGAGGCTATTGAGTATTGACGCAGTCAGTAGGCTGTCTTCTGTCTTATGATACGTCGCCGTTGGTTATTGATGGAGTAACCTGGAACCAAAGCTTGGGGATGTTGCCAAATCCAACGCGCCGTCAGGACGCACGTTGCCCTCTGGCGGCGAAAACAAACGGCGTTGAAGATTGCCGAAACTTTTTAATTAACCCCGCCCCCTGTCCAGTTATCAGTAAGATTCATGTATAATGTCTTTCAAGATTATATTTTGTTCATGTCCACTACACAAATAATAAAAACGGAACTCTAAAACGGTAGGAAGGAATCAGTTAGGAACGTGTTAGTATTCATTCCCAAATCCCTTCATACGCACAACTATCGTTGTAAATAATTATGATAGTATGGCTCAATATTCTGTTCTGTTGGTGCGGTAAAGACACAATGAAGTAGACATACAATTAACGTAAAGCTGTAAAACGGGAGTCAATTATCAACATGTTTTAATTGCAATCTTCCTTCTTTAGGCACAACGATCATTCTTTAATAAAGGACATACCAAGACCATACATGCATATAGATGAATAATCCCTATATATAGTGCACTACATTTAACATGAGCCATATAGGCCCCTGGTCAAAAATAGCGCACTAGCCAGAGAATAGGGTGTCTGAATGGAGCATCCCATAATGCTCCATTCATTCATATTCCGTCGAATGTAGCATAGCCAACGCCATACTAATAGCCTTTAGCATCTTAGTCCCGCTATCTCCACTGTTTCATCATTAGCCCACTCTTTCCGACCCTAGCAATGAAACTCATTTCATCACCCTAACCTACTTATTTTATTCGTAAACCACGTGGTTTAATAGGCTATGTGCTTTGCGTCCCAAATTACACCGTGTTCCCTATATAGTGCACTACTACGAGCCCTGGTCAAAAGGAGTGCATTACGTAGGGTGTAAGGTGCCATTTGGCACGGAGCACCAGTCTATGCAGTGATTTGAAAAGAAAGGAACGAAAAGGACAAACAGAAAGAGAGGAAGGCTGCAATCTACGCGTCCTTCCTGACCCACTTATTGGAGTATACAAACAGACAAAACGTCGTTGAGGGTAATTAACATAAGCTTCCGATTTCGTATTTAATAGATAGACACGCCGCAATTACGGGGCCGTAATACAAACAGACATGACCATTGTAGACTGGATTTAAGCAATATGTTGTTTAGATGATTCCGTAACATAACAAGTCTCACAGACAAAACGCTAGAGATACTGCTGGAGGAATTACCATACTTGTCTTCTCTGATTCTCTGTGACAAAATCAGACTGGCACTCTGGTAGTGGGATGAGAGAGAGAGAGAGAGAGACAGAGAGAGACAGAGAGAGAGAGCATCATTCTGAAGGAATCTTCCCAACATTCTAGAGACCAAGGTCGCCCCCTAGTGATTGTTAGCGGTACTCTGCATATAATAGGAGATTTCTCCGTCTCCCCATAAACACTGCTCTCAGAACAGTTTTACATATTCCCCTCGTACTGGTTAAGATCCAACCTGGTGGGAGGGAACTATTCCTAGATCTGTGTCTTTACTGAGGCTGAAGTTTCCTGATATACGCTGCACTCAGACCAGTTTTACGTATTCCACTCATAATGGTTAAGATACGATATGATCCTAGATCTGTGGCTATTAGGCCTACGGACACATTCTATACCCGGAGAAATGATTAAGTAAAAGCCATATCACCCCGGTTATTATCATTTCAATATGAGAGCGTGTATAATTTAACCGCTCTAAAATGACAAATGCCGACATCGTTTCTGACGGACGGTGTCATAACCGTGTTTGATGGCGATGGCTGATGGTTTTGCGGGTGGCGGGTCTGACGGAGTAAGGACAGGGACGTTGATGAGAGAACGATGGCCTACCGTTAATATTTAATGCAATGAACAAAAAAAAAAAGCGATTATGATGTCATTATCACAGGTAGCAGTGCTGGAATATATACTTAAAGAGTCCCTGAGCAGACCATGATATTGATATAGGAGCCAACGCCTGAAAACACTTCGACTGCACTGCAGCTGAGTTCTGTTCTACAGGGAAGACTGTAAGGGGTGTACTGGTTTCTGGATGAGCTGAGGGGCAGCACAATATTGGACAGTAGACCTCATGTGAAATAAATGACTTTCATTGACTGTAGTACAGCTCTCTTCACTGCTTGCTTTGCTACATCTACCAAGTTACAACTGCATTCCTTGCCAATGATGGAGTTGTAATGATATAGTTGAATTCGACATTATTGTATTGTATGGTAGACTTACTGTGAAATGGATGGCAAGCTAACCGCGAGTTAAGGCATAGCGTTGCATATAGCATGTTAAAAGTATTGTGAAATAGATGACTGCATTACGCTAGACTCTGTTGACTATGTTGGTATACAACAAGTGAGAATCACATTTTCTGTTCATGTTGTAATGATAGTTGAGTACTGTACCTCTGTCTAGTATGTTATGCATTGTGAAATGGATGGCAGTAGTAGTACTCTCTACACTCTTAGGGGGAAAAACGGTTCCAAAAGGGTTCTACGACTGTCCCCATAGGATAACCCTTTTTGGTTCCAGGTAGAACTCTTTTGGGTAGGATTCTACCTGGAACCAAAAGGGTTCTACCTGGAACCCAACAGAGTTCTACCTGGAACCGATAGGGTTCTACCTGGAACCAATAGGGTTCTACCTGCAACCAATAGGGTCTACCTGGAACCAATAGGGTCTACCTGTAACCAATAGGGTTTTACCTGGAACCAAAAGGGTTCTACCTGGAACCACAAATGTTCTTCATTGAGTTCTCCTATGGGGAGAGCCAAATAACCCTTTTAGGTTCAATGCTAGGCCTATACTAGGGTTGAGTAATGAACAGTATTGTACGGTAGATGCATTGTGATAATGGTCGGCAGTGTCTTTATGCACTGTATAACGAAGGGTTAGCAGTAAGTCGTTTTCCCTCTGAGTCTGAGTCTGAGACAGAGCAGAGAGCCGCTGGGTTTTGCCAGCATGGTGCTGAAGCAGAGCTGTCCAAAGAGCTGAAGCTTTCAGCGTAGCACAACATGACTGCGAGGTACTACACGCACTGTGAAAAGACTGCAAATAATGGCATAATGCATATGGGCACTCCATACCACTTATGCTGCTGCTGTACTGAGAAGAGCTGTCCATGGTTCTGAATAGGTACAGTATTCTGCTCAGTACGACAGGGCTGTAGTGAAAGGAGCTGTCCATGGTTCTGAATAGGTACAGTATTCTGCTCAATACGACAGGGCTGTAGTGAGAGAAGCTGTCCATAGTTCTGAATAGGTACAGTATTCTGCTCAGTACTACAGGGCTGTAGTGAGAGAAGCTGTCCATGGTTCTGAATAGGTACAGTATTCTGCTCAGTACTACAGGGCTGTAGTGAGAGAAGCTGTCCATGGTTCTGAATAGGTACAGTATTCTGCTCAGTACTACAGGGCTGTAGTGAGAGAAGCTGTCCATGGTTCTGAATAGGTACAGTATTCTGCTCAATACTAAAGGGCTGTAGTGAAAGAAGCTGTCCATTGTGCTGTAGAAAATGGTACTGTAGAGAATGGCAATACAGAGAATGATACTGTAGATAATGGTAATGTAGAGAATGGTACTATAGAGAATCGTACTGTAGAGAATGGTACTACAGAGAATGGTACTATAGAGAATGGTACTATATAGAATGGTACTATAGAGAATGGTACTATAGAGAATGGTACTATCAAAAATGTTACTATACAGAATGGTACTATATAGAATGGTACTATTGAGAAAGGTACTATAAAGAATGATACTGAAGAGAATTATACTGTAGAGAATGGTACAATACAGAATGGTACTGTAGAGAATGGTACTATACAGAATGGTACTATAGAGAATGGTACTATACAGAATGGTACTATAGAGAATGGTATTGTAGAGAATTATACTATAGAGAATGGTACTGTAGAGAATGGTACTATACAGAATGGTACTGTAGAGAATGGTACAATAGAGAATGATATTGGAGAGAATGACACTATACAGAATGGTACTATACAGAATGGTACTATATAGAATGGTACTATATAGAATGGTACTTTAGAGAATGGTACTATAGAGAATGGTACTATAGACAATGGTATTGTAGAGAATGGTACTATAGATAATGGTGCTATAGATAATGGTACTATACAGAATGGTACTGAAGATAATGGTACTGTAAAGAATGGTACAGTCTATGGTGCTGATATTGGAGGTAATTCATGTTGGTTTGTCTCTACATACAGATCACCATATCTAATAAGGTCATTCATGTTGGTATGTCTCTATATACAGATCACCATATCTAATAAGGTCATTCATGATGGTATGTCTCTATATACAGATCACCATATCTAATAAGGTCATTCATGATGGTATGTCTCTATATACAGATCACCATATCTAATAAGGTCATTCATGATGGTATGTCTCTATATACAGATCACCATATCTAATAAGGTCATTCATGTTGGTATGTCTCTACATACAGATCACCATATCTAATAAGGTCATTCATGATGGTATGTCTCTATATACAGATCACCATATCTAATAAGGTCATTCATGATGGTATGTCTCTACATACAGATCACCATATCTAATAAGGTCATTCATGTTGGTATGTCTCTATATACAGATCACCATATCTAATAAGGTCATTCATGATGGTATGTCTCTATATACAGATCACCATATCTAATAAGGTCATTCATGTTGGTATGTCTCTACATACAGATCACCATATCTAATAAGGTCATTCATGATGGTATGTCTCTACATACAGATCACCATATCTAATAAGGTCATTCATGTTGGTATGTCTCTACATACAGATCACCATATCTAATAAGGTCATTCATGTTGGTATGTCTCTACATACAGATCACCATATCTAATAAGGTCATTCATTTTGGTATGTCTCTACATACAGATCACCATACCTAATAAGGTCATTCATTTTGGTATGTCTCTACATACAGATCACCATATCTAATAAGGTCATTCATTTTGGTATGTCTCTACATACAGATCACCATACCTAATAAGGTCATTCATTTTGGTATGTCTCTACATACAGATCACCATATCTAATAAGGTCATTCATTTTGGTATGTCTCTATATACAGATCACCATATCTAATAAGGTCATTCATGATGGTATGTCTCTATATACAGATCACCATATCAAATAAGGTCATTCATTTTGGTATGTCTCTACATACAGATCACCATATCAAATAAGGTCATTCATTTTGGTATGTCTCTACATACAGATCACTTCATCTATTGCACATGGTTCCCTTCCCTAGCATTGTTTGGCTAAACAGTATATCTCTACATACAGATCACCATATCTTAAAACCAGCCTGAGCTCCATTCTAAAAACAGCTCTTCAATTCATCTATTGCACTTGGTTCCTTTCACTAGCGTTGTTTGGTTAAGCAGTGATTGCCTGTCACACAAGACAGTAGTGCATCCCCATCCTATCCCCATCCCCTAGCTACTCCCTTGGTATTTGAACAATCTCTGTATCTCATATTCTCTCCAGTGGAACTTATCCCTCTACATCTAATGTTATGGCTTCCCCAGAGCTTCAACTAGTATTCCTCATACATTAGAGAGAGAGAGAGAGATACAGAGAGAGAGATAGAGAGAGAGCGAGACAGAGACAGATACTGAAAGAGACATAGAGAGAGGGAGAGATAGATAGAGAGACAGAGACAGAGAGACAGACAGAGATGGAGAGAGAGAGAGACAGAGATACAGAGACAGAGACAGTCAGAGAGAGACATAGAGAGAGAGGGAGAGATAGATAGAGAGAGACAGATACAGAGAGAGACAGAGACATAGAGAGACAGAGACAGAGACAGATACAGAGCGATACAGAGAGAGAGAGAGAGAGAGAGAGAGAGAGAGGGGGGATAGATATACAGAGACATAGAGAGACAGAGACAGAGAGAGAGAGAGATTTACAGAGACAGAGAGAGGGAGAGAGATTTACAGACATTGAGAGAGAGGGAGAGATAGATTTACAGAGACAGAGAGAGAGAGGGAGAGATAGATTTACAGAGACAGAGAGAGAGAGGGAGAGATAGATTTACAGAGACATAGAGAGAGAGCGAGAGATAGATTTACAGAGACAGAGAGAGGGAGAGATAGATTTACAGAGACATAGAGAGAGAGCGAGAGATAGATTTACAGAGACATAGAGAGAGAGCGAGAGAGATTTACAGAGACAGAGAGAGAGCGAGAGATAGATTTACAGAGACAGAGAGAGAGCGAGAGATAGATTTACAGAGACAGAGAGAGAGCGAGAGATAGATTTACAGAGACAGAGAGAGGGAGAGATAGATTTACAGAGACATAGAGAGAGAGGGAGAGATTTACAGAGACATAGAGAGGGAGAGATAGATTTACAGAGACATAGAGAGAGAGGGAGAGAGATTTACAGAGACATAGAGAGAGAGATTTACAGAGACAGAGAGAGAGCGAGAGATAGATTTACAGAGACAGAGAGAGGGAGAGATAGATTTACAGAGACATAGAGAGAGAGGGAGAGATTTACAGAGACATAGAGAGGGAGAGATAGATTTACAGAGACATAGAGAGAGAGGGAGAGAGATTTACAGAGACATAGAGAGAGATTTACAGAGACAGAGAGAGAGCGAGAGATAGATTTACAGAGACAGAGAGAGGGAGAGATAGATTTACAGAGACATAGAGAGAGAGCGAGAGATAGATTTATAGAGAGAGAGCGAGAGATAGATTTACAGAGACAGAGAGAGAGAGATAGATTTACAGAGACATAGAGAGAGAAGCAGAGATAGATTTACAGAGACAGAGAGAGAGCGAAAGATAGATTTACAGAGACAGAGAGAGGAGAGATAGATTTACAGAGACATAGAGAGAGAGGAGAGATTTACAGAGACATAGAGAGGGAGAGATAGATTTACAGAGACATAGAGAGAGAGGAGAGAGATTTACAGAGACATAGAGAGGGAGAGATAGATTTACAGAGACATAGAGAAAGAGCGAGAGATAGATTTACAGAGACAGAGAGAGGGAGAGATAGATTTACAGAGACATAGAGAGAGAGGGAGATATTTACAGAGACATAGAGAGGGAGAGATAGATTTACAGAGACATAGAGAGAGAGGGAGAGAGATTTACAGAGACAGAGAGAGAGAGATTTACAGAGACAGAGAGAGAGCGAGAGATAGATTTACAGAGACAGAGAGAGGAGAGATAGATTTACAGAGACATAGAGAGAGAGCGAGAGATAGATTTATAGAGAGAGAGCGAGAGATAGATTTACAAAGACAGAGAGAGAGAGATAGATTTACAGAGACATAGAGAGAGAGCGAGAGATAGATTTACAGAGACAGAGAGAGAGCGAAAGATAGATTTACAGAGACAGAGAGAGGGAGAGATAGATTTACAGAGACATAGAGAGAGAGCGAGAGATAGATTTACAGAGACAGAGAGAGAGCGAAAGATAGATTTACAGAGACAGAGAGAGGGAGAGATAGATTTACAGAGACATAGAGAGAGAGGGAGAGAGATTTACAGAGACATAGAGGGAGAGATAGATTTACAGAGACATAGAGAGAGAGGGAGATATTTACAGAGACATAGAGAGGGAGAGATAGATTTACAGAGACATAGAGAGAGAGGGAGAGAGATTTACAGAGACAGAGAGAGAGAGATTTACAGAGACAGAGAGAGAGCGAGAGATAGATTTACAGAGACAGAGAGAGGGAGAGATAGATTTACAGAGACATAGAGAGAGAGCGAGAGATAGATTTATAGAGAGAGAGCGAGAGATAGATTTACAAAGACAGAGAGAGAGAGATAGATTTACAGAGACATAGAGAGAGAGCAGAGATAGATTTACAGAGACAGAGAGAGAAGCGAAAGATAGATTTACAGAGACAGAGAGAGGGAGAGATAGATTTACAGAGACATAGAGAGAGAGCGAGAGATAGATTTACAGAGACAGAGAGAGAGCGAAAGATAGATTTACAGAGACAGAGAGAGGGAGAGATAGATTTACAGAGACATAGAGAGAGAGGGAGAGAGATTTACAGAGACATAGAGGGAGAGATAGATTTACAGAGACATAGAGAGAGAGCGAGAGATAGATTTACAGAGACAGAGAGAGGGAGAGATAGATTTACAGAGACATAGAGAGAGAGGGAGATATTTACAGAGACATAGAGAGGGAGAGATAGATTTACAGAGACATAGAGAGAGAGAGATAGATTTACAGAGACATAGAGAGAGAGGGAGAGATTTACAGAGACATAGAGAGGGAGAGATAGATTTACAGAGACATAGAGAGAGAGGGAGAGAGATTTACAGAGACATAGAGAGGGAGAGATAGATTTACAGAGACATAGAGAAAGAGCGAGAGATAGATTTACAGAGACAGAGAGAGGGAGAGATAGATTTACAGAGACATAGAGAGAGAGGGAGATATTTACAGAGACATAGAGAGGGAGAGATAGATTTACAGAGACATAGAGAGAGAGGGAGAGAGATTTACAGAGACAGAGAGAGAGAGATTTACAGAGACAGAGAGAGAGCGAGAGATAGATTTACAGAGACAGAGAGAGGGAGAGATAGATTTACAGAGACATAGAGAGAGAGCGAGAGATAGATTTATAGAGAGAGAGCGAGAGATAGATTTACAAAGACAGAGAGAGAGAGATAGATTTACAGAGACATAGAGAGAGAGCGAGAGATAGATTTACAGAGACAGAGAGAGAGCGAAAGATAGATTTACAGAGACAGAGAGAGGGAGAGATAGATTTACAGAGACATAGAGAGAGAGCGAGAGATAGATTTACAGAGACAGAGAGAGGGAGAGATAGATTTACAGAGACATAGAGAGAGAGGGAGAGATTTACAGAGACATAGAGAGGGAGAGATAGATTTACAGAGACATAGAGAGAGAGGGAGAGAGATTTACAGAGACATAGAGAGGGAGAGATAGATTTACAGAGACATAGAGAAAGAGCGAGAGATAGATTTACAGAGACAGAGAGAGGGAGAGATAGATTTACAGAGACATAGAGAGAGAGGGAGATATTTACAGAGACATAGAGAGGGAGAGATAGATTTACAGAGACATAGAGAGAGAGGGAGAGAGATTTACAGAGACAGAGAGAGAGAGATTTACAGAGACAGAGAGAGAGCGAGAGATAGATTTACAGAGACATAGAGAGAGAGCGAGAGATAGATTTATAGAGAGAGAGCGAGAGATAGATTTACAAAGACAGAGAGAGAGAGATAGATTTACAGAGACATAGAGAGAGAGCGAGAGATAGATTTACAGAGACAGAGAGAGAGCGAAAGATAGATTTACAGAGACAGAGAGAGGGAGAGATAGATTTACAGAGACATAGAGAGAGAGCGAGAGATAGATTTACAGAGACAGAGAGAGAGCGAAAGATAGATTTACAGAGACAGAGAGAGGGAGAGATAGATTTACAGAGACATAGAGAGAGAGGGAGAGAGATTTACAGAGACATAGAGGGAGAGATAGATTTACAGAGACATAGAGAGAGAGCGAGAGATAGATTTACAGAGACAGAGAGAGGGAGAGATAGATTTACAGAGACATAGAGAGAGAGCGAGAGATAGATTTACAGAGACAGAGAGAGAGCGAAAGATAGATTTACAGAGACAGAGAGAGGGAGAGATAGATTTACAGAGACATAGAGAGAGAGGGAGAGAGATTTACAGAGACATAGAGGGAGAGATAGATTTACAGAGACATAGAGAGAGAGCGAGAGATAGATTTACAGAGACAGAGAGAGAGATAGAGATAGATTTACAGATATATATATATATAGAGAGAGAGAGATAGATAGATTTACAGAGACAGAGAGAGAGAGCGAGAGATAGATTTACAGAGACAGAGAGAGAGCGAAAGATAGATTTACAGAGACAGAGAGAGGGAGAGATAGATTTACAGAGACATAGAGAGAGAGGGAGAGAGATTTACAGAGACATAGAGGGAGAGATAGATTTACAGAGACACAGAGAGAGAAGGAGAGAGAGATTTACAGAGACACAGAGAGAGAGCGAGAGATAGATTTACAGAGACATAGAGAGAGATAGAGATAGATTTACAGATATATATATATATAGAGAGAGAGATAGATAGATTTACAGAGACAGAGAGAGAGAGCGAGAGATAGATTTACAGAGACACAGAGAGAGAGCGAGAGATAGATTTACAGAGACATAGAGAGAGATAGAGATAGATTTACAGATATATATATATATAGAGAGAGAGAGATAGATAGATTTACAGAGACACAGAGAGAGAAGGAGAGATAGATTTACAGAGACACAGAGAGAGAGCGAGAGATAGATTTACAGAGACATAGAGAGAGATAGAGATAGATTTACAGATATATATATATATAGAGAGAGAGAGATAGATAGATTTACAGAGACACAGAGAGAGAGCGAGAGATAGATTTACAGAGACAGAGAGAGAGATAGAGATAGATTTACAGATATATATATATATATAGAGAGAGATAAATAGATTTACAGAGACACAGAGAGAGAAGGAGAGATAGATTTACAGAGACACAGAGAGAGAGCGAGAGATAGATTTACAGAGACATAGAGAGAGATAGAGATAGATTTACAGATATATATATATATATAGAGAGAGAGATAGATAGATTTACAGAGACAGAGAGAGAGAGGGAGAGAGATGTTTTCAACATTAGTTGTGTGTGTGTGGATTAGAGTGTGTGTGTCTACATTAGTGTTTAATTGAGTCTGTATCTGCATGTGTGTGTGTGTGTGTGTGTGTCTCATATTCCTCTTAGAGTAGTTGACCATCAGAGACCGTCAGGGGTCTGCTTTTAACAGGAGAAGTAGGCAGTTTAATTGACCATGAACACTGACGGTTCCTCCACCGTGTCTGAGAGCAGAGGGCTGAAGGCGTCTGACAGGGGGACGTGTGTGTGTGTGGATGGAGTGTGTGTGAGTGTGTGTGTGTGTGTGTGTGTGTGTGTGTGTGTGTGTGTGTGTGTGTGTGTGTGTCTGACAGTGGGATGTGTGTGTGTGTGTGTGTGTGTGAGTACGTGCATATGTGTGTGCGTGTGTCTGACAGCGGGATGTGTGTTTGAGTCTGACAGGGGGATGTGTGTGTGTTTGACAGGGGGATGTGTGTGTGTGTTTGACAGGGGATGTGTGTGTGTGTGTTTGACAGGGGGATGTGTGTGTGTGTGTTTGACAGGGGGAGGTGTGTGTGTTTGACAGGGGGATGTGTGTTTGAGTCTGACAGGGGGATGTGTGTTTGTGTGTGTCTGTGTGTGTCTGACAGGGGGATGTCTGTGTGTGTCTGACAGGGGGATGTCTGTGTGTGTCTGACAGGTGGATGTGTGTGTGTGTGTGTGTGTATATGACAGGGGGATGTATTTGTGTTTGTGTCTGACATGGGGTGTTTGTGTGTGTTGTTTGAATAAGACATGATATCTCACATTACCACACATTTCTGACTGGTGCTGAACTCATGGCGTTGTTTCATCCGTTAATTAAAAGGTTCTGATGAAAACCAATCCCCCTCTCTCTCTCACACGCACACACACACACACACACACACACACACACACACACACACACACACACACACACACACACACACACACACACACACACACACACACACACGCTCGTCCCTCTCCATCCCCAACCAATTCAATCCAATATTGTTTTGTTACGTGGTCTGCATTATAGCAAGCCATTGATCTGTTGCAGTGTGTGTGTGTGTGTGTGTGTGTGTGTGCGTGCCACAAGCTCTGAGGGTCTTGTATTCACTCCATTTGTATTGTTTTGTTTGAACCCTATCAGACTTTTACACATAACTGAACCATTCAGAATGAATGGCTGAGCCTTTTAACGTTCATGGAGTTTAACATTCATGGAGTTTGACGTTCATGGAGTTTAACGTTCATGGAGTTGAACGTTCATGGAGTTTAACGTTCATGGAGTTTAACATTCATGGAGTTTGACGTTCATTAGGTTTAACGTTCATGGAGTTTAACGTTCATGGAGTTTGACGTTCATGGAGTTTGACGTTCATGGAGTTTGACGTTCATGGAGTTTGACAATCATGGAGAAATGTCTAATTCTGCAGTGAGACAAATTTTAATTCTTATTTGTTTCTGTGTAGCAGACATCGTGGGAGTCTCCCCTTTCTACAGTGGGGTCATATTAGTTTGTAGCCTAAACGGTTCGGACAAAAGTTGGCACATCAGCTCTAATGACAGAGAACACCATCGTGAGAGTCTCCCCTTTCTACTGAGTGGTCATATTAGTTACTAGAGTAAACCGTTCGGATGCTACAACCGTTTATGTGAGAAGACCGATTTTGGGGATGTCTCCTGGACCAACAAACAGCCCTGTAGCTCTGCAGGTGGATGCGGTGGATTGAGACACAGCAAAACAATGTATTATGTTACTTAGATCGATGCACTGGTGGTTTTTAATAAGGCACCTTATTTGTTTCTGGCTAACAAAAATCTTGAGTGATAATGTAAATTCCATGCCCATACAAACACTGGACGGTTGTGGTTTTGCTGGAGAAGTGTGTATGTGTGTGTGCTTGTGTTTTGTGTTGTTGAGGTTTTGTTGTATGGTATGAGTAGAGGAGAGAAAGGGTCCTGCCTCTCAAATGGCACCCTATTCCCTTTACAGTGCACTACTTTAGACCAGGGCCCTCAGAGACAGTAAAGGATACAGGGCTCCATTTGGGATGTAACCGTTGAAAACATTAGAACCGACGGCGGTCAATTAGGGCTGGGTTGTCTGTGTCAACCAAGCGAGGAGAGGCTGCTTGCTGATATTAGAAGTCATTAGGTCCACACCTCCCCAAAGACTGCATGGAGACACTGTTACAGTACTGCAGTTAGTGTGTGTGTGTGTGTGCTCTGTTGCCACTTCTGCTGTGGTTTGTGTTGTCCAGCTAAAGCTGTGGGACAGTCTCACCATGGTGTGTGTGTGTGCATGCATGTATGTGTGTGTGTTCGTTCGATTGTGTTTGTGTGGGTGTGTGTATCTTGCTGTACCGTATTCAAATGAAATGTCTAGCGAAGACTTTGCTTCAGCAACCAGCCAGGTCACCTGTGATACAAGTCAGTACTCAATGTCCATCCATGTCTGAGGACGTCGGAAGATGAAGTGGAAACCGGCCACTAGGGGCAACAGTGAGCGCTGTTACCTTCAATTAGGTTTGGGTTTTGCTAGGGTGTTGTGGAAAGGGATGGTGGATGGGTGTCTGCCTCTGCCTCTGATTCCAAAGGTTGCCTGTTTGAATCCAGTTATAGAAAGCTTCTGTTTTAAGCCTATCTCAAACCTTAACCATTCAGAGGTAATGCCTAACCTTAACCATTCACAGTTAATGCCTAACCTTAACCATTCAGAGCTAATGCCTAACCTTAACCATTCAGAGTTAATGCCATTCAGAGTTAATGCCTAACCTTAACCATTCAGAGTTAATGCCTAACCTTAACCATTCAGACTTAATGCCTAACCTTAACCATTCAGACTTAATGCCTAACCTTAACCATTCAGAGTTAATGCCTAACCTTAAGATTTGAGAGTTAATGCCTAACCTTAACCATTCAGAGTTAATGCCTAAGATTTGAGAGTTAATGCCTAACCTTAAGATTTGAGAGTTAATGCCTAACCTTAAGATTTGAGAGTTAATGCCTAACCTTAAGATTTGAGAGTTAATGCGTAACCTTAAGATTTGAGAGTTAATGCCTAACCTTAAGATTTGAGAGTTAATGTCTAACCTTAAGATTTGAGAGTTAATGTCTAACCTTAAGATTTGAGAGTTAATGCCTAACCTTAAGATTTGAGAGTTAATGCCTAACCTTAAGATTTGAGAGTTAATGCGTAACCTTAAGATTTGAGAGTTCATGCGTAACCTTAAGATTTGAGAGTTAATGTGTAACCTTAAGATTTGAGAGTTAATGTGTAACCTTAAGATTTGAGAGTTAATGTGTAACCTTACGATTTGAGAGTTAATGCCTACCCTTAAGATTTGAGAGATAATGCCTACCCTTAAGATTTGAGAGGTAATGCGTAACCTTAAGATTTGAGAGTTAATGTGTAACCTTAAGATTTGAGAGTTAATGTGTAACCTTACGATTTGAGAGTTAATGCCTACCCTTAAGATTTGAGAGATAATGCCTACCCTTAAGATTTGAGAGGTAATGCGTAACCTTAAGATTTGAGAGTTAATGCCTAACCTTAGAGTTAATAGGGAGGTGAGAAAGTATGGGTAGGATGGATTCTATGTGGTGTTTGGGAGCAGTAAAGAAAAGGAACACACACATCCATGGTAAATCTCAGTGCCATTGTGAATGTGATGGCGAGTTGGATGTGATGGGGTGTTGATTGTTATTAAGAGGGCTTGTCTCTGCACACACACACACACACACACACTCCTCCATGAGGTGCTGACAAGACAACAAACCAAGGCTAGACTAATCCGCCTCACTCTCTGGTTATATCCGTCCCAAATGGCACCCTATTCCCTATGTAGTGCACTACTTTAGACCAGAGCCCTATTCCCTATATAGTGCACTACTTTAGACCAGAGCCCTATTCCCTATATAGTGCACTACTTTGACCAGGACCTTGTGGACCAAGGATCTTCAAGTGATAGTTGTAAGCCCCAAAAAAGATTTATAGGGAATAGGGTCACTATATAGGGAACAGGGCCACTATATAGGGAATAGGGTGCACTATATAGGGAATAGGGTGCACTATATTGGGAATCGGGTGCACTATATAGGGAATAGAGTGCACTATATAGGGAATAGGTTTCACTATATAGGGAATAGGGTGGACTATATAGGGAATAGGTTTCACTATATAGGAATAGGGTGCACTATATAGGGAATAGGTTTCACTATATAGGGAATAGGGTGGACTATATAGGGAATAGGTTTCACTATATAGGGAATAGGGTGGACTATATAGGGAATAGGTTTCACTATATAGGGAATAGGGTGGACTATATAGGGAATAGGTTTCACTATATAGGGAATAGGGTGCACTATATAGGGAATAGGGTGCACTATATAGGGAATAGGGTGCACTATATAGGGAATAGGGTCACTATATAGGGAATAGGGTGCACTATATAGGAAATAGGGTGCACAAATATAGGGAACAGGGTGCACTAAATAGGGAATAGGGTCACTATATAGAGAATAGGGTGGACTATATAGGGAATAGGGTGCACTATATGGGGAATAGGGTCACTATATAGGGAATAGGGTGCACTATATAGGGAATAGGGTGCACTATATAGGGAATAGGGTTTACTATATGGGGAATAGGGTCACTATATAGGGAATAGGGTGCATTTGTGCCATTTGGGAAACATAGCTCTCTCCTCTTTCCTGCTTCCTGTCAACAAGGGGACGATCTGTCAGCTGTCAGTGGTGTGTATGTGTGTGTATGTGTGTGTGTATGTGTGTGTGTGTCAGTGGCGTGAAGTTTTAAGGAATTACCGGGAGGCAGACTAGGTCAGCTCTACAGCACTTGGCTGCTCTGCCCGGCCCGGCTCACCGTCCGATCAATAAGCTTTAAACACACTGCCTGACAGTGTTCCAAAAAGCACCATATTTCCTACAGTGCACTATATAGCGCTCTCATCAAAAGTAGTGCACTATATTGGAAATATGGTGTAATTTGGGACACAAAACACTATGATGTCTAACTGGCTACCTGTACAGTGGTCAGGGAGAGTTATTAAGGAACTGGGACAGACACCGTTATGTCTAACTTGCTACCTGTACTGTGGTCAGGGAGAGTTATTAAGGAACTGGGACAGACACCGTTATGTCTAACTTGCTACCTGTACTGTGGTCAGGGAGAGTTATTAAGGAACTGGGACAGACACCGTTATGTCTAACTGGCTACCTGTACTGTGGTCAGGGAGAGTTATTAAGGAACTGGGACAGACACCGTTATGTCTAACTGGCTACCTGTACTGTGGTCAGGGAGAGTTATTAAGGAACTGGGACAGACACCATGATGTCTAACTGGCTACCTGTACTGTGGTCAGGGAGAGTTATTAAAGAACTGGGACAGACACCGTTATGTCTAACTGGCTACCTGTACTGTGGTCAGGGAGAGTTATTAAGGAACTGGGACAGACACCGTTAAAATAACATCAAATTGATCAGAAATACAGTGTAGACATTGTTAATATTGTAAATGACTATTGTAGCTTTAAACTGCAGATTTTTTATGGAATATCTACATTACATTGGCGTACAGAGGTCCATTACCAGCAACCATCAGTCCTATGTTCCAATGGCTGTTGTGTTAGCTCATCCAGGTTTATCATTTTAAAAGGCTAATTGATCATTTGAAAACCCTTTTGCAGTTATGTTAACACAGCTGAAAACTGTTGTCCTGATTAAAGAAGCAAAACAACTGGCCTTCTTTAGACTGGTTGAGTATCTGGAGCGTCAGCATTTGTGGGTTCGATTCCGGGCTGTATTTCTGATCAATTTGATGCTTTTTTTGTTGTTGCTTTTTTTCAAAAACAAGGACATTTCTAAGTGATCCCAAACGTTTGAACGGTAGTATAAATGTACAGGTATCTATTTGTCACGCAGACCAGACAGGGACAGCGTCAGAAACAAATTCAAAAGACAGAAACAACAGCGGGGAACAGAGCTGGGGAACTGACAAATATAGGAGGAATTAACAGGTGATAAGGGAGTCCGGGTGAGTCCAATAACAGGTGTGAGTGATGGATGGCAGGAGCGTGTGATGCAGGGCAATCTGGCGCCCTCAAGCGCCAGGGGAAGGGAAGAGCGGGAGACGACGTGACACTATTGTCATGAACTGCATGTCTATATGAGCAGTTTATATGACATGTATCTCCTGGAATAATTGGTAAACATTTAGTCATTTAGTGCATGTACGTACATATATGCAGATAGTGACTGAAACCAGATAGCCCTACTATCCCTGGCTTCCACAGCTGCTGTTCTGTACGTAGACTGAGTCCCATATGGCACCATTTTCCCTAAGTAATGCACTACTTTTAACCTAAGTCCTATGGGAGCTTGTGCACTTAATAGGGAATTTGGCAGCCTTGGGGATCCTTTGGAGTGGAGGATACACTGTCCTGTTGTACTATCAGCGGTGCGTGTTGTTTATGTGTCAATACTGACAACTACAGTGTAATTTTTGGGAGTGTGTTAAACTCCGATCATCCTGGAGGAGATTCTGAAGGGGCTGTATCACACGTACGCCAGTTTACTGAGGCGAGGACAACCTTCCCTCAGCCTTCACGGACTGACGGAGCGGACTTAACCCCTCGAGGACTGGATCGGATATCAGATTCACGTCTATTGAACTACTCCTTTACCCCACGTACTCTACATGAACAAAACTATGTGGACACCTGCTCATCAAACATCTCATTCCAAAATCATGGCATTAATATGGAGTTGGTCCCCCTTTGCTGCTATGACAATCTCCACTCTTCTGGGAAGGCTTTCTACTAGATGTTGGAACATTGCTGCGGGTACTTGCTTCCGTTCAGCCACAAGAGCATTAGTGAGGTCGGTCACTGAAGTTGGGCGACTAGGCCTGGCTTGCAGTCGGACTGCTTCATCACTCCTGAGAAAGCATTTCCACTGCTCCAGAGTCCAATGGCGGCGAGCTTTACAGCTTTACGCCGACGCCTGGCATTGCGCGTGGTGGTCTGAAGCTTGTGTGTCGGCTGCTCGGCCTTGGAAACCTATTTGAAGAAGTTCCCGACGAACAGTTATTGTGCTGACGTTGCTTCCAGAAGCAGTTTGGAACTCGGTAGTGAGTCTTGCAGGACAGACAATTTCTACACGCTACGCGCTTTAGCACTCGGCGGTCCAGTTCTGTGAGCTTGTGTGGATTATCACTTTGTGGCTGAGCCGATGCTGCTCCTAGAGTTTTCCACTTCACAATAACAACACTTACATTTGACCAGTGCAGAAATTTGACAAACTGACTTGCTGGAATGGTGGCATCCTATGACGGTGCCAAGTTGAAAGTCACTGAGCTCTTCAGAAAAGGCCATTCTACTGCCAGTGTTTGTCTATGGAGATTGCATGGCTGTGTGCTCGATTTGATGCAACTGTCAGCGACGGGTGTGGCTGAAATGGCCGAATCCACTCATTTGAAAGGGTTTCCACACTTTAATATCTATAGTGTAGCTCCTCGTGTAGCTCCTCCACACACACACACACACACACACACACACACACACACACACACACACACACACACACACACACACACACACACACACACACACACACACACACACACACACACACACAGACAGAACAGAACAGATTCAACCCGTCAGGCACCTAAAGACAACTACTGTCATCATCATAATCATCATCATCCTAATCATCATCATCGCTCCTCTGCAAGAGTTGACCACAAGCTTATTTTATCTATTACTCTCAAGACCAATTTGATGTGGTTGTAATTCTCTAGGTCTCCCATTCTCCTCCCACTTACTGTAACCCACGGAGAATAGACTACCCCCAGGCAGGTGATAGCTCCTTAGATTGTCTATGGTTCCCCTTAGGTTCAGTCTCTAACAGGGTATTTTGTTATTTTATTAGGATCCACATTTGCCGTTGCAAAAGCAGCGTCTACTCTTCCTGGCGTCCACACAAAACATGAAACATTACATAATACAGAACGTTAATAGACAACAGCTCAAGGACAGAACTACATAAAACCATTTTTATTTACAAAAGGCACACGTTGCCTACATATCAGTACATATACACAAACTATCTAGGTCAAATAGGAGAGAGGCGTTGTGCCGTGATGTGTTGCTTTTTTCTTAAACCAGGTTTGCTGTTTATTTGAGCAATATGAGACGTAACGGAGTTCCATGCAATAATGGCTCTATATAATACTGTACGCTTTCTTGAATTTGTCCTGGATTTGGGGACTGTGAAAAGACATCTGGTAGCATGTCTGGTGGGGTATGTGCCTGTGTCAGAGCTGTGTGTAAGTTGACTGTGCCAACAATTTGGGACTTGCAACACATTCATTTTTTCTTATAACAAGAAGAAGTGATGCAGGCATGCATAGTATTTATATCAGCCCTCTGATTACAATGAAGAGCATGATGTGTCACTCTGTTCAGGGCCAGCTGCAGCTTATCTAGGTCTTTCCTTGCAGCACTTGGCCACGTGACCGGACAATAATCAAGATAAGATAAAACTAGAGCCTGCAGAACTAGCTTTTTTGGAGTGTGGTGTCAAAAAAAGCAGAGCATCTCTTTATTTTGGACAGACCTCTCCCCATCTTTACAACCATTGAATCTATATGTTCTGACCATGATAGTTTACAATTTAAGAAATGTTGTATCCTCAACTTGTTCAACAGCCACACCATTCATTACCAGATTCAGCTGAGATCTAGAACTTGTTCAGTTTATGTCTCAGTTGTTGAATCTTGTTGTGTTCATACACATGAACTTCAGGACCAGTTTATTACTGGCCACCCATTCCAGAACAGACTGCAACTCTTTGTTAATGGTTTCAGTGACTTCATTAGCTGTGGTTGCTGATGCATATATGGATGAATCATCAGCATACATGAACACACATGCTTTGTTTAACTTGTTAGGGATCGGCTCATGAGGTGACCGTTTTGGAGAACCTGGCGTGCCCAAAGTAAAATGCCTCCCATTCAGGCCCAGAAAATAGGATATGCACGTATTTAGTACCATTGGATAGGAAACACTCTGAATTTTCCAAAAGTGTTAACCATTTGTCTGTGAGTAAAACAGAACGCTTATAGCAGGCAAAACCCCGAGGAATTTCTGTCCTGGAAAAAGTGATTTTGACACATTGCTCATTTGGAACACCTCCCTCATGAAAATGACCATATAAGGGCATATGAATGCAGTACCCATCGCTTCCTTTAGATGTCAACAGTCTCGAGACAGTGTAAATTTTCAATTTGGATGCTTTAGACCAGAGAATAATAGCAAACCAGGAAGTGACCTTTTTATGTAAACAGTACCCAGTGCGCATTCCCGACAAGGCGTGCAGTGTCTTTTTTACCATCTTTATCGATCCGTTTATATTACGGTTGATTTATAATAGTAAATATACGTAAAAGTGTTCCTAAGGATACATTTAAAACTGTTTGATTGTTCTTGGACAAGTTTATAGGTATAAGATGAACGAGTTTGCGTCACGTTTCAATGGAGGAGTGGAGGCTGTCGTTTCTGATTATAACGCGCGAACCAAATGGAGATTTATGGATAAAATACATTATTTTTTCTAACAAAAGAACCATGGATTGTCTTCGTTGGACACTTACGATGACCTCAGCAGAAGTTCTTAAACAGGTAATTGATTTGTTTTCGCTGTGAAATGTGTTATGTGTGTGCCGTGATGGCTAATTGATTCATGGCTATGGGAAAAATATGTGAGGTGCTACACTCAAACAATCAAATGTGCTGCTTTCGCCGTAAAGCCTTATTGAAATCTGACAAAGCTGTGATATTGCCAAGAAACAGAGCTTTTGATAAGTATGGAACACTTGTATATTGGTGGATGTTTAATAATTCAACTTTTGGATTTTGAATTTGGCACCTTACATTTCACCTGGTAGTGTTGGGATTGGGGCGCTAGCGCCCCAGCAATCCCTGAGAGGTTAATGCCAGTGGCAGGTCATTGTTAAAAATACAAAAGAGTAGAGGGCCTAGAGAGCTGCCCTGCGGTACACCACACTTTACATGGTTGAGGTTAAAAAGCCATAACACATATACATTTTTTCAACAACAGGTTATGGTCAATAATATCAAAGGCTGCACTGAAATCTAACAGTACAGCTCCCACAATCTTCTTATTATGAATTTATTTCAACCGATCAACGGTAATTTGTGTCACTGCAGTACATGGTGAGTGCCCTTCTATATAAGCATGCTGAAAGTCTGTTGTTTACAGAGAAATAGCATTGTATTTGGTCAAACACCATTTTTTACAACAGCTTGCTAAGAGCTGGCAGCTGATAGGTCTGCTGTAAGATCCAGTAAAAGCCACTTTACCACTTTTGGGTAGTGGATTTACTTTGGTTTCCCTCCAGGCCTGTGGACAAAGACTTTCCTCTGGGCTCAGATGAAATATTTGACAGGTAGGAGTGGCTATAAAGTCAGCTACCATCCTCTGTAGCTTTCCATCTAAGTTGTCAATGCCATTGATCAATAACAATAATTTTTCCACCTCTCCCACTGTAACTTGCAATTTTATTTGTTTTGTTTATGCATTAATACGATGGCTCACTGTTCGTTGTCGGCATTTGCTGCCTAAGTTTGCCCACTTGAAATAATCATTAAAATAGTTGGCAACATCAAATGGTTTTGTGATGAATAAGCCATCTGATTTGATGAAAGATGGAGTTGAATTTGTCTTTCTGCCCATAACTTCATTTAAAGTACTCCAAAGTTTTTTTCAATCACTCTTTATATCATTGATCTTGGCTTCATAGTACAGTTTCATCTTCTTTTTGTTGAGTTTAGTCACATCATTTCTCAATGTGCAGTAAGTCAGTCAGTCAGATGTGCAGCCAGACTTATTAGCCACTCCTTTTGCCCCATCTCTTTCAACCATACCATTTTTCAATTCCTCATCAATCAACAGAGCCTTAACAGTTCTAACAGTCAGTTTCTTAACAGGTGCATGTTTACCAATAATTGGAAGAAGCAATTTCATGAATTCATCAAGTGCAGCGTCTGGATGCTCCTTATTAATCACATCAGACCAACAAATGTTATTAACATCATCCACAAAATTCTTTGTATGATCTCTTACATAGTATTTTAGGCCCAGCTGTTGGAGCTTTGGCTTTCCTGGATATAGCCACTATATTGTGGTCACTGCATCCAATGGGTACGGATAGAGCTTCAGAACAAAGTTCTACAGTATTAGTACAGATGTGATTGATACATGTGGAGGATCCTGTTCCTGTAGTGTTTGTGAACAACCTGGTAGGTTGATTAATAACCTGAACCAGATTACAGGCATGGTCCCCAAGAAAATAGACCTCTGTTTACATGTTTCATGTATTTTCTTCTTCATTTAACCTTTATTTAACTAAACAAGTCAGTTCAGATAAAAAATATTATTTACAATGACGGCCTACCAAAAGGCAAAAGGCCTCCTGCGGGGACGGGGGCTGGGATTAAAAATAAAAATACATTTAAAAAAAAATATAGGACAAAACACACATCACGACAAGCGAGACAACACAACACTACATAAAGAGAGACCTAAGACAACAACGTAGCATGGCAGCAACACATGACAACACAGCGTGGTAGCAACACAACATGACAACAACATGGTACAATAGCAACACAACATGGCAGCAGCACAACATGGTAGCAGCACAAAACATGGTACATACATTATTAGGCACAAACAACAGCACAAAGGGCAAGAAGGTAGATACAACAATACATCACGCAAAGCATCCACAACGATCAGTAAGAGTGTCCACGATTGAGTCTTTGAATGAAGAGATTGAGATAAAACTGTCCAGTTTGAGTGTTTTGTTGCAGCTCGTTCCAGTCACTTGCTGCAGTGAACTGAAAAGAGGAGCGACCCAGGGATGTGTGTGCTTTGGGAACCTTTAACTGAACGTGACTGGCGGAACGGGTGTTGTATGTGGAGAATGAGGGCTGCTGTAGATATCTCAGATAAGGGGGAGTGAGGCCTCACATCACATACTATATCAAGCATTTCACACATATGACTTAGATACTGACTGTTAGCACACGGTGGCCTATAGCAACACCCCAAAAGAAAATGCTTTAGACGTGCCAAGTGAACCTGCAACCACAACACTTCAATAACACTTGACATAATATCTTCTGTAAGCATTACAGGGATATGGCTCCATAAGCATTTCTGGCTCTTCTATAGATGTTATATCATTGCATTGCTACTGCTGTATCATCAAATGAATGATCTAAGTGAGTCTCAGAAATGGCTAATATATCAATGTTATCTGATGTTAGCAAGTTGTTGAGTTCATGAACATTATTTCTAAGGCTATTTTCAACCCTTTCTGGGTAGCGTATCAGAGATAGACACAATATGGAAAAGAGCAAACAAAGCAAGAAATATACATTCAGCAGTCTATTAATCAATTGGTGTGTGTGTGCTGCGGGGTTGAAGCTACGAGCCCACAGGTTTGGCTCTCTCATCCCTTCCAGGCTTCCTGAGAGGGAGGGTGGACAACGAGCCTGTCATAGCGGATGTAAGCAATGTCTCCACACTCTCTGTTAGCTTTCATGGCTGGGATAAGTTATTTCCTCTTTCGGAGCACAGCTTCAGGACAGTCCTCGTTGAGGAAGATATACGTTCCTCTCAAGTTCTTGGCTCTTTCCAGAACAGCTACCTTGTCCTTGAAACTCGGGAACTCAACCACTATCAGCCTGGGCCTGTCACCTGGGCCGCTGATGGGGTTTCTAGTTCTGTGGGCGCTCAACCTGTCTTCCTGTGGTCCCCATGATCAATTTCTCAGAGATCATTTCCCTCACTTTGTCCTCAGACTCCGTCCAGGTCTTGATTGTCCCTCGAGAGTCTAATTTGTCCGTCTTTGTTGTCATGGATTCACACACAGAACTGATGTCCTCTCTCAATGAGTCACATATTGCTGTCATCTTGCCGTTCTCCTGTTTCAACTCATCGAGACAAACTGGCAACAGACAAATAGAGAACACAGGTATAAATGCACAGGGGATAATGGGGAAGAAGGGCGACACCTGGAGGGGGGTGGAGACAAGCACACAGACTGGTGAAACAGATCAGGGGACAAGCACAAAGACAGGTGAAGCAGATCAGGGGACAAGCACAAAAACAGGTGAAAAAGGGTGTGACATGATTGATTAATTAAATTCACTAATTAATAAGGAGCTCCTCTCACCTGGTTGTCTAGGTCTCTGAAAAACACCCAAATAAAGATGCCCAGTGTCCCTGCTCATATGTGTGAACGTGCCTTAGGCATGCTGCAAGGAGGCATGAGGACTGCATGTGTGTCACAGCATCATCGGACTGAGCTTGTCATTGCAGGCAATCTCAATGCTGTGCGTTACAGGGAAGACATTCTCCTCCCTCTTGTGGTACCCTTCCTGCAGGCTCATCCTGACATGACCCTGCAGCATGACAATGCCACCAGCTATACTGCTCGTTCTGCGCGTGATTTCCTGCAAGACAGGAATGTCAGTGTTCTGCCATGGCCAGCGAAGAGCCCGGCTCTTAACCCCATTGAGCACGTCTGGGACCTGTTGGATCGGAGGGTGAGGGCTAGGGCCATTCCCCCCCAGAAATGTCCGGGAACTTGAACTTAGTGGAAGAGTGGGGTAACATCTCACAGCAAGAACTGGCAAATCTGGTGCAGTCCATGAGGAGGTGATGCATTGCAGTACTTAATGCAGCTGGTGGCCACACCAGATACTGACTGTTTCTTTTGATGTTGAACCCCCCCCCCTTTGTTCAGGGACACATTATCCCATTTCTGTTAGTCACATGTCTGTGGAACTTGTTCAGTTTATGTCTCAGTTGTTGAATCTTGTGTTCATACACATTTTTACACATGTTAAGTTTGCTAAAAATAAACGCAGTGACAGGACGTTATGTCAAAAAATGCAAAAATGAAGGAATCTAGGTCCTCTGCTTCTGACTGACGGTGGAGTTGACACCTTTAATGAGGGGAGTATTTGAATAGGTTGCTCCGTGGCGTGCTAGCCTGGTTACATGTCTGGTTGTAATACCAACTAGGGAACATAACCTGTGTTTAAACCGAATTCCAGAATATGACATTTTCCCAATTATTTGGAAAAGATCATAATTGGTTTGCCTGTGTTAACACAGCCATACGACACAAACAGATCTGGGACCAGGCCAGCTGTGTGAGTGTTAGCGTGTGTGTGTCTGTCTGTATGCTTTTTAGCATGAGTAGATAACAGAGGGATGTCTGACAGGCTCCATCAGAGGAGCATTCAGCCATGGATAACAAGCATTATTATGTATTAGCGTTAGCTACACTACCTGTAAACGTATTAGCGTTAGCTGCACTACCTGTAAACGTATTAGCGTTAGCTACACTACCTGTGAATGTATTAGCTCCACGTTAGCTAAATGTTCAGAGAATGTGACCAACGAGAATACGTATAAAGCCAAAGCATTGCTTCAACGCAATCTCCAAAGAAACTGCCATACCTGACCGTAACTGCAACGATAGAGATATGGCATGGCTGGCCCTTTTAAGAAGGTCATGTGGGGCCGTCTCTGGAGCCGTCTACAGATCATTGAGTGTGTTGCCTTTTTATTACAGTATGTCTTGCCATATGTTAGCTGTCAGTCAAATTGCCTAAAAGTGAAAACAAAACTGCGTTAAAGCCCAAAGGACTATGTTATCTTAAAGTTGATTGACAGAGAGAACACAAAAATAATTCACTTAACTAAATATTTTTCTCCTCAGTTTGACAGCATTCATTCCTTTCTATAAACCTGGGAACAGAAGGAGTTACATTGTTGCTCAACTGCATTAATTAACAGATACATCAGCAGATCTGGTTGTAATATAGCCTGTGTTTACACAGGAAGCCCAATTCTGATACTTTGCTCAGTTATTGGCAATCTGCTTAGTCAAAAGTCCATTTAGGGGAAACCGATCAGAATTGGTCTAGTTGTGTGCATGCAACCTATTAGACAGACCAAACAGCTCTGGGACCAATACAGCATTCTGCTTTTTAGGCTGCCCAATTCTGATATTTGTCCCAATTATTGGCAAAAGGCTGATCTGATTGGTCAAAAGAGTTGCTCTGATTAGTCAAAATACAAATTAGTGGAAAAAGATCTGAATTGGGCTGCTTGTGTATACGCAGCCTTAGTGTGTGTGTGTGTGTGTGTGTGTGTCTGTGCCAGTCTGTAAGCTTGTTAGCATGAATAGATAACAGAGGGAGGTATGACAGGCTCCATCAGAGGAGCAATCAGCCATGTAGAAGAACCATTATTACTGCCACCTGCTTCCCTACAATACCTGGGAATGTATTAGCACTAGCTATACCAGCTTAGAATGTATTAGCGTTAGCTACACTACCTGGGAATGTATTAGCGTTAGCTACACTACCTGGGAATGTATTAGCGTTAGCTACACTACCTGGGAATGTATTAGCGTTAGCTACACTACCTGGGAATGTGTTAGCGTTAGCTACACTACCTGCGTGTAATAAGTCCTGTGTGAAGCTGGTGAAGAGGAGTCAGGCACAGGAAAGCAGAATTGAGCAAGATCGAGCGGTGGGTGAACGTCTGTTTCATCTGAGGCAAGGGACGAGGAGCGCACAGGACTTCTCGTTGGACTTTCGGGCACTGGCCGCCAGCACGTGATGGAACGACAGGGCCCTGATCGATCATTTCCGGTGTAGTCTGCGCGAGGACGTCCGTCGGGAGTTGGCCTGCAGAGACACCACCCTCAAACTGGACCAGCTGGTGGACCTGTCCATCCGGCTGAACAACCTACTGGCCACCCGCGGACGTCCAGACGTCCAGATCGGGACCTGTCAGTTCCATCCCCCCCGATCCGGCGCCTATGGAGTTGGGAAGTGCTGCACGTACAGCGACCGGAGGAGGGGCCATTTCCTGCACCATCTGTGGCCACAGTGGGCACACTGCTGGTCGGTGCTGGAGAGGTTCCTCAGGGAGTCGGGGCGGCAGGCAGGGCACTATCGTGTCATCCCAGGTGAGTAGGCACCAGACTCGCCCAGAGCCCCCTGTTGCCCTCATGTTTTTGTTTATAGCTTTACCTGAGTTTTCCCCGCGTTCCCAGCATAAGGCGCTCGTCGATTCAGGCGCAGCTGGGAACTTTATTGACCTTTCATTGGCTCGTAGTTTAGGGATTCCTATTGTGTCTGTTGATAAGCCCTTCGCTGTGCACGCCCTAGATTGGGGTCAGGGCTGATTAGGGCGGTTACAGCTCCACTGAGTATGGTGACGCAGGGGGGTCATGAGGAGAAGATTAGTCTCTACCTCATTGATTCTCCTGCGTTTCCCGTGGTGCTGGGTCTACCCTGGTTGGCCTATCATGACCCCACTATTTCGTGGCAACAGAGGGCTCTAAATGATGGGCACGAAAGTGCTCGGGGAGGTGTGTAGGTGTTTCCATCGGTGCAACTACGGTGGAGAGTCCAGACCAGGTCTGCACCGTGCACATCCCCTCAGAATATGTCGATTTGGATCTCGCCTTCTGTAAAAAGAAGGCGACTCAATTACCACCCCATCGACAGGGGGATTGTTCGATAAATCTCCTGGTAGACGCAGCACTTACCAGGAGTCACGTGCATCCTCTGTCACAGGAGGAGACGGAGGCTATGGAGACATATGTTGCCGAATCTCTGGGACAGGGATACATTCGGCCCTCACCTTCACCAGTTTATTTTTTGTGAAGAAGAAGGATGGAGGTCTGCGCCCCTGTATTGACTATCGGGGTATCAATCAGATCACTGTGAGGTACAGCTACCCGCTGCCTCTCATAGCCAGTGCGATCGAGTCAATGCACGGGGCGCGCTTCATCACCAAATTGGATCTCAGGTGTGCCTACAATCTGGTGCGTATCCGGGAGGGGGACGAGTGGAAGACAAAATTTAGTACCACCTCAGGGCACTACGAGTACCTCGTCATGCCGTACGGGTTGATGAATGCTCCGTCAGTCTTCCAGGCATTTGTAGACGAGCTTTTCTGGGACATGCACGGGCAGTGTGTAGTGGTGTATATTGCTGACATTCTGATATACTCCGCTACATGCGCCGAGCAAGTGTCTCTGGTACGCAAGGTGCTGGGCAGGCTGTTGGAGCATAACATGTACGTCAAGGCTGAGAAATGTCTGTTCTTCAAGCAGTCCGTCTCTTCCCTAGGATACCGCATTTCCACATCAGGGGTGGAGATGAGGAATGACCGCATTTCAGCCGTGCGTAATTGGCCGACTCCAACCATGGTAAAGGAGGTGCAGCGGTTCTTAGGGTTTGCCAACAACTACCGGAGGTTTATCCGGGGGCTTTGGTCAGGTATCGGCTCCTATTACTTCTCTGCTGAAGGGGGGACCGGTGCGACTGCAGTGGTCAGCTGAGGCGGACAGGGCTTTTAGTCATTTGAAGGCTTTGTTTACCTCGGCTACCTGGGAATGTATTAGTGTTAGCTACACTAACTCAAATCAAATCAAATTTTATTTGTCACATACACATGGTTAGCAGATGTTAATGCGAGTGTAGCGAAATGCTTGTGCTTCTAGTTCTGACCATGCAGTAGTATCTAACAAGTAATCTAACAATTTCACAACAACTACCTTGTACACACAGTGTAAAGGAATGAATGCGGAGTATGTACATATAAATATATGGATGAGCGATGGCTGACCAGCATAGACAAGATGCAGTAGATGGTATAGAGTACAGTATATTTAAAGTGGCTAGAGATTTAAGTCAGTATGTTGGCAGCAGCCACTCAATGTTAGTGGTGGCTGTTTAACAGTCTGATGGCTTTGAGATAGAAGCTGTTTTTCAGTCTCTCGTCCCTGTTTTGATTGACCTGTACTGACCTCGCCTTCTGGATGATAGCGGGGTGAACAGGCAGTGGCTCGGGTGGTTGTTGTCCTCGATGATCTTTTTGGCCTTCCTGTGACATCGGGTGGTGTAGATGTCCTGGAGGGCAGGTAGTTTACCCCCGGTGATGCGTTGTGCAGTCCTCACTACCCTCTGAAGAGCCTTACGGTTGTGGGCGGAGCAGTTGCCGTATCAGTCGGTGATACAGCCCGACAGGATGCTCTCGATTGTGCATCTGTAGAAGTTTGTGAGTGTTTTTGGTGACAAGCCATATTTAGAGGCGCTGTTGCGCCTTCCTCACCACGCTGTCTGTGTGGGTGGACCATTTCAGTTTGTCCATACCTGGGAATGTATTAGCGTCAGCTACACTAGCTGTAATTGTATTAGCGACGCGTTAGCCAAATGTTCAGAGAATATGTGACCAATGAGAAGAAGAATTTAGCCAAAGCATTGCTTCAACGCCATCTCCAAAGAAACTGCCATACCTGGCCGTAACTGCAACGACATAGATATGGCATGGCTGGCCCTTTTAAGAATGGTGTGTGGGGCCGTCTCTAGTGCCGTCTATAGATTATTGAGTGTGCCTTTTTATTACAGAATATCTTGCCCTATTTTAGCTGTCAGTCAAACTGCCTAAAAGTGAAAGCGAAACATCATTAATGCCATATGTTGTCTTAAAGTGGATCAATAGAGAAAACAGTCAAATAATTCACTGAACTGAATCATATTCTCCTCACTGAACTGAATCATATTCTCCTCACTGAACTAAATCATATTGTCCGCACTGAACTGAATCATATTCTCCTCACTGAACGAAATCATATTCTCCTCACTGAACTGAATCATATTCTCCTCACTGAACTGAATCATATTCTCCTCACTGAACTGAATCATATTCTCCTCACTGAACTGAATCATATTCTCCTCACTAAACTGAATCATATTCTCCTCACCGAACTGAATCATATTCTCCTCACAGAACTGAATCATATGCTCCGCACTGAACTGAATCATATTCTCCTCACTGGCTGGCGGCAGGGTAGCCTAGTAGTTAGAGCGTTAGACTAGTAACCGAAAGGTTGCAAGTTCCCCGAGCTGACAAGGTACAAATCTGTCGTTCTACCCCTGAACAGGCAGTTAACCCGCTGTTCCTAGGTCGTCATTGAAAATAAGAATTTGTTGCCTGGTAAAATGAAATAAAACTGAAGAAATCATATTCTCCTCACTGAATCAAATTCTCCTCACTTCCAAGGCATTCATTCCTTGGATGTATTCCTTCCCTTTGTCTTTTTTCTTTCTGAACAGAAAGGGATGTCTTGTTGCTCAATCGCATTAACAGATACATCAAGTCAAATTAACGTTGTCGCCACTCTCTTCCACTACTCCTTCTCTTTCCCTCACTCTCGCTTTTCATCCGCGACAGATGTCCACTTGATAGCTACAGTGTCTCTCGTCACGGTTGAGTGTGTGTGAGTGGTTTTTGAGTGAGTAACATAGCTCCTTCACTGTCAGTTTGAATACTCATTATCAAGTGTAACATCAACAATCACTGCAGATGACACTTGTCTTTTTACCACAAAAGCTGTTGAAATTAATTCACCGATTACTCTGATTGACGACTGTAGAAATCAGTTGTAAACATTTATGAATCAGATAATGCGTTGAATATTTCAGCTTTGTCTCAGCTTTAGGTCTAAGCTAATTACAATCATAAACTGGGTGGTTGGAGCCCCCGAATGCTGATTGGCTGACAGATGTGGTATATCAGACCGTAAACAATGCGTAAAATATACATTTTTACTGCTCTAATCACGTTGGTAATCACGTTGGTAACCAGTTTATAATAGCAATAAGGCACCTCAGGGGTACGTGGTAAATTGCGAATATAGGGCTGTGTCCAGGCACTCTGCGTTGCGTCGTGTTGAGAACAGCCTTTAGCCGTGGTATATTGGCCATATACCACACCTCCTCGGGCTGTATTGATTAATTATTAATCAAATGTAATAATAAAGCCCTTCTTACTTCAGCTGTCACAGAGTGCTGTACAGAAGCCCAGCCTAAAACCCCAAACAGCAAGCAATCCAGGTGTAGAAGCACGGTGGCTAGGAACAACTAGAAAGGCCAGAACCTAGGAAGAAACCTAGAGAGGAACCAGGCTATGAGGGGTGGCCACTCCTCTTCTGGCTGTGCCGGGTGGAGATTATAACAGAACATGGACAAGATTTTAAAATGTTCATAGATGACCATCAGAGTAAAATAATAATAATCACAGTGGTTGTCGAGGGTGCAACAGGTCAGCACCTCAGGAGTAAATGTCAGTTGGCTTTTCATAGGCGATCATTCAGAGTATCTCTACCGCTCCTGCTGTCTCTAGAGAGTTGAAAATAGCAGGTCTGGGACAGGTAGCACGTCCGGTGAACAGGTCAGGGTTCCATAGCCGCAGGCAGAACAGTTGAAACTGGAGCAGCAGCACGGCCAGGTGGACCCGGGACAGCAAGGAGTCTCTAGGCCAGGTAGTCCTGAGGAATGGTCCTAAGGCTCAGGTCCTCCGAGAGAGAGAAAGAAAGAGAGAGAGAAAAAGAGAGAGAATTAGAGAGATATGAATTATACTATGAGTGATATGACAAGGATAAAGTCATCTAGATTAGTAGAACAGCCTTCGTCATGTGGTGAGAAGATATTACATTCAAACTATTACAAGTTTTCATCGCCCACTGCCTCCCTTTTTGACATCACAATACTCCATCATGTGGCTCCTTTTAATTCAGATTTTTCCAATAACTGATTTCCATGTGGACCAGGGTTTTTCAGCTCCACACCCAAATGAGCAGTTGACCGTCCTCCCGTGACCGAAGTCGTCCTCCAACGACCAAGATTACGAAGAAATAGCTTGTGATTATAGATGTATTCTCATAACTCGGCACCCACCTTTCTCATTCCCCAGGGTCTTCTTTGGGTCCCCGACCCATAGTTTAAGAAACCCTGAAACAGACACATTATATCCAACTATTCAGGTCTACAGTAGCAAGGCCATGTCTTCAGAATCAATGGCCTAGAGCCTGAGTTGTCCCTGTACTGAGCTACATACTGTTATTACAGTTTTTTACAGTCGCTAGGACACATTTCTCAATACTTAAGTCACTTTTTCAAAACTCTTCACACAGTTCTCCTAACCAACTTTCAGCTCGGCACAGCAGTTCATTTCACATTCAAAATGCACTAAAACTACCAAATCACTTCATACATGTCTCAAATCAACACATTCTTCCACAACACTAGCAAAGGTTGACAGCCAACAAACACACTTTGTCACCCACAAAACAATGACCTAAAAAACACTAACAACATGTAGCATTATACAATGTTTTCTTGTGTAAAACAAGGACACATCTCTGTTTATAATTCACTGCAATATATGTTACTGGAATGAATCAGACATGATGCAGAATGCTTCAATATATTTTATGTCTTTTATTTATTTTTATTTTTTGCAGTGAGTAATTCCAAAATACAAGAGGTTGTATACACACCATCAACTCATACAGATACAATAGTAATGCTAATCTACTCGGTCTTCTCCATTTGGCCACAGGTTCTCATCCACATCACATCTTATGTCATCTAGGGCAATACACCTAGGAAAGAATCTTCTGGCATGCCTGATCCATCCCTGGCAATCTTCTGCTGATATGTCCAGGCATCCAGCATTCATTGCATCCAGGAGGGACATTTGATCATGTGGATGGTGGTCATAAACCTTCCACCTCCATGAGGAAAATAATTCCTCTATGGGGTTGAGGAATGGAGAGTAAGGTGGGAGGAAAAGTGACACCATTCTGGGATGGGCTGCAAACCACTCAGTGACTGCACG